>JAUPFT010000010.1:16141278-16521278 GCA_036936625.1 Parnassius smintheus behrii | reverse complement strand
CTATAGTAGGAGAGGCACATTTCCAGCAGTAAACTTTTCCGGATAGATAAAGAAATAGAGATATGGAACTGCCATATACACGATGAGCGAGTATCGACAGTTATAAACTTTCTATGTCAAGTCAGCCATAAATATTACTAGCTGGTCACTAAGTGGAGTGACGACCTGGTAAGACTTGCAGGGAGTCGATGGATACGGATGGCTCAGGACCGAGCTTTGCGGCATACCTTATATTGGGGGATATATTGGGGGAGGCTTATGTTCAGCAGTGGACTTGTGAAGGAATGCAATGAAACAATGAATTCATTCATGAATTAATCAAAACTAGCTGAGTAATTTTGCTCATTCCGATGACCCTTTGTCAAATAAAAGAACTCATACATTCGCAATAAAAAATATTAAGAGCCATTTATCGGGTTAAAAACTATCCGGTTTCTCAAGTTGGAGCAGTTTTTTACGAAATTTCATTAAAATCTACTGAGTAGTTTAGATTAGCGTGAATGAACATCTTGTCACGGAATTTTTATATATTAAGATGCATTCCACTTCATCAAAGAACCCCACAAACCCACCCACATTTACAAACCCTCCGCTGAATTTAGGAGACATAGGTTTTGCTGTAATTTCTACTATTAAAAATAAAGTTACAAAAATAGCTCTTAAACGAAGTAATCTATGAATAACTCCCATTTTAGACACCATCACCACATATCGACCCAAAAAGAACCGAGAAGTTTAGAGTTCTAGAAAAATTTGAGAAGTCGATATGTAGATTTTAACTTACATCGCAATATGATGCTTAAACTCACGGACTTAAGTTCATTTTATAATTCTTACATTGTAGCAACAAATGTGGGGTATTTAAATAAAAACAATCATAGCAGACAATGTAACCCTAATCGGAAATGACAATTTAGCGAGTCAGGAAATTAAATGACACGATCTCTCTAAAACAAATGTCATGCTGTCACAGAACGTGTGTTATAATTTGTGATGTTCTAAGTTGTTTATATCGAATCATTTCAGAAATTATTATTTTGATGCTTTCATATTTTATAAATAATAATGTGAAAGTATCCAACACAGAACGTATTTGTTTTCAAAAATGAATTCAAATTGAAGTGTAGTGTAGAATGAACTTGTGATGTGCATAAATGGTAAAATGGTGATGAATGTGTAAATAGTATAAAGGGCATAGAAAAGTCGTTGAATCAGAATGATAACGTATAATTAAATCAAAAATTATTATATATTTACAACCGGTAAGACAGGCAGGAAGTCGATGGTTACAGGTGGCTCAGGACTGTGCTTTGTGGCTTTCTTTAAAAAAAAGCCTATGATCAGAAGTGTACTTGTGAAGGGATGATGATGACACAGTATCCCGTCATCGATCTGGGCATTTTACGCCAGGCGAAAAGAAAATATTTTATTTTAATTAAATATAATCCAACAATGGAATAATACCAATCAACTACAAATCATATTCGTGTGTTATTTTAAAACCAGTACAATGCAAGTATATTACTTCATTATTAAATAATAAAATAAATAAATGTCATAGAATCATTATAAGGAAATGAAATGACTAGCAAAAATTCTACGTTTTTCACAAATAAATTAGAATAAAAATACATATCCTAGATTTTAATGGAAAAATATATTAGGAAAATACCCAAAACAAAAGTACCATAAAGGTTCTATTAAATATTCAAAGCGATTGTTGTAAATTATGTTATACCATGTGTATCAAAATATACGGTGCCGTAAAATCAATCAATAAGAAATAAGTAATTCGTGTGTAAAGATAATTTAGATAAGTGGTAAGTGTATTAAACAATTTCATTTTGTGACAGATAACCGTCGATGAATAGAAGTACTAAAGGGCGATAAAACTAATGCTATATTGAAAAAAGTAATATGAATAAAAATATGTTTGAAGAGTACAATATAAAAATTTCAACTGATGAGCCAGAAAAACACAGAAACTTAAATAGAAAATATTAATAAATGAATGTGTTATTACATACACAAAAACTGAGAAAATAGTGTGTCAAGGCTCGGTAAAATATTGGTGCTACCATTGATGTGTGTATTTGTGTACTAAGAGTGGCAACTACAGCGCACTCGACCTGGATGCCCCAACTGAAATCTCGCACATGCGCAAAGGGTAGTGGCCGAGATCTGTAAATGAAGGCCTGACGCAGTTCTCTGCGTACTTAGAATAATGGTAAATAAACCGAAAAAAGAAGCAATTAATGGAAATTAAACGCGAGAACAGTGAGATTGGGAACAAAATATTTGTGTTCGTTAATAGGGACGCTCGCACGCACGAGACTTTGTCAAAACAAAGCGGCGCTTCTGCAATGTAAACATGAACGAACGTAAGATCTTGTTTTTCATTCTCTCTGTAGTCATTTACTGTATTTACAGTGTTAACATGTGGTTTATGACAAGCAACAATAATGGGGTGACCTCAGACAGCAGTGAGAAAACAGCCAAGTTTCAGTCCGAAATAATCGTGTACAAAACCGAAACTAAACCATTAAGAAAGACGAAGAACATTCCATTGTTTCTGAAAGGCGCGTGTAGTGTTTTACAAATATTCACGGAAAGGCCCGAAATAAAACGTATCAAACCTAAAGAAGAAAAAATGGAAACTGATAACAATACTATCACAGTAATAGGTATTACAACATTTCTTATAATTTTAACTTTAAACGCTTTACTTGATGTACTCAAAGTGAAAGAAGAAGAAAGAGCGAGAAGAAAACTCAATCCTGACGGAGAGAGGAGACATTCTTTGGCAGAGTTTGCCAATAAGAAGATGTTAAGGAGGGAATCCAGCAAATTTAGCCTCCAACTATTTCAAATAGCAGAAACTGTACCCACGGACATAAAAGAAGATAAAAACAGCCGTCGCGAAAGCAGGCCATACAGGAGAGGTGAATCAATCAACTCATACTTGAACGATAAAAAGACCCAAGGAGAATGCTCAGCGCCGGCATCCCTCAGTGATTCGCCAGTTGCTGAATCTAAGCTCGTCAAAAGACAATCAGTTGCAAAGCTTTTTGGTACGTGAGTCAACCTTCTTTATTCTAATCTTTGTTCGTTTTGTGGAAGCACTTTATATGTGCTTAAAAGTTATGCATTTTTTTACGAAATTTATTGTATGGATTAATTGACTGTGAATGTAAGTGTTACTCATCTCTACCTTTTCTATCATTGATTTTATTTTTCTGTTTCTTTGTCAAGGTCTTTCTGATGGTTGAAAGACTTTCAGGTAAAAAACTTTTATTTACACTTGTAGTTAGATGCAATCTTATAACTCGCTTGCTTTCGAGCTTTGCATAAGCAGAATGACTGACGTTATGTATATAATATCGTGTCATTATATCATGTCTTAATAAAAAGGTAATACTAAATATTTAGTCTATTTATTTAATATATTTGAAAATTTAACAGTTTGTGTTAAATTTTCAAATCTATAATAACCGATTTTAATCAAAATGCATGTACACCTTTAGATGGTTGAATATATTAAAACTTCTTTAAATAAAAATATAATGTTCATAAATATTTTTATAGTAAGTTGAAAATTAAATACAGTGGATTTCATTAATAACGACGTCGGTTGTAACGACTTTTTGGTTATAGCGACGTCAAACTTACGTCCCTTGAATTTAAAGCATACTTTCATAAGAAATTCATTCGGTAATAACGACTTCGGTTATAGCGTTAATTTCGGGTACAGCGACTTGTTTTTATGAACCATTTATGACCGATTCCTAGAAATCCCTTGCGGATATTGCGACTGAGTCGGCAAAGGCACAAAGACTCATTCATAAAAACTATTAAGCGTTCAGACTGAGTTTGAGTGAGACTGGTTTCAGAGAAGTTGTACGAGGAAGAAAACTCCTAGTAAAACGCACAGTGGTGGACCTTTATTTATTTACGAGTATATGGGTCCACTCCTGATATAAAACCTATTTAAAAAAGGTCAATCGCTAAAATCGGTTTAACTTTTTCTGTGAAATCGGTGTACACACATTAAAAAAACGTGAGCGTTAATAACGTAACTTCTCGTTATTGGAACTGAGTTAATTAGTAATTTCAAAATAGTTATTTCCGTATTGCGTTAATTAAGTAAATTTTGTGTTTTGTCCCCAATTCTATAATATTGGGCCCTTACACACGAAATTAGCGTTATGTCGTACTAACAACTTCGATCTGAAATATCTCCTCTTTGGTTAAGAATTCCATATTCAAACTTATAAATTTATTTAGCTGGTACATTTGAGTTTTGAAAACAATCATTCATTTTTTCCTTATTATTTTATTCTTCGGCGTCGCTTATTACCGCAATGGAAAACATAATATATCAGTATATTTACGAGTACGGGTTCTACCGTGGCACCAGTGCTGCAGAAACAGCTCGAAGAATTAATGATGTGTACGGCTCTGAAGTCGCAAAAGAAATCACGGTATATTTTTTGTTTCAAAGTTTTCGTTCCAGAAAATTTCGACCTTCAAAACCAATCCCGTGGACGGCCGGAGACCAAAGTGGAAAATGAAGAATTAAAGGCTATTGTGGAAGCGCATCCATCACAAAGCACTTTAGAGATAGCTGCAGGCTTCGGGGTAAGTGATAAAACTGTACTGATCCATTTGAAGCAAATCGGGAAAGTTAAAAAACTTGAACAATGGGTAACTCATGAATTGAGTGAATCGAACTTGCAAACACGCGTCGACTGCTGTGTTACTTTGCTCAACCGACACAAAAATGAATGATTTTAAATTGAATCATTACTTGTGATGAAAAGTGGACACTGCACGATAATCAGAAGCACACGTCGCAATGGTTGAAACCTGGAGACCCAGCCAAATCCTGCCCTAAACGAAAATTGACTCAGAAAAAGTTACTTGTGAGTGTTTGGTGGACTAGCGCCGGTGTCGTTCACTACAGCTTTCTAAAATGTGGCCAAACAATTACGGTAGATGTCTGTGTCCGTGGAAGGAAAAGGGGAGATCTCCCGCCGGGCAAGGTGTTATGCCCGGGGAGCGGCCAACGCCCCGTGTCATAGTTCGGAGATGTTCTATATATAATGTTTATGAGTCGGAATGTTTATAGCGTGATTTAGGCTTCGGTGTGTTTCGCTTGTAGCGCGACGATAGGCGCTGCCATATCACCCCTCTGCTCAGACTGGAGGTTGACAGTGCAGTCCGATTGCCGGTGCGTCCTTAATGCCGGTGGGGAATGCATGCTGTGTGCGTAAGGGCAAGTGACACCGGTGCGAATAATATGCCGATGTGTAATGCATGCCGTACTACGCACTGGCAAGTGGTGCCGGTGAGAACGATGTGCCGGAGCAAGTGCCAGAAGTCTGCCTTATAAATCTGCGGTGAGTCGAGACGAAGACAAGTTGGACTGGCTTGCAGGAACTGAAGACTGCAGAAGACGATTCTCAATAGTGTTCTTGAGGATAATACCGAAGGCTTGAAGTTGTAGTTTCCGGAGGTTGTTGGTTGCGTGTTCAGATCACGTCGGGTGGTCACGAATGTGGCCGTGGAAGGAAAAGGGGAGATCTCCCGTCGGGCAAGGTGTTATGCTCGGCCGCTCCCCGGGCGCTCCGTGTCATAGTTCGGAGATGTTCTATATATACTGTTTATGATTCGGAATGTTGATAGCGTGATTTAGGCTTCGGTGTGTTTCGCTTGTGGTGCGACGGCAGCGCCGCCATATGTCTATATTCAGCAACTGCAAACCATGAAGGAAGAACTAGCAGCTAAACAATGGAAATTGGTCAATCGCTCTAGGCCACTGCTGCTTCACGACAACGCAAGACCACACTCTGCACAACAAACAACCACTGAGTTAGATGAGCTAAATAAAAATGTGAGCTACTCTGTGTTCGCGCGGTTGGTTTTTTTATCATAGAGTAAACATAGGTAGAATGATCTGTAGGTAATAGTAGATTGTATTGTTAAATAGGTAATTTATATCGAAAACAATATTTAAATTTTGTAATTTATTTTGTATATTATATTTGTTTATTTAATACTAGCTGTTCCCCGCGACTTCGTACGCGTGAAATATATTACGATTGAATTCCATGTATTTTAATTTTTGCGAATGACCTCAATTCTTTTTCTAAAATAAAAATAAGTATATGTTACTCCTTATAACATCAGCTATATGCCAGTGAAAGTCCTGACAAAATTGGTTCAGTTATCCCGGAGATTATCCGGAACAAACAGAAAAACAGACACAAAAATTATAAAAATTGTTTTTGTTTTAAAAATATTTTATATAGCTGTGCCCCACGGTTTCACCCGCGTATATCACGTGTCTGCGCCGCGCGACATGACATGACACCTCGCTCATTTAGTTCAGTCATTTTGCCAAAAAAATTGGCTAAAATTAATGTAGTACTTTTATTCTATCGGCATATGTATGTTATACAGCAAAGTTAAATTTTATCCACTCTCTGTCCCCCTCCCGGATGAAAGTAAAAAAGTACAGTAAAGCCACAGCCTATATACGTCCCACTGCTGGGCACAGGCCTCCTCTCATTTCTGAGAGGGTTTAAGGGCAAGGAAGTGTCCACCGCGCTGCCCCAATGCGTGTTGACGAACTTCACGTCTTCGAAATATTTTTTCTTATTCCTCAGACATGCAGGTTTCCTCACGATGTTTTCCTTCACCGCCGAGCACGTGGTAAATCAGCACTTAAAATTGCAATTTACAATTTCATTGGTGCCGGCGGGGATCGAACCCAGGTTATTCGCGTTCTGTTATATTTACAGCGAGCGTTAACCATCTGAGCTACCACGGCTCAATCCTCCCGGATGAATGCCCCAGAAAGTGCCCCAAAACGCGTTTTTTTTTTCAGTTTTAAAGATAAATGAAATGAAAACTAATGAAATACCGTGTAGGTACATGAAAAGTGTACGAAATGATCCATGATGAATTTTCTATCAACCTTTTATACATCCGAAAGCGATATCATAAATATAATATATAATATAATAAAGCCACAAAATATGAACATTTCTTATATTTAATCGATTTTTTTTGCTCAAAGTTTAGATTTATTATTTCTTTAAGTCACAAGCAATAGTAGTAAGTAGCAGATATACTAGTAGCTTAATTAATAAATTCACCCTACCAGATGTGATTATCAATGGCACATCAATTACGCATACTGAATCTGTGAAGAACTTGGGCTTACTTATTGACATTTCACATTACATTAGACATTGTTGTCATGGGGTCCTCACATAACGGACTTAAGTAGAAAAGTTTATTATGCTTTCCACTCATTAAAACGTCTTCAAAGTTTTTTACCCTTATCAACGAAAATCTCTCTTGTGCAAACTCTCATTTTGCCTATCTTAGATTACGCTGATGTCTGTTTTTTGGATGCCACAGAGGAGCAATTAAACAAACTTGAGCGATTTCAAAACCTTTGCATTGCAATTGCACGCACGACTAAAGTAGCTCGCTAAGCTCTTTATGGTACGCTATATGCTACAACATATACACAAGCGTCAATTCAATAGTTTGTTTTGTTGGTTGCCGCATTTTCACAGGTTATTAAAACTAAATTCTTACTTTGCCCGTTTTACACTTGGAACCAATGCATTGTTCTCCGATTGTTGACATTTTTGTCAATGACAATGAATGAACAATGAATTCATCTTCATTTTATGAAAAAAAAATTAGTTAACCCTGCAGGCTATTCCTCGAACTTCCCGCTAATTTCAATATCAAAGCGCTCCAAATTCCACCTGTATTTTAAGCTCTTCGAGCTCAAAAACGTCAAAAATTAAAGACTACACGAAAAATCCGATTTTGATGTGATTTACTATAATATGTATGATAATATGTATGGAACACACTATATATAAAACACAACCAAAGGAGGAGCAAACTCGACTCATCGTTAACAATGTATGTAGAATTAAATGGAATTAGTTCATTTATTACAAATACGTGGTATATTTTTATACGTGGTAGATTGAGAGACGTTGCTGCAGCTATAGTATAGTTGTAGTGCGAATGGGTCGGTTCGGCCGAGGAAGGACCACGTTCTCACAGAATACCAGCGTAAAATAGCAGCTTAATACTGCTGTGTTTCGTATGGTGAGTGTAGAGATCCGGAGACCCTTTTTTACTGGAAACGAGGCATTCCATCCTTATCCTCAGGGGTGACAACGCATTTGCATTTTGAATTTTAATCGAGGATAAATGTAGATGTCTATGGACCACAGCATCCACTTACCATCAGGTGAGCTGAGAGCTCGTTTGTCACCCTAATTCTAAAAAGAAAACATAAGTACAAGAAAAAATTGTTGCACGAGCGCCGGCAGATATTTTTCTTGTTATGTCATAATCGTAATCAATATGGCGTGCGTACATTAGTATTGCTACACATTATCCCCTTATCTTTTTTGTTGTTGTTGTTGTGTATTAATTGAATATGTATAATTTATATAGAATATAATATCAGAATAATAACAAAATATATTTTTAAGTGTAACTTACTTTAAAAATCAATTAATCACCTCATTGTTTTGGAGAATACGAAATTGTAAATTTGGTGGCAACATTATATAACTTATCTCTTTTAGTCTGATGTTTTTGTCTCTCTCTCGTTTTATAGCCCACCTACATCTTGTTCGTAGAACAAAGTTGACTGATGTTGATTATTCATGAAATGAGCGACTTCTAGGTCGCGATACATTGCCTATAAAGAAACTGTTTAATCGAATCTATTCAATTGTATTAGTTATATTATATTTATTTTCTAAATAAAAATAAATAACTGGTATCATGCAGAATATCAAATACTAATAAATATTGTACAGGGTTATTTT
Source organism: Parnassius smintheus behrii (assembly GCA_036936625.1). NCBI lineage: Eukaryota > Metazoa > Arthropoda > Insecta > Lepidoptera > Papilionidae > Parnassius > Parnassius smintheus. The sequence continues at coordinate 16,512,402 of JAUPFT010000010.1, read as the reverse complement.
ACAATAACCGGCCAAATTCGCGGAGAAAGTTCAGAATAATTACCTAACATAGGCGAAAGGTGAAGAAAAATTAATTTAAAATAATTTTACAATCACAAACATCCTGTCTCTTTTATTTTTTAAATTAAAAATGCATGGTGATGCATTATTTTAACTAATTTTACTGTGCAAGCATATATCCGTAAGTGTCGATCAGTATGCTAAACGTACCTTATAAATAATACTACTTTTTGAAAAATAACCCTGTATAATATATTATGCGAAGTAGTTTCCATTTGTAGATAGTATTACGAAGAATTTATCACGATAGGGTTTTTTAATTACCTTTTACCTTTACCTTTTCGAATATTATTATTCAATGTTTTGTCACTCTAGTCACTAAAATAATAACTAAAAAATAAAGAAATGACTTATATGACAAACTTAAATGTAATATTTTAATATTCTTAGATGACCTTCACTTTAACGTTCATATATAAAATATGTAATAGAGACCGGACCAAACTTGACTTGTCTTTAAAATATGCATGACCTTTTTGGGATACCCACACTCACAGACACACATTATTAAGTTGAATATACAATAATTATAGAAGAAAATTTAAATGACAAGGCTATAGAATATTGTTTCGATCTTTAATTTATATTGGATTAATTTAACCTTGTTCTATCATATATAATACCTAATAACAAAATAACACTATAATTAGCTATTACAGAAGTTGTAAACTTGGCATTTATAGTGCCACTAGTTTTAAACAAAAACCATTTTATTATAAAAAAGTATAATATTATAATTAGTCGCAGATTTAAAATAAAACATGTTTAACGAAAGAAGTAACGCGGCTAAGGGACTTTTTAATTAGAAAGATTTTGCTTAAGACAGAGCCTTATCAATAAACCACGTTTTTATTAAGACGGACAGCTATTCTGTGTTAAATAGTAGATAGATATTATTAATTCCTATTTAAAATATTTTAGCCAAGATCCAAAAAACATAACGCTATAACTTACAAAATCGGTCACTTGGACTAGTAGTAGTAGCTTGTTTATAAAACATTCTTCAAACTATACTACATATAGGGTGGAATGGTAAAATTTAATGTTTCTATTCCGTACATTAAATAAATATAATCTATATTTTAACGATAATAGCTTCTGATATAGAAAGTCTAATTCCAAAGTCTGATTTAAAATAAGAAATAGATATATGTGCTGTTTTTATCTTAATGTGTGAACTTGAATTTACAAATTACATCACTTTTTAAATGTGACAAACCAAGTGCTATTTACTCTTCACTTTTTACTCTTATTGTATATTTATATAATCTTATAGATCTTTATCTCTTATAATGTAATATTTGTCTATATAACAGAATGTAGTTTAAATATTTAAAGTGAAATATCTGTGTTAAACTTATAAAAATAAATGTTTTTGCTCTTATATATTTTTTAATTTCTGCACAATTAGAAATGTTTACATTACATTACTATATATGAGTATGGATTTAGCAACCTTTATTTACAAGGATGTCTAATTTTCTTATTACGACGATCCTTTAGAAGTCTAAAACAAATTATATGATCAAATGTTGAAATAATCAAACAATTTCAATCTATAGAATAAGCCAAAAAGATATGGCTCCCGATAGATGGCGGTATAACAAATAAACCAACAGCTTCAAAGGAGTGAAACGTCTAGTATTGCGATCATCAATTCATCTGTCAAATGTGACGATCAAGGTAAATCCCCCCCTTAGATTGGATGCCACGTCCAGCAGTGAACTTTAGGAAGCTGATGAAAAAGGGATTTTACACCCGTTTTAGCGCGTGAAGATCCTAAAATGCTGTAAATGCGATATTTAATTTAGATTTGTGATGGTTTTACTTACCCTTACAAACCTCCATCACCTTTTCCAGGCAGATGATGTCTGGAAACTTTAGGAATTTTTAATCTGTTGGAAGCTACTAAACATTTTTGACAATTTCATAAATTGAATTCACAAAACATCATCATCACTATTACAGTCCACTGCTGAAAATAGACCTCCTCCAGAGAATGCCACAAAGCATTGTCCTGACCTGAGCCACCTGCATCCATCGACGACCTGCATGTCTTACCAGTGTCAATTCTTTGAACTATATAATATGGCCAGCCCATTGCCACTTTAGCTTATTAATCTGTTGGACTGTGGCGGTTATTCTGATTCTAATGCGGATGACTTCATTTCTAAAATTATCACGCATAAAAACCACAAAACATATGACGGTTTTTTTAATTCTGCGAAGTAGGGTTAATATATTACTTAGCATCACCATCTTTTTTTCGGACTCAAGAAGTTTGACCACGTCTCTAAGTATAGAAAGCTACTCAAGTGGCTCCCGATCCGATTTCGCAGGAACACTCGTATCCTTTATCTCGTTTTTAACATCCTACATAGCCCAAATTTCCCTACATACCTCCGAAATCGATTTACCTTTCTTAAATCCCCAGATACAGTTTGTAGATCGCACCTTAAAACTCTCTTAAAATTCCCACCCTTTAATACTCATTCATATTCCCGTTCATTCTCCGTACAAGCAGTAAGACTGGAATTCGCTTCCTACTCACATTCGAGAAATCAAAACAGTGACACTGTTCAAAAAACGAGTAAAAGAACATTATTTATCGCTGTCTTCTATGTAAGTCTCAAATCTTTGATATTTACTATACTGTTACAAATATATGCATGTACATATATGCATGTCACATATATGTTTATATATTTAATTATGACTTTATATTATATTAAGTATTTATGTATGTATTAATGTTTGTTTAAATATGAATATATTTATGTATTTGTATCTATATAAGTATTTGGGCTGACGTATGTATTTATTTTATCACCATATGTGTTGTATAATAACAAAGTGCACACCTTACAATCATTTATTAATCATATGTGTGTGAAACTGGCCTACAGGAAGAAATTTCATTGTGACATAAGTAGAGCCTTTGTACAAACTTTTTATCATGATGTGTCCTCTCCCTTACTTGTGTGTACATAAATTATGAAGTAATAATAATAAATAATATATTAAAATTTCCAACTTTACCGCCAAAATATGTATAACTATAGTAAAGAATAGAATATGCTCTTTAAAAAGAGATACAAATTATTTCTTAACTCTTTCATTATGATAAAACTATTTATGTAAATAAGAATTAACACTACGGATACGACTGTAACCGACTTTTGTTTCGGATGATGATCTAATTCAATTTTAGAACACATAAGCTACTATTGTGACTTAGTTATGATAGTTAGATATATTCCTTACGCGGACTTTTTTGCAGGTAATAATGAGTACTTTAATCGTGTAGCACATAACATAACATATGTTACTTTGTGATAGTTAAGCTTTCTATTGGTAAAAATTATTAAAATCGGTCTAGTAGTTTTGGAGCTTATTTGGTACAAACAAACAAAAAAATGTTTCTTCTTTATAATATTAATGTAAAGATGATGATTTTTTTGTTAATATTTTTTACTTATTTTTTTTTGTTCTTTTTTAATTTTGATTATTTTATTTTTATTTGTCAATATTTTCCGCAACGTATGCGATATAAGGATTTTTCGGCGCTACTATTGCATAATTTAACATGAAAAGTAGTTATTTTGACATAACTGTAATGGTTAGACATATGGTACCGCAGACTTTTTTTATAGATATAGATATCTTCTATAAAACTGTAGTACATCACTTTGCTCTATTGTCAATAGTTTCCGCAGCGTATGCAATATAAAGATTCTTTTGGTATTTTTTTCACGCCGTGGGTTACATTAACGAAGTTTTTATACGGATCCCTAACTTTTTGAAAATATACTATAGCCTATGTTCACCAGGGATAATGTAGGATTTCATTGGTGAAAGAAGTTTTCAAATCGGTCCAGTAGTTTTGGAGCCTATTCAATCAATCATAAAAAAATAAACAAATTTTTCCTATTTATAATATTATTAGTGTAGATAATATTACATAATATTATATTTATCACAATTACATTTTAATAATATTTTAAAAGGTATCTATGTCAAATATAAGAAAACATACTAAATGTATGTTTAACAAAACTTATTAACATAACATTTAAATTACAAATATATTCATTTAAATTAGAATAAGTCGTTCATAAATGCCGGGCACGCGAGAGTTAAAAATGGACGAATTTATTCCACTTTGACTTTGATGTGGAAACCTAAAAATAAAATAAAAAAATAATAAGCAGATTTAAATATGAAAAATTTTGCCTAATTATAATAACTTATATATGTTTCTACAAAAAATGTGTATAATAATATTATATTCATCCTATACTTAAGAACCCACAAAAACGTCGCATCTGAACATATTAATTTTGTTTATTGGTTATCGCCCCCATGTTTTTTAGTAAAGGGATTAATGAACTACCTATGAGATGGCAAAAGTGCATAGATAACAACGGTGCATACTTTGATTAATTAAATATTTGACATTGATTAATGAAATATTGACTTTATATTCCTCCCGTACAAAACGCCAATTTTATTGTAAGATATCAATTTTATATGTAAGAACTATTATATATATATATATATATATATATATATATATATATATATATATATATATATATATACAAACTCATCAACAAACCAGAAGGGTAGGCAGATACTATAGACTCGGACTCTATAGACTAGGCCCATTTGAGCCAAATTAGGAGTCTATTGTATCTGTATTATATATATTTATTATATATATTTTGAAAAATCAAAATATCGTTAATTTGGTCGTTTAACCTTTTCCTAGTGCGTCCCTTCCCGACTCTGCCTTTCACGTCTGCACTATAAATTTGTTTTGTCACTTTTCCCTCGTTCATTCTTTCTACATGACCAAACCACCGAAGCATTCCTTTTTTAATCCTTGTCATAACATCATCTTGCACACCACATTTTTCTCTTATCACGCAATTTCTCACCCTGTCATTCACTTTCTTCTCTTTCGAAAACCATCAATTTCGTCTTACTTGCGTTCAATTTCATTCCCCTTTCTTTTGATGATCAGTTCATTAATGTAACCATCATTTGCAACTCGGCCGCTGACGACGCAAATATGACTTGATCATCGGCGTACAAAAGTCATTTGACGGTTAACTCGCCCATTCTTAACCCACATTCTTCTCCTTTCTACAGGTGATTCCTCCCATACAAGTGATTTTTTGTTTACTCGTCTATTCCATCATGTAGGGGGTCGTTGTATAGGTCTTTCAAAATTATTGGGGGTGTACAACCTGTTTTTTCATTCGAAGGTCCCTTTAAGAAATATTGAGCTTTAAAGTGATATTTTTTATTAGTCATATGTCCCCCCTCTTAAGTAAACCTTTGTTTTATGAAATGTAAAAAGTATGCACGATAGTAGTACATATATACAGGGTTACTGGTAATTCGACGTATTCCCGCCAAGGCGTGATAGTTGGGGTCATAACCTATCAAATGAACCATAAAATGCATTATGCAAATGTGGACCAATTTCGAGATATTTAGGTTTAATTATTTTTTTTCAAAAATCCCAAAAGTCTGGTGTCAAAAATTTCTTAAAAAAAAACTTACAGCTGTATTATTTTCATTTTATTATTTTTACTTAATGAAAACTTGGATACTTATTTATCAATACTACAGTGTGCAAAAAGTCTCATCATTTACGAAGTAACGCTACTAAAAGTACAACTTTTTCCAAACAGAAGATAAGTAATTAAAAATATAAATGATTTTGTAAAAAATAATTGTATGTGACCAATTGTGCAAATCATGTTAAAAACATCCCTACTTATCTAGCTACCCAACGAAGTACGAATTTAGCTTGTAACTTAAATAGTACAGAAAAAACTTGAAAAAAAAAGGGGCCAGGTAGACAAGTTCCGAGTAGCAATGTTTTGGGTAATCCCAAACAATCGCTTCTCGGAACCTTATCAACAGCTGCAGGAATGCTCGTAAAAGATTGTGCGTTTGAACTTACGCTATTGTTTACATTTAGTGTGAAATTAGAAACTAGTTAAACAAGAAGAAACTGTTCAATCAGTCATCAGTATTACAGGCATCGTACACACGCGCGCATATCCCTCCCTGTTACACCTAAAGAAGTTGAGTTTCAAAGTTTTAATGGCGGCGGAACCACCAAGACGCGGAGATCATGCAAGGCAATCATTTTCCAACGAGGAATACGCAGATATCTTTTATCTCTATGGATATTGTGACGGTGATGCTGCAGCTGCTCGCCGTGAATACCTACAGCGCTACCCTAATCGCAGACCACCCCATGTCACAGTGTTTAGTGCAGTGTATCGTAGAGTACGAGGGACTGGAAATGTTCAAAGGCAACAACGTGATGCTGGCAGGCCACGTGGCATACCCCGTATACCGCGTGCGGAAGATGAAGAAATTTTGAGTAAATTTCAAGAAGATCCAACCACTTCCACGAACATAGTTGCCCGTCGCTTAGGTGTATCGCAGTGGAAGGTCTGGTCTACAGTGCATACTGCGGGGCTTTATCCGTACCACTACACACCAGTGCATGTGATGGAAGAAGGAGATCCAGTTAGAAGATTGGATTTTTGTAGATTTATGTTGAACGCAGATGCAGAAGATCCAATGTTTTTTAGAAAAATATTGTGGACTGATGAGTCGAAGTTCGATCAAGACGGTATTACAAATTACCATAATTTACATTTTTGGACTCCAAAAGATCAAAGAAATCCTGGAAAAAAGAGACCTTATAAATCACAAAGAAGATTTTCACTAAATGTTTGGATGGGGATTATTAACGACAATTTAATTGGGCCTTATTTTCTGCCAAACTATTTAAACGGTGAAAATTATGAAATATTTTTAAAGGAGGACTTATCCGGATTGTTACACGATGTTCCTCTCGCCACAAGGCAAAACATGTGGTATCAACATGATGGGTGTCCTGCGCACTGTCGTGTAACTGTGCGACGGTGGCTGGACGAAAATTATCGACATCGGTGGATTGGCAGAGGAGGACCAATTCCATGGCCAGCAAGGAGTCCTGACATAACACCGATGGATTATTATGTCTGGGGGCACATAAAGAGCATCGTGTACTGCGACAATGTGCCAGTGCCGACCCTTGATCAACTGAGAGACCGCATTATCAACGCGACAAACGACATAAGACGAACATTAACCTCAAACGTTATTAAAAGCGAATTAAGAAAACGAATGCGTGTCTGTATACGGAATAGGGGCTCCCATATTGAGCAAAATTTGTAAATCGTATTAAAATAAATAAAGCTAATTTCAATCAAGTGCTTTGTTTCATTTCCTTAATTAATATTGGTTAAAAATAAAACACAAATTCCTTTGTCTGCTTAGAACTCGACTACCTGACCTCATTCTTTAAATTTTTTTTCCGTTTCTACGTAAGCAAACTACAAAGTTGATACTTCATTAGGTAGCTAGATAAATAGGGATGTTTTTAACATGATATGCACAATTGATCACATACAATTATTTTTCACAAAATCATTTTTATTTTTAATTACTTATCTTCTGTTTGGAAAAAGTTGTACTTTTAGTAGCGTTACTTCGTAAATGATGAGACTTTTTGCACACTGTAGTATTGATAAATAAGTATCCAAGTTTTCATTAAGTAAAAATAATAAAATGAAAATAATACAGCTGTAAGTTTTTTTTTAGAAATTTTTGACACCAGACTTTTGGGGTTTTTGAAAAAAAATAATAAAACCTAAATATCTCGAAATTGGTCCACATTTGCATAATGCATTTTATGGTTCATTTGATAGGTTATGACCCCAACTATCATGCCTTGGCGGGAATACGTCGAATTACCAGTAACCCTGTATTAAAGTTAAAAGGAAAACTATCATAGCTAAGTAGGCTTTACAAGTTATATAGATAGATTATTCTCTTATATCACCACTACACGGCTATTAATCAAAATACCTACGTTTTGTTAAACATTTAGTCCATAAAGGACCTTGTCAGACGTTTGGGCAAACCCAAAATAAACAAGTCATTTATCTTACAGCTGGTTAAGCATTGTAAGAATATTGTCAATACATTACTCACTTCATTAATCATCAATATAGATTCCCGAACGGCTAATCAAAGGTTTCTCATGTATAACTGAGCCATTATGTACTCTACATTTACTATTGCGGACTTAATGCGGTCTCATAACAAAGCAAATTCCCGTTGAATTGGCATTACTTGATGATTTCTATTCACACGAATACTACATTGAATAAAACAATTTTACATGGATTTTATTGCGCTTAACTTACGTATTTTTTAGCATTCATAGCATAGATTTATAGCATTACTTGCTATAAATTTGTCTACTGGAACAGTTTTTAACTAGGTGTTCAAATGATACAATATTTAACATTATTATAATCATCATCACAACCTACTATAAGTCCACTGTTGAATATAGGTTGCCCCCAAAGACTAATGGTTGCCCCCAAAACTACCACTAATCCATCGAATTACTACGTCCTTTGACTTTGATGCAACATCACTCCATTTAGTAGACTTCTGCCGTATATTTCCTTACCGGCACGAGGCTGCCACTAAAGTACATCTTTCACCCATTTGTTGTCAGAGCTAACAAGCTATATTGCTAGCCCCATAGAATACTATAATACATAAATAATAGAACGGGGAGTGGGCGGAACGTCAAAACACATCTCGTGTTGACATTCTGACAACTGTCAACACGAGATGTGTTTTGACGTTACAGTCGTTTCCAAATTTCGCATGCAAATTATTTAGAAAATGCCAAATTGCACACTAATTACCAATAAATATGTATTAAAATTTAAACGATTTTTTAATGATGATGTTGAACATTAATCAAAAGTCTAAAATGTTTAAATTTACTCAGTCTGTCAACAAAGCGAATCGGGTTTGTAGCAGTGATAGTACGGCGTAATTGCTTATGTGTGCTACCGACGACGCCGACCCTCGTATAAAATAGGGTTGACAGCCATTCTATTGTGTATTATAGTATTCTATGGCTAGCCCATTGCTACTTCTGCTTACTGACACGTCGCTAGTACAGCTGCGTCGTTTGCTCTGATTCTCCTACTCCTACGCATATCGTTGTAATGTTAATGTAATGTTGCCGCGTTTGACAGACGGGATGGCAACCGCAGATTTTTTTATTATTATAAATAAATAAAAGAATTTGTTATTCTTGATGATCTTCATTCTTTATCAGAACTTTTATTAACTTGTTGTCAGGAAGAAAAAGAGATTTTAACATTTTTTCCATTGTATTTTTTTCGCCGACTTCAAAAGATGAGGTTAACGATTCGACTGCATGTTTTTTGTATGTGTTTTACGCAATATATCTTCGTCAAGTGTGAACATATGTTGAAGATACTTTTTATTAAATACGTATTATTTGGACAATTAATTGTGAGGATAGCAAAATAGGGGATGAAATGTGACATTTGACATTGAGATAGTGATATACGATATTTCTTAGTCTACACAAAATAATAAAATTATTTCGACTAATATTAAGCTATTTTTACTATTTTTTAAGAATACACAAATATCACAAATGTTTTCTTCATAGATTTATTAAATTAGATTTATTTCATTATTACATTAAATTTCGATTAACACGTTATTATTAGCTTCGCTAGTATGCATATACTTATTAATTCATTAAAGCCTGGGAGTCTACTGCTGAACATCCCCCATCCCCTCCTCTCCTGAATAGATAATATAATATTATAATAGATATTTAGATTGCGTCGTCATAAAGATGATATTTCCCATAGATACTACACCCGACTAGGATTATGTATGTATAGAAGAATGTAAGCTGCTCATGATTGTAAGCTGATCTTCAACAACAGTCACTCTAAGTTTCTTGCTGGTTCTTCCCAGGACAGAGGTGTTCTCTGAATGAGTAGTAAATGAAACAGAATGACTTAAAGTTATCTTTTGTACGTTCACATTTAAATGAAACTAGTTTTTAATGATTTTATCGTGTATTTTATATTCCTGACGTTTCGAGCACCTTACAGCACCACGTACGACTTTTAATTAAATGTGTAGTGTTCGTCTGAACGTACGAAATCATTATGACTTTGAAATTATTATTTGTAAACTATATTTTTAGAAAAAAATATATTTCTCTCTCTATATCTACAATAATGTCATAACTATGAACTAGTATTCTCACTAGGATCCTTGATCCGCTTATGAATGCTTGTTCTTAAGTTTTTTTTAAACTGTCTTATTATTTATTTTAAATTCCCGAAGGTTTTTTTTGGACGAAACGTCCCGATAAGATTTTTGATCCACCTGGCTTTAAAAACTCTGTCAGTTTAATATAAGTTAAAAAAGCGATCAAAACTTTAGAACTAGTTTTATTCACTTTGTAGTATTGTTTAAGGTATTATAGGTATATTATGCGTGCTGATTTGCGACTATCACAATCTGCATTTTCACAGTCACATTATTCCATCACCTTTAATTACGATATTTGATGGATAATTTCAATAAGCTAAAGTAAAAAATTAATTTTTCAGGTGCTCGACCAGCTCCCATGGTGAGGCGGTCGTCTTTTCCAGCACTTCCTTTGAACCGTGATATCCAAGCAATAATGCTAGGACATCGACAAGCTTCCTTCGACAGTGACGATGAGAGTGATGGAAAAGTACGCCGTGTTAGAATTATACGTAGATATTAAGCTGCACTTTGAAAAACTAAAACTTGCATGGTCATAGACGGATTAATGCAATATTATTAAATTACTTAATAATGTTTTATTACAAAAAGTACATATTTCTTCAACGATAAAACGATTTTTGAAAACAAAAATGTGATATTATATTTAGTTGTCAGTTATTTACAAGTATTAATTAACATATAACCATCTTTTCTGTAATGTTTAATGGAAGGGTAGTGTTGACGATTTGCTTCGGCAAGAAACAATTTTTTTTATAATTATTATTAAATAAAAGAATAATAAATGATCTTCATTCTTCATCACAACTTTTATTAACTTGTTATCAGTAGGAAAAAGAGATTTTATAATTTTTCTCTCGTATTTTTTGCCGACTTCAAAAAAGGAGGTTAACAATTCGACTGTATGTTTTTGTGTGTTTTATACGATATATCTTCATCAAGTGTAAACATATTTTGATGATACTTTTTTATTAAATATGTATATGATCTCACATAAATTTGGACAATTAATTGTGACGGTAGCCAAATAGGGGATGAAATTTTTAATAGAACTATTTAGACGACATTGCGTAGTGATAATATATAATAATTTTGTATAATATATTATCACTACCCAATATATAATAATTTTAATAGATAATATTTTTTTTATATTTGTTACAAGTTTCATATTATCCTGCTTTCTTTGGTTTACTTATGTCAAGTTATATCTTACCGATTCGATTTTTGAAGCATTTCTAGTCAATTTTTGAAGCACTTGCTAACAGCCGATTGAAGTGAAATTTGGCATACATATGCAACTTCGATGACAATCCAATAACATGGCATGGAGGTGATTTGATGATCTAACCGGATGCTGGCCCTGACAGTACCGATAACAGCTTGATTTTTAGACCTCTTATGACTTCCACGGGGCGGTATGTGGTAGTGGACATTATTACACGCGCTGCCTTGCACGGCCATCGTATCAGACCTCAATGTCTCAGTTATTGGGTATTCTGATCCAAGTTATTTTACGTTTTCGAGCAGTAGCGAGATTTCACGCTCATAAAACTTCTGAAGTTTGCGGGCAAAAAACTGATCCAAGTCATTTTAGGTAAAGGTTTTGACATCTAAGAAAAATTATAGAAACTAAAAAAATTGGTTGCCTGTAAAGTCGGTATACGGGCGAAAGTTTTACGTGACAACGACTTTGAGTGGTAAAATAATTTTAATGTGAATATTCATTCGTATAGTAGGAAGAAGGATGAAATAACACTTTTTATGTCTGTCTCTCTCGCTCTTAGGCGGGCTAACCATGCCCGAGTGGAAGGGACGCGTGCCTCTCACTCGCTCTCATTGTGAGCGCATAACGTGAGCGGAGCGTAACGCAGTTTCTTGAAGTGTCACCCGGCAAACCAATTTATAAGACGTTGTCACGTCAATATAGTTGTAGACAAAAGCAAATCGCGTAGTTGGATGAGATGCAGCAAATTTTTTGTGTAAAAGCACGAAAAACCCATATTATGTCGAGTTTTGAAAATAAAACAAGCCGTTTCAATTTTAAGCGCACTTTAACAGTCCAATTCGATAAATTAAATCTCTCAGCGATCTCTCTATTTGTTATTCACCGGTTTTCATCAATAAATATTTTTATTTTGTATTCATTAGTTTAAACTAGGCGAATGAAATTACGCAAAATTTAACTGGCGTCCCAGTGCCCAAATTTTGCGTCAATACAGCTTTTTAATATTTATCGAAAAAAAATTTCTTGCTTAAACGAGATTTTTACTTTTTCGAAAGTAAAATATGCTGAAAAAGCTGCTTTTGACTTTCGATGTTTGATAAACAAAACTATTGCACAAAATGAAACAAACTTTTTACAAACAAGCCTTCTTAACGTATTTGTCACAGAATACAGCAGCTTAAGTGTGGTTGGCGGTAAAAAGTTAAAAAAGTAAAGTTACAGCCTATATACGTCCCACCGCTGGGCACAGGCCTCCGCTCATTTCTAAGAGGGTTTCATTTCTGAGATGGGTTGGCGGTAAATAATATATAATTAAATTCTCTGTTCGGAAAAAAACAATATTATTTTTAAACAACCTTTCACTTGGGCACCACAGTGGTGGCAATGTAAGTAAAATTTCTCTCGACTGCGCCACATTTAAATTAAATTTGAACCTATTTTGATTTTAGGCCAATTTTAAGACCATGAAATTCAATAGATACAATTACCAAAATAATGTGTCAGATTGTTTTTAAGTTTAATTGCATTGCGTTATTTTATGCCGTTTTATTTATAAAATATTTCAATGTCAGTTTGAAGGTTTTTGATATTTTTAATATTTTGTCGATGTCCCTTCTTAAAACTAGGTTATCGGCACATATTACTCCTGTATGCCTGACATCCGTATTCACAAATATTACTATAAGTGCAGCAGTGCGCTCGAAGGGACAGAGTACAGAAAACTTTATCATAAAGAATACTTGAGGGATAAGCACTATGTGTTCACTATGATGAACGCACGACTAAAGTAGCTCGCTAAGCTCTTTATGGTACGCTATATGCTATAACATATACACAAGTGTCAATTTAGTAGTTTGTTTTGTTGGTTGCCGCATTTTCACAGGTTATTAAAACTAAATTCTTACTTTGCCCGTTTTACACTTGGAACCAATGCATTGTTCTCCGATTGTTGCCATTTTTGTTAATGACAATGAATGAACAATGATTTCCTCTTCATGTTATAAAAAAAAATTAGTTAACCCTGCAGGCTATTCCTCGGACTTCCCGCTAACTTCAATATCAAAGCGCTCCAAATTCCATCTGTATTTTAAGCTCTTCGAGCTCAAAAACGTCAAAAATTGAAGACTACACGAAAAATCCGATTTTGATGTGATTTACTATAATATGTATGATAATATGTATGGAACACAATATATATAAAACACAACCAAAGGAGGAGCAAACTCGACTCATCGTTAACAATGTATGTAGAATTAAATGGAATTAGTTCATTTATTACAAATAAACGTGGTATATTTTTATACGTGGTAGATTGAGAGACGATGCTGCAGCTATATTATAGTTGTAGCGCGAATGGGTCGGTTCGGCCGAGGAAGGACCACGTTCTCACAGAATACCAGCGTAAAATAGCAGCTTAATACTGCTGTGTTTCGTATGGTAAGTGTAGAGATCCGGAGACCCTTTTTTACTGGAAACAAGCCATTCCATTCGTATCCTCAGGGGTGACAACGCATTTGCATTTTGAATTTTAATCGAGGATAAATGTAGATGTCTATGGACCACAGCATCCACTTACCATCAGGTGAGCTGAGAGCTCGTTTGTCACCCTAATTCTAAAAAGAAAACATAAAGTACAAGAAAAAATTGTTGCACGAGCGCCGGCAGATATTTTTCTTGTTATGTCATAATCGTTATCAATATGGCGTGCGTACATTAGTATTGCTACATATTATCCCCTTATCTTTTTTGTTGTTGTTGTTGTGTATTAATTGAATATGTATAATTTATATAGAATATAATATCAGAATAATAAAAAATATATTTTTAAGTGTAACTTACTTTAAAAATCAATTAATCACCTCATTGTTTTGGAGAATACGAAATTGTATATTTGGTGGCAACATTATATAACTTATCTCTTTTAGTCTGATGTTTTTGTCTCTCTCTCGTTTTATAGCCCACCTACATCTTGTTCGTAGAACAAAGTTGACTGATGTTGATTATTCATGAAATGAACGACTTCTAGGTCGCGATACATTGCCTATAAAGAAACTGTTTAATCGAATCTATTCAATTGTACTAGTTATATTATATATATTTTCTAAATAAAAAATAAATAACTGGTATCATGCAGAATATCAAATACTAATAAATATTGTACAGGGTTATTTTACAATAACCGGCCAAATTGGCAGAGAAAGTTCAGAATAATTACCTAACATAGGCGAAAGGTGAAGAAAAATTAATTTAAAATAATTTTACAATCACAAACATCCTGTCTCTTTTATTTTTTAAATTAAAAATGCATGGTAATGCATTATTTTAACTAATTTTACTGTGCAAGCATATATCCGTAAGGGTCGATCAGTATGCTAAACGTACCTTATAAATAATACTACTTTTTGAAAAATAACCCTGTATAATATATTATGCGAAGTAGTTTCCATTTGTAGATAGTATTACGAAGAATTTATCACGATAGGGTTTTTTAATTACCTTTTACCTTTACCTTTTCGAATATTATTATTCAATGTTTTCTCACTCTAGTCACTAAAATAATAACTAAAAAATAAAGAAATGACTTATATGACAAACTTAAATGTAATATTTTAATATTCTTAGATGACCTTCACTTTAACGTTCATATATAAAATATGTAATAGAGACCGGACCAAACTTGACTTGTCTTTAAAATGTGCATGACCTTTTTGGGATACCCTCACTCACAGACACACATTATTAAGTTGAATATAAAATAATTATAGAAGAAAATTTAAATGACAAGGCTATAGAATATTATTTTGATCTTTAATTTATATTGGATTAATTTACCCTTGTTCTATCATATATAATACCTAATAACAAAATAACACTATAATTAGCTATTACAGAAGTTGTAAACTTGGCATTTACAGTGCCACTATTTTTAAACAAAAACCATTTTATTATAAAAAAGTATAATATTATAATTAGTCGCAGATTTCAAATAAAACATGTTTAACGAAAGAAGTGACGCGGCTAAGGGACTTTTTAATTAGAAAGATTTTGCTTAAGACAGAGCCTTATCAATAAACCACGTTTTTATTAAGACGGACAGCTATTCTGTGTTAAATAGTAGATAGATATTATTAATTCCTATTCAAAATATTTTAGCCAAGATCCAAAAAATATAACGCTATAACTTACAAAATCGGTCACTTAGACTAGTAGTAGTAGCTTGTTTATAAAACATTCTTCAAACTATACATATAGGGTGGAATGGTAAAATTTAATGTTTCTATTCCGTACATTAAATAAATATAATCTATATTCTAACGATAATAGCTTCTGATATAGAAAGTCTAATTCCAAAGTCTGATTTAAAATAAGAAATAGATATATGTGCTGTTTTTATCTTAATGTGTGAACTTGAATTTACAAATTACATCACTTTTTAAATGTGACAAACCAAGTGCTATTTACTCTTCACTTTTTACTCTAATTGTATATTTATATAATCTTATAGATCTTTATCTCATATAATGTAATATTTGTCTATATACTATAACAGAATGTAGTTTAAATATTTAAATAAATATTAAATATATGTAATATAATAAATATAAAATAAATGTTTTTGCTTTTATATATTTTTTAATTTCTGCACAATCAGAAATGTTTACATTACATTACTATATATGAGTACGGATTTTGCAACCTTTATTTACAGGGATGTCTAATTTTCTTATTACGACGATCCTTCAGAAGTCAAAAACAAATTATATGATCAAATGTTAAAATAATCAAACAATTTCAATCTATAGAATAAGCCAAAAAGATATGGCTCCCGATGGATGGCGGTATAACAAATAAACCAACAGCTTCAAAGGAGTGAAACGTCTAGTATTGCGATCATCAATTCATCTGTCAAATGTGACGATCAAGGTAAATCCCCCCCTTAGATTGGATGCCACGTCCAGCAGTGAACTTTAGGAAGCTGATGAAAAAGGGATTTTACTCCCGTTTTAGCGCGTGAAGATCCTAAAATGCTGTAAATGCGATATTTAATTTAGATTTGTGATGGTTTTACTTACCCTTACAAACCTCCATCACCTTTTCCAGGCAGATGATGTCTGGAAAATTTAGGAATTTTTAATCTGTTGGAAGCTACAAAACATTTTTGATGATTTCATAAATTGAACTCACAAAACATCATCATCACTATTCCAGTCCACTGCTGAAAATAGACCTCCCCCAGAGAATGCCACAAAGCATTGTTCTGACCTGAGCCATCTGCATCCATCGACGACCTGCATGTCTTACCAGTGTCGATTCTTTGAACTATATGGCCAGCCCATTGCCACTTTAGCTTATCAATCCGTTGGACCTTGGCGGTTATTCTGATTCTACTGCGGATAACTTCATTTCTAAAATTATCACGCATAAAAACCACAAAACTCATGTTTTTTTATTCTGCGAACTAAGGTTAATATATTACTTAGCATCACCATCTTCAGCAGACCATGATCATCTGCAGCCAATTTCAAACAAAGGAGGCTACAAATACTTTGTCACCTCTGAGAACTTAGATGGAATACCTGACGGCCTTTAATTGTATTAGTTCTCTATACCCTATAGACGAACACAGCAATGCACGCACAGCGGTGCTGCTTTGCGACAGAAGTAGGCAAGAGGGTAATTCTTACCAAGACAAACGGCAGAAAAAGAGTTCTATCACCTAGTACATTTAATACATTGTTAATTTAAATAAAGAAGCATAGTAAAGTCGTTTAAAAGTGTTTAGTCCTGAAAGGGATTACCATTTTAATAACTGCGATTTGCTCATCTTTCATCGTCATTTGAGGATGAGTGCGCGCTCCTATCCGCATTTGGAGCGTAAGGATTACATCCATTTAGCCAGCAGAATACATCTTAAGAAAGATAGTTGTGCTGCGGCAAGCAGCGGATGCGTCGTACGTGCGTTCGTACGCAAAATGTTATGAATACCATTCACGTCCAATAACTCCATTTAGTTCAAATGGCTGAGTATTTATAGTTTCTTTAACCAGCACTTCATCCACTCTCATTTCTTTGTTTTCCGTCTTAAATTGCGTACTAAACTACAAAAGCAAGGTCCACCTTTTGAAATTTGGACATATTAGGAGCCATTTCTTCATCTTAAGTCTACGCGAGCGCGATCCACAGTGAAGTTCGACCATGTCAGCGCTTGTTTGTGATCCAAGTATCATCATCATCATTTCATCATTACAGCCCTTCACAAGTCCACTGCTGAACATAGGCCTCCCCCAAGTAATGCCACAAAGCACGGTCTTGAGCCACCTGCATCCATCGACTTCCTGCATATCTTATCAGGTCGTCACTCCATCTAGTGGGGGGTCGCCCTACACTACCCCTACCGGTACGAGGCTGCCACTCGAGAACCTTTCTTCCCCATCGGTTATCGGTTCTTCGAGCTATATGGCCGGCCCATTGCCACTTCAGCTTACTAATCCATTGGGCTATGTCGGTCACTCTGGTTTTACTGCGGATATCCTCATTTCTGAGTCTATCACGCAGAGAAACTCTGAGCATAGCCCTCTCCATAGCTCGCTGAGCGACCTTGAGCGTCGTCATACGGCCAGCAGTGAAGAACCACGTCTCAGATCCGTAAGTCATCACTGGCAACACGCACTGGTTGTACAATCTAGTTTTTAGAGATTGAGGTATACCTGACGAGAAGATATGTCGTAATTTCCCGAACGCTGCCCAGCCGAGTTGAATCCGTCGATTGACCTCTCGGTCGAAGTTGGTGGTCGAACCTAGTCGGACTATTTGTCCCAGGTAAACGTACTCGTCAACAACTTCGAGCATAGTGCTCCCAACAACTACCGGCATAGGTGTGACATGGACATTAAACATGATCTTTGTTTTGTCCATGTTCATCTTAAGACCTATCCGTTGGGAGGCACTATTGAGGTCATTGAGCATAGAGCTTAAGTCCTCCAGCGATTCTGCCATAAGGACTATATCGTCGGCAAAGCGAAGGTGAGTGATGTACTCGCCATCCAAGTAGGATCCAAGTAGCCGAGACACTATTCTCGAATGGAAACCAAGCTCTCACCAAGGTCACCTCCGTTGGGACGCTGGATAACATCCGTCTGGAACATGCTTAACAAAATGTTAATAAGTCTATAGCGCGGGTCAGGTGTCATACAAAGCTAAGATTTGCACAAAAACCGAAATTACTGATTGAAGACTCATTAATAATATCAGTTATTGATAGTTAGTTTTCATAAAAAAATATTCGCACATTTTATATTTAATCTAGGTGTGCCATTTCAAAATATTATTATAGCTTAAAATTTCTCCTGAAATTATATATTTAAACCCGTTTTTTTGTTTTTAATAACATTGTCTACGGCTACGAAAAATTAAATATTCGCGTTATTTTCGAATACGAATTCAAAGGTTACATGTCTGAATGGTCTATATCATTCGATAAAACCCACAATACACTTAACTTGGTAATTAGTACTATAACGCAAGTACTTAAAACAGGGATATGTTTATGTTACGCTAATTTTTATTCCCTACAACAGGTGACGCGTATTTTCATTTTTATCGGCCCTCGTGAAATGCCCTCGACCCGACAATTCGAGTTGTTGGCTTTGGAAGTCCGCCAACCGCAAGCCGTGGCGCCAAATACATCACTCTTGATATTTGCTTTCGATATTTTCGTGTAAAATATTTTAAACAAACAATAAAACGTTTCATAGCGCTTTAAAAGAATTGGTGATATTCCAAAATTGTTTGCCTAAAACTTCAATTTATTTTTACATGTTGTAAAGGTTAGGAATAAAAAATTTTGCTCTCCAATTTATTTAAAAAAAATTACAACCAATATACGTCTCGCGATTGGGACTTCTTTCATTTCACTGGTTACACGCTATCCCATCAAGTAATCTCGGCACATTGCTTGATGGGGAAAGCTTGCGCATCGCCGTAGGAATCCTTCTAAGAGCGGAAATTTGTCAACCTCACCGGTGCCCCTGTGGTAGCAGTGTCGATGAGTTTGGACTCCACGGACTTTCATGTAAGAAAAGTGCAGGTAGGTTTTCCCTTCACGGTTCTTTGGATGAAGTCATTCGAAGAGCTCTTGTCTCCATAAATATTCCCTCGGTTTTAGACTTTGGTCCCTTGAGAGAGACGTAAATCCCAAGCGTGGGATGCAACTTGCGATGACACTTTGGCGGTCTCTCATCTCAAGGGTACCTCTTTTAGAACCGGGGCGACATCAAAAGCAGCTGAATTAAGTAAATGGCGCAAGTATCCGAGAAATTTTATACTTACTTACTTACTTACTTATGTATGTGCCCTACTTTTTTATTTAAATTCAGTCTTTTATCTACATTCTCCTAAAATGTTAAAATCCTTTTTAATATTGTTTATATGTGTTGTTTTTATTTGGATGTTGGTCAGTACAGGTTATAATTTATTGTTGTTATTACTCGGTCTGTTGTATATAAGTTTTAATATTCGTTATACTTTTAATGTCAACTTAGTTCTAGAACAGTTTGACTACAAATATTATTTCATTGTATTAATTAATATTCTGATAACAGTAGAAATGCTAAAAAAATATTTTGCTGTTCATATTAGGGATCTCATTGTGCCCTATTTTAATTCAATCTTTTGTCTACATTCTGCTAAACTGTTGAAATCCATTTTAATATTGTGTATACGCGTTGTTTTTATTTCGATGTTGGTTAGTACAAGTTATAACTTGTTGTGTTCTTACTTTTCCCTATATTTTCTATTTAATTTGTTTCAAAATTTAAGAAAATACATTATATTATATAACAATGGCTAGATATAAAAGTTTTAGAGTTGGTCTCTATAATGCTGGGTCAATAAGGAGCAAAATAGATGAGTTTCAGGTTGCCTTACAACGTGACTCTGCTGACATTATGGCAATTAACGAAACATGGTTGCAGACAGGTGACGATGTAAGTGCCCCATTAGTTCCTGGATATAGCTTCCGTCATATTCCTCGATCGTGTAACATGTCAAGAACAAGGGGAGGAGGTGTAGGTTTCTACATTAGACGAGGGGTAAGTGCTCGTTCCTGTCCACATATCAACACATTTACTGAAGTTGAGCAACAATGGATATCGGTAACCGTAAACAGGACTAGAATATTAATTGGTACAGCATATCGACCACAATGGGTCAATGTGGATAATTTTCTTGATTCTCTCACCGACACTTTAACTTCACAATCCAACTTTGATTATTTTATATTATTAGGCGATTTTAACATTAACATTTTGGATACTAATGACAGTAAATCTCTACGTCTTAAACAATTTCTCACCTATACTAATTCAAGTAACTGTATTTCAGAACCTACACACTTCACACGAGAAAGTGCTACGTTAATTGATTTAGTTATCACGGATGCACGTGTTACAAATACATTTGTTAAACATACACCAGAATTAGGAGGGCACGCTTTTATTTTGGTTGACTTCCATTTTAAAAAACCTAAGATAGCACCAATACAACAAATTATAAGACCTATTAAAAGTATCAATATGCTTGCTTTTCTATCAGATCTCGAAGCTATAAATTGGGATACTATCATAGGGTTTAGCTGTGTCGATCAAATTGTATCTGAGTTTTCCAAAAAAAATTTAGAATTATTTGATAAGCATGCTCCTGAGAAATTAGTAACGTTTAAAAAAAGACAACTGCCATGGTTCACTAGTAATGTTCGGTACATGATGCAACT
Source organism: Parnassius smintheus behrii (assembly GCA_036936625.1). NCBI lineage: Eukaryota > Metazoa > Arthropoda > Insecta > Lepidoptera > Papilionidae > Parnassius > Parnassius smintheus. The sequence continues at coordinate 16,491,136 of JAUPFT010000010.1, read as the reverse complement.
GCGTGACAGCGCTCATAATAAGTATCGACAAACAAAAGCTGAAAGTGATAAAACTCATTACAAATCACTTAAGAGACTAGCTAATAGTTGTCTTAATACTGAGAAGAAAGCATATTTTGACTATCATATTAATCAGAACCTACATAAAGCAAACATTTTGTGGAAAAACTTGAAATCGGTTGCATTACCTTCATTTAAAAATTCTAACAACTTATCAGACCATTTTAATGATCCTGATAAAATTAACCACCACTTTCTTAATATTCCGGACATAAGCAATACTGGTTCGTCTTATGCTAAATTCTTTAAAAGTTCTAAATATAACTCAAACACATTAAAGTTAATGCCAGTCCATGAAAGTGTAGTCGCAAAAGTTATTATGGCTATCAAGTCGAACGCACAAGGGGTTGATCGAATTAGTATGGAAATGATACTTTTGACACTGCCACAAACATTAAAGGTTATAACAGCAATAATCAATAGGTCTATCACAGAATCAATTTTTCCTTCTCAGTGGAAAACCGCACTAATTCGTCCCGTACCAAAAAAAGCAAATGCAGTTGATTTAAGCGACCTAAGGTCTATTATCATTTTACCATATTTATCAAAAATATTGGAAAAAGTTGTACACTTTCAAATAGTATACTTTTGTGAACTAAATAAAATACTACCTAAGTTACAATCAGGGTTTAGGAAGAGTCATGGGACAGCTACAGCCCTTATAAATGTTGTAGATGACGTGCTATCTTTTTCGGATTCTGGCAAAGGCACGATCCTTACTCTTTTAGATTTTTCAAAAGCATTCGATTCGATAAATACGGATTTGTTAATAGATAAACTATCATATTACGGTTTTGATAACGGGGCATTGGTGTGGTTTAAGAGTTATCTCAAAAATCGTCTACAACAAGTTATAATTGACAGGAATGATGGAGAAAGATATGTTTCCCAACTTCTTCCTGTCAATAAAGGTGTCTCTCAAGGATCTATTTTGGGCCCTTTGCTTTTTATCATTTATAGTTCCGATATAACAGCATGTCTTGAAAATTGCAAATACCATATTTATGCCGATGACCTCCAGGTGTGTATTAGTGTAGATAGTAAAAATGTAAATACAGTGGTGGATAAGTTAAATGAGGATCTTCAACGCATTAGTTCTTGGTCACGAAATAACTCCATGCTCCTTAATCCAACAAAATCTAAGTTTATTATTATAGGTACTAAAAAGCAGATAAAGGACATAACTTCTACTGATCCTAACGTACGTATTGATGGGAAAAACATTGAACGAGTTTTTGAAGTACGAAATCTTGGGGTTCTTATGGACAGTTATTTAAAGTTTGAAAATCATGTAATTAATATCGTAAAAAGTTGTTTTTTTCCGATTGAAAGTTTTATATTCAATTAGGCAGTTTATCACTGTAGACTTACGTGTTAAATTATGTGAAACCTTAGTTCTGTCTAAACTAAATTATTGTATAACTTTGTATGGACCTTGCCTATTTAAAAAATCAAAAAATTTAATTCAAAGGGTACAAAATGCTTGCGCTCGTTACTGTTTTTACATCCCAAGACGAACACATGTTACACCTTACCTTAATGCCTCTAATATGTTTAAAATGCAGGAACGTCTCAAATTATTTTATGCCTCCCTGCTATTTGGAGTGATAAAAACAAAGAAACCAGAATACCTATATGAAAAGCTTCAGTGGAGACAAAATCAACATATGTACGGTATCCGAAAGTGTGCAAAAGTACTTTGCATACCTCAACATAGGACATCAGCATTTCGTGGTAGTTACAAATTTATGGCCACAAAATGTTGGAATGATCTTCCACCACCATTACAAGTCATAACAAATAAGAACAGTTTTAAGAGAAAATACAAAGAGTATTTATTAAGTACGCAGAAAATGTCATAAATATAAAAAATTCGGCAGGGGCTGAATATATGCAATTATGTAAAACTTACATTTACTACCAATATTCTTTTTAATAACCATTACGTTGTTCTAGCATAATTATTATAATTAGTCTGAATAAATAAAACACTACTGTAGCTCTTACTTTTAATACTATTATTTTTTTCATGTTTATGTTTATATTACGTTTATATTTTGTTTATATTATGTTTTATCTCTTGTACATGTATATTAATTATCAAATTATTAATAGAAATATTATGCTAACTTGTACTGGTTAATTATATAGTTCTTGTACTGGCTGAATGAATAAATAAATAATTTAACACTAAAAGCTAATTGTAATATAATCGGTGATGTACGCGTACTGTTATACTTTAGCTCACTAAGTAGGTATATGGATGCTGACAGAATAACAGCGTTGTAGATTCTCTGCAACACATGCTGAGTCAGAACCCTTTCATTGTCCTTCTAAAAATATTATTTTTGTATTAGTTTAACTTTTAAATATTTTATTACTTTTGGTCAATGAATAAATATTTTATTATTATTATTATTATTATTATCATTAGAAATGACTCCACATTTGCGCCATTTGCTGTGGAGACTATCGGTCAGTGGGGTCAACGTGCAGTGAAGTTCTTAAAGGAACTGTACCCATGACTGGGCGTCGCTGCTGGTGATAAGAGGGCTGGTTCTTTTCTCGCTCAAGTGCAAATATAGCCCTTCAGCGAGGAAACGCAGCCAGCGTTCTTGGGACGATGCCACGAGGAGCAGGACTTTATGATAATTTAAATTTTAGTTTTAGTTTTTCTATATTATAGTTTTTCTTTTATATATTTCTAAGAGGATATGGAGCCTAGCTAGTACGCCGAATAGCCTAGTGCCTGTTGGCAATTCACTTCCCGAAATAGTAATTATTCTTAGTCAGGTTTCGTCATGATGTTTTCCTTCGCCACTGTACACGTATTTAATCAGAATAAAAAAATTAATTGACAATTTCACCAGTAGGATTTGTACGGTACTCACGTACTGTGAAATTTACAACGCTCGTTAGTATTGTTACGTACTTGGTGTTCGTGTCAATAAGAACTACCGATTGAATTACCAAAATTGACACTTTAATTACCGAACACCAATTACAATTTAAAACACACTAATAATAAACACAATTGTACTACTGATTCAATGATTGATGACTTTAGTTCGCGGAAATATTGCTTCGAAGTATTTCACCTGTATTGCCAATTCAGTACTGCCTCGGTCACGGTCCTTACTGATTTTATGTAGGGCGTCTTCAAGTGAAACATCTAGAATGTTCGAGTACATACCGGTCCCGACTGATCTGGTGTAAAAAGTCCTAGTATGGAATTTTCTAAAAAGATCTTGACTCTCCTCGTTCTGCTACTCGATACTAGATGGCACTAGTCGCCAAGTACCAGGCATTAATAATGGCGCGCAACAGTATCCACTGGTATCTAGCTATTTGAAATTAAATTATATACTACTATATTAATTATTACTATATATATTAGACTCATAAATGAGGATATCCGCAGTAAAACCAGAGTGACCGACATAGCCCAACGAATTAGTAAGCTGAAGTGGCAATGGGCCGGCCATATAGCTCGAAGAACCGATAACCGATGGGGAAGAAAGGTTCTCGAGTGGCAGCCTCGTACCGGTAGGCGTAGTTTAGGGCGACCCCCCACTAGATGGAGTGACGACCTGGTAAGATATGCAGGAAGTCGATGGATGCAGGTGGCTCAGGACCGTGCTTTGTGGCATTACTTGGGGGAGGCCTATGTTCAGCAGTGGACTTGTGAAGGGCTGTAATGATGATGATGATGATGATATATATTTTAACGTCACCCACGTGCAGGCACTTTACAAACATAAATTGCACAGCGACAAACATCCCGCAACAACTATTGAAATGCCCTCAGCACCGCAATTCTACTAAGTTATTGCTCCACGGAGCCGACTTTGTTATTTTATTTGCCTAATAATTATATAAATAAGGTCATATGTAACGTCCATGTCACACCTATGCCGATAGTTGTTGGGAGCACTAATCTCAAAGTTGTTGACAAGTATGCATACCTGGGACAAATAGTCCGACTAGGTAAGTACAACTTCGATCGCAAGGTCAATCGACGGAATCAGAGAGAAGAAGGCAGATGATATGAATGGTATTGAGAAAATGTTCAAAACGTGCGATGGTAAAACTGCGGCTGAAATTAATCCAAGCAATTCTTAGCAGCACTCCCATTCCCAAGCTGTAGCTATATTAGTAGTATAGTTTTAATACGAATGGGTCGGCTCGACCGGGGAAGTACCACGCTCTCACAGAATACCAGCGTAAAATAGCAGCTTAACGCTCCTCTGTTTCGTATGGTAAGTGTAGAGAACCAGAGACCTCTTATACTGGAAATGAAGCATTCCGTCTTAGTCCTTACGGGTGACAATGCATCTGCATTTGGATTCGCAGTCGACGATATATGTAGATGTCTATGGGTCACAGCTCACAGCAACTACTTACCAACAGGTGGACTGCGTGCTCGTTTGTCACCCTTATCCTATATAAAAAGATACGATAAAAAGCAAAAATACAACGTCTCTTAGCAAGTTGGTCAATTCAAGCTTGTTAGAAGCCAATATGGCCTTCCCTTCAAGTGACCGCAGAACAGAACTTCAAATACCAATACGGAAGTTTCCGTTACTAGCTTAGACACAAAGGGAGTGCCTGAAATTGAAGAGATATGTCAAATAAGAATAATTGCCAGGAACAAAAATTGCAGTATGAAAGAAACCGTTACTGCTACAGCCTATTAAAGTCCACTGCTGAACGTAAGCCTCCCCCTTTTATTACTTTACTACTCCCTCATAGGAGGATATTTGCCATAGTTACCGCGCTTAGCAAGTAGGCAACCGCAGGTTTTTATTGTAAGTCGTTATTTGTTTCCCTCTGTCTCCTCTTACGACGCCCACGGGATGATATGGAGTGATATAGTCTACAATATAGTATATAGGATATTCTTACTCCGCCGCTACATGGCACGAAAGAAAAACAATTTATAATTTTGAAAATTCCAGAATATTGTCAAACGATATGCTCGAAATGTTTTTAACATAATTCAAGTAGTTTTAAGGATAAGGATAAGGATCCAACCAGTCCACGAAATTATGACTTTGAAATATTGACGTTTGAAATTTGGTTCATTATTCAGTGAAAATGGCTATACTTGTTCGTTTGCCACTTTTGTTGGAATTGTTCCTCTTATTTTATTAAGTATATCCTAGGTACAGTATTCCCACCGGCGCCAATGTAATTGTTAACTTCAATTTTATGTGCTGAGTTACCACGTGTTCGACGGTGAAGCAGAACATCGTGAAGAAACCTGCATATCTGAGAAATAAGAAAAAATATTTCGAAGACACGTGAAGTTGCCCTAAGCTTCTCTAACAAATGAGATAAGGCCCGTACCCAGCGGTGGGACGTATATAGGCTGTAAATTTAACTTTATAGTAAAATCGTACGAAATCTAAACTAGGTGAAAAAATATAAAATCGCTTTTACGAAAATTGAAAATAATTTGCAGAATGTTACAAAAACATGACGCTTTTCATATGCGCCGTAGCCTTGAGATAGACAATTGTGTAACAATCAGGTCACTTAGAATAGTTTGAAATATTAACCTAGTCTAGCTTTGAGATTTAGATATAATGATGAAATTTTATGTGATTACGTCGAATCAACTTAATATATATATCCTAAATAAGATATCAATATATTATTTGACTGCAATACCAGGAAATAGGGAAATGAGCTCCAAACGACGGCTCCGAAAAAATGACGGCTTCGTGGCGCAGTGGCTTAGTAATGAGTTGCAGCGCTAAGGAACATGAGTTTGAATCCCGCACGGAACAAATATTTGTATGGCCTACCAATAATTGTTCCGGGTCTGGATGTTTGTCCTTGTGCAATTTATGTTTGTAAACTGCCCCCACGATACAGGAAAAAATCCTAGTGTAGGGGTAACGTTTTTTAAATAAAGAATAAAGAAAAGAATAAAAAATAATTGGTCCGGGTCTGGGTATTGGTTCTTGTAATATTTATGTATATAAAATGCCTCTACGATACGTGAGGAAATCCTATTATGATCCTATTATGGAGTCTGCGAACACGTACAAGATCGCCCCCGTCACTACATCAGATTTGACAGACCACAAATCCTCGCTAAAGAACACCGATTCCTTCCAAGGATGATTCGCGAGGCTATTGAAATCAAAAAACATCCTAATTTCAATAGAGAAGATGGCTGGGTAATACCATCTCGTACAACTGCAAGACTTCCAAACACAGTTAGTTCATTCTGCGTAGATCGGAACAAAAGTTAAATTTTAATTTATGGTAACCGCGGTTAACTATGACATCTGGACGTTGAACATCTCAGTCCCCCCCCCCTCCCCGAAACCATGGGTGCTGTAAAGTGCTCGAAACGTCGGGTATTTAGAAAGTTAAATATACGCGATAAAATCCGTAAAAACTAGTATTATTTAAAAGGTAAAGAGTTATTCTGAGTATTCAATAAAATAAAATAAAATAAAATAACAAGCACTTATTCAAGGAACACCACAGTTTGCCTCTTTATTTTTATAGCCATGTAGGATGTAGGTATACATGAGCGTTACTTTCAGCGACAGTAGTGTTAGGAAGTAAGTACTTTAATAAATTTCTTTAATCTTGTATTTGCACATTTATTTTATGAAAAAAGTTTAAAAATTTTACTTCATCGAATAAACGAGATATTTTCCTAAACGGTATAAGGTAAAACATGAAACGAAACTATTTAATACGATAAACATGTTTTATATTACAAGATTAGAATTAAATCTATTCAAAACTTAAATAACTATCGTATTCGATTGTAGCAGGCGATGCAATGACAACCCAACCTACGGTCCACCTGATAATTGGCTAATTTGTTTGATAATTGGCTTCATCAATCTACGGGCACCTGCAGCCAACTTCAAAGCGCAACTAGGTACTTCGGCTAATCGGCGGCAGATATAGGTACCTATGCAGAAATATTGACAGGAAAGAAGTACGACTCGTACCACCTAAGAATATGATAGTTATGGTATATAGCGAGGTCCTTCAGTTTTGAAATGAAAGTAAAAGACACTTAAGCATATGAAGATTTTTTTATTGAAATCTCTTTGTTTTATACGTGGTAAAGCCATGCTGAGAGCCGTGGTAGCTCGCTGTAAATTTCACAATACGCGAGCAAACCGGGTTTGATCCCCGCCGGCACCAATGAAATTGTTAATTGCAATTTTAAGTGTTGATTTACCATGTGCTCGGCGGTGAAGGAAAACATCGTGAGGAAACCTGCATGTCTGAGAAATAAGAAAAAAAATTTCGAAGACATGTTAAGTTTGCCAACACGCATTGGGGCAGCGCGGCGGAATATTTCTTGCCCTAAAACCCTCTCAGAAATGAGAGGAGGCCTGTGCCCAGCAGTGGGACGTATATAGGCTGTAACTTTACTTTACTTTTTTTAAAGCCATGCTGCAGTTATATTAGTAGTATAGTTGTAGCACGAATAGATCGGCTCGACCGGGGAAGGACCACGCTCTCACAGAATACCAGCGTCAAATAGTAGCTTAATGCTGCTGTATTTCGTATGGTGAGTGTAGAGAACCGGAGACCGTTTTTACTGGGAACGTGGCATTCCACCTTACTCCTCACGGGTGACAACGCATCTGCATTTTGATTCGTAATCGAGGATAGATGTAGATGTATATGGGCCGCAGCAACCACTTACCATCAGGGGGACTGTGTGCTCGTTTGTCCACCCTATCCTGTAAAAAAGGTATGTAATAGGTACTATTTTTTCATTAGCAAGTGCCAATACGTTATGGCGGAAATCATACCTTATGACTTATGAGCAATATGACTGAAATCTACATTGAATAAAAATCTCGCATCTCGATCTAATTTTGAATGTTGGCCCATACGAAAGGCCTTGCTACTGTTTTAAAAATAATTCACGTTACGTCTGTACGTGTTATATGATGCAGTGTACTTCAGACGGGAATGTAGAAAGCCCGTATCAACGATATCTTGGTAATACGAAAAGAGACTTCAATTAAATGTAACTCTCACATATGGTTAAGTGCATATTGGAATACACCTACACCTTTAAAACATGCAAACAATTATCATGTTTCAAGAATAACATTTCTATAAATATAAATGTGTAATGTCAGTGTATAACAGTGATTCTATATTATGACATAATATCGTGTTTTGGAGTTGAACATTTTGAAATGATATAAGTACAAAATGCAATCATTTTAATCCTCTTACTACGTATCTTCCTTTGAAGCAAGTTCAAATTGTTGTTAAAAATGAATTGCGAAAAATTAAGCACCGTCCTTCATTGGAATTACAGAGGTTTTACAGAATTTCCGATACGCTATCTACAAGGCGAAGAAGCTGAAGTAACGGATATTTATTTAAAGGAGAATTTAATATCGCATGTTCCGAACGACATTGGTAAATTGCGAAACCTAGAAAGTTTGTATTTAAGTGGCAACGATATCACGGAACTGCCTCGAGAGATATCGAACTTGTGCTGTTTGAAGTGTTTGGATGTCAGCGGGAATCGATTGCGGTGCATCCCCGACGAGATCGGCGAAATGAGGGCCTTGAAGTTCTTGATATTAGACGAGAACGAACTTCGTTCGTTGCCTTTGAGGATCGCCGAGTTGAGATTGCTGCGATATCTTTCGGTTTGTGGTAATCATTGCTTGATAAATTCCAGATAATACAATTTTAACTCCTTGATTCCTAACTAGTTAGCTTGTTGGTTAATTTTTTGAACAAAAATTTCCAGTTGTTTTATAGATATAGTACAGTAAAACTATAGCCAAATAATCGAAAGCTATCAACTTCGCATGGAAAATTGTAGTGTCACGATTATTTTTTAGGGATACGTACCTCAAAAGGAAACTGACTAAGTGTGTGGTGGGCTACGCACAATGTAGAGGTAGGGTTCTATAATTGCCCGTCACAATAGTTGGGCTTTCTTAATAAAGAGCATAATAAGTTATCTCGCGGTTTAAGCGGAATATGGTAACTGAAGGACTCATTATAAAATCAGGCTTATAGATAGTGGTATTCATAAAAGATTTAAAAACTTTTCATTTTGAAAATAATTTGGGGGCACGGAAGCCAAGTCGAGCAAAAAAGCGGCATGGCCGTACCATACTTTTCTCGAAGCAATTCAGGCCAACTTCGTTATGGATAGAACTAGAAACCTGAATTTTCAATTTGAACCAGTAGTTTAGGAATTATAATTAGTCAAAGTTTCTTAATTTTGTCACTCACTGACTGACCGATCATCAAAACTCTGAGGCACTTCTAGCAGACATAGAAGCTTCAAACTTAGAACACAATTAGTGTTTAGTGTATAAATCAAGGGAAAACTAAAATATTTTTCTATTTCGGTAAAGTTTTCTTGATACATTAATTGTAAAATTACTTTGCAATCCTATATAAACATATATGATTACAAAGTTACATTTGCAGTGAATGAATCAGTATATCTATATATGTATAATATAATGGAATAAAAGGTGTGGATAGGTACTTTGTTGGTAATCAAGAAGTAGAAGGTACCGGAAGGAAAAAAGTAGGACTATCTGCAAAAAGAAATGAAATGCCATCAAACTTGTAAAAAACCAAGTCTCGCAACTCAGTTCTTCTATCGTAAAAAGTTGTGAGATCCATGTAACACCAAGTCGGTTAATTTATTCAGTCCCTACTTAAGGGTCCTTCTGTCTTAAGTTATTACGTAATTAGCTAACATAACAAGATCTTTTGTGACCATATCAATATCAAAAATCGTTTATGTTTTAAATAAATAGATTGAGAACGAAACCCGCTGTCCGGCTGTCGTTCTTTCTTTTGTTGTCTTTTTAAAACTAGGTTTGCTAATCGTCAGGCAAGAGCCGTCCCGCTGTATAAATAAAACCCCATCTCCTACTATTTCATCCATTAGGACAGAATTTTACATTTATATTTATATGGACATAATTTATTTAATAAAAAATCTGAAAAGCGTTTCATCATGAAACGCTCGAAAATCTTCTAATTGGTTGATTTTTGAGCTCCTTGAGTTCAAAAATTCAAAAGTTATATCAAAAAAGTGTCTTTGATGTCTAGAATTGATCTTAGTCAAATACACAGTACGTGGTCAAATGTTTTGAAAGTTATTTAGAAAAAACATGAAAATATATCTTTTTGTTTTTAATTTTTGGAATATATTTAAAACGGCTCAATTCAAATCGGTTAAATAGTTTTTTTTTAAAAGCGACTTCAAAGAAGAAAATAATTTTACATTCTAAAATCGGCGCTAAGACATAGTGTATAGAAGAATAAAAGAAATAAGAGAAAAAGAAGGTGCTTTCTGGAACCTATAGGGGGGGCTTATGATATTCGTGAGCTGTAATGAAATTTCATGTACTGATTTATCATTACATGAATCATCACTTAACGTAGCTTTGCGGTGCCCGATTTATGTATTTTAGCGTCGCTCGTAAAATTGTGAAACAGTAGTTATTTCGGTGCTTCCGATAACAAGCCCGTAGTCCGACAGTGTAGTAAATCAAATTGAATACCTACTTCCCTGCTGATTTTTTTGACCTGTTCCAAAAAGTACACCCGTAATGTGTGTTTTACTAATGCACGTCTCAAAACGATCATATCAAATAAAAATATGTCTGTAAAAAAACATTTAACCTAATGTAACCTAAATTAAATAATGTGACGTTTGTTTATTTGTACGATAACTTAACTTCCTGTTTAGTTACGCGCTATTCTGGTATATTAAAATTTGATTAAAATAATAAAGTTGGCAGTTTTTTGTACTACATTTCATTATAGACTTTTTTAATGCTAATCGGTAATAAAGTTAAAGCATCTGCCAATAATATCAAAATAACTGTCTAAGATTGAGCTGCGGGGTAATTTCTATCCATTAAAACATTTTTATAGGACTAGGGTGTCATGCGAGCACACAGTCCACCTGATGGTAGATGGATACTGTGGTCCATAGAAATCTACATTTAACCTCGATTAAGAATCAAAACGCAGAAGCGTTGTCACCCTTGAGGACTAAGATGGAATGCCTCGATCCCAGTAAAACGGGTCTCCAGTTCTCTACACTCACCATACGAAACACAAGCAGCATTAAGCTGCTATTTTACGCTGTTATTCTGTGAGAGCGTTGTCCTTCCCCGGTCGAGCCGCCCCATTCATGCCACAACCATAATATAGCTGCAGCGTGGCTCTACCACGTAAAATAACAATTTCTGTCTGTTTGTGTATCTGTCTTTCTATCTGTTTGTGCGGACTCATCATAGGAATGGCCTAACCGATTGTAATAAAACTTCATGAAGAGATATATCGGACGTGATCTAGGTTATATTTTATTCCGTGGTGTAGTGACTTAGCAATGAGTTGCTGCGCTGGGGGCCGCCGGTTCGAATCCCGCACGGAAGTATTTGTATGGCCTACAAATAATTATTCCGGATCAGGATGTTAGTCCTTGTGCAATTTATGTATGTAAACTGCCCCACGATACAAGAGAAAATCCAAGTGTAACTTAAAAAAAAAAAGAAATTCAAAATATTTATTCAAAATACGGTAAAATCTAGGGCGGCGACTCACTAGAACTAGATGGAGAGACGACCTGGTATGAGTTGAGATGCAGGTGGATCATAACCGTGCTTTGTTGCATTGGGAAGGCCTATGTTCAGCAATGACTTGTCATGGATGTAATTTTGATGAAGGTGGACTGTAGAAATTATTCTCTTAAAATTTTTACAAGGAGCCTCCTTCTTAAGTCCATTTAATCCTCTCACCTGCTTCTGCCTCTAAGTGTAAGAACAATCATCCACAATTGTGTTCCCTTTTAAAGAATATACAAAGCTAGTATATTTAAAGATTGTGAGGCACTTCATCTTGATCCTCAGAGGTAATAATATAAATCAACCTAATTTATTTATTTTGTTGTACTTTAATAACTTAAGTTAGTTTAGTTATTCTATGGGTTGCAGAAAACATTTATATGCAGATGAAACAGCCCACTCCGTTTAATATTTTCTTTTTTTATAAAATGAATTTACAGTCCATTCAATGGCAAGGGGTTACTGCAGCCTATGTAAACCTGCAGCCATCCTCAAATTAAGAAGACTTTAAATGCATTCTCACCTCTGAAGATAAAGGTGGAATGCCTTACAACCTGTATATATAGAAGCTCCCTTCAAACTGGAATATAGCAGTGCAAAAGTAGTTAAGAGGATACCTTGAAAATGAATCGAAGTTTTGGGGGTGTGGCTTATTCCTTTGTCGGTGTAGCTAACGGACGACTGCGGGAGTGTCAAAATGAAATTGATGCAATGACTTCGTAGTACGCAAATTATGAGATAGCCATACCGAGCAAGCTCTCGGAAAAAAACTAAGTAAGCGCCATACACCATTTTTATTTATTTTCACAAAACTTCGTTATGTATTAAAAAAACTGATATATGAAAACTTAGATACGATTATTATGCTTTAAAACTAATTCCATGAAATTATTCGTAAAAATATTGTGGTGTCATCAAGAAATGTAAATAATTAGAACCTAATTTGCAATTTTTTTCTATCGAGAAAATTACACGATATCGTGTTTTCCTTTTATGCAAACCAAGGTCATATAGTCAAAAATCATATACCAAAATTTTGGTTTGTAATCTATAAAACTTAAAAAATATGTTAAATAGAAAAACCACCAAATTTTCGAGGTATCACCTTAAGAGGATGGAACCTATTTACGCGGACTCCTAGACAAAAAAGCCCTCTTATAAAAATCAGTCTCTACTACCGGCTCTTTATTTACGAGAACCTCAAATATTTCTAATTGTTCATAGTAGCAATTCGGAACTTAGACCTTGAGTTGAATGGTCTAAGATTGGAAACAATGCATTTTTCCTAAACAAAATTCTCTTATCATTGCCGTTGTAGCCTTTCAAAAGTCCACTGCTGAACATAGGCCTCCCCCATAAGCTGCTCCATAGGGGGAATATTTGGTATAATTTCCACGCTTTGCCGGCCGGTTGACAACCGCAGTTTTTTATTCGTTATTTGTTAATCCAAAGACGGTGCTCCCCATCTACTGGTTTATTTCTCTCTGTCGACTCTTAAGACACCCACCAAATGATATGGGGTAGTGGATTTTTTTAAATATAACAGGGTGACAAACGAGCACTCAGTCCACCTGACGGTAAGTGGATGCTGTGGCCCATAGACACCTACATTTTTCCTAGATTACGAATCAAAATGCAAAAGCGATATGTAAACGAGTCGTACTCGTGCCGATAATCTATACGTGCCATTAGGAGATACAATGTTAGTTGGTTATTATAATAAAGTTAAATTAAAGAGCCGTGGTAGCTCATATAGTTAACGCTGGCCGTAAATGTAACAGAACGCGAGTAACCCGGGCTCGATCCCCGCCGGCACCAATGAAATTGTTAATTGCAATTTTAAGTGCTGATTTACCACGTGCTCGGCGGTGAAGGAAAACATCGTGAGGAAACCTGCATGTCTGAAGAATAAGAGAAAAAAAAATATTTCGAAGACATGTGAAGTTCGCCAACACGCATTGGGGCAGCGCGGCAGACACTTCCTTGCCCTAAAACCCTCTCAGAAATGAGGGGAGGCCTGTGCCCAGCAGTGGGACGTATATAGGCTGTAACTTTACTTTTTTACTTTTTAAATTAAATTAATGAAAAGTATATTCACTCTTGCCTTAACTAATTTAAATTAATCTATTTTACTTACTTTACTTTTAGCCTCAGTTTAGGAAATTATATTTTTGCAGATAACCAACTGCAGTGGCTACCACAAAGGCCAGTTTACAATTACTTCCACTGCGAATTCAGATTTTGGAGAAACGTTGACTTGAAATCCATACCTTATTCTCTTTGGTATCATATGTTTCGTGGACAGCAAACAAGGAGCCTTAATATCGGGTGTGTACGAATATTTCGCATTAATAATCTACCACTTGTAATGTCATGTTGGTCATCGCTTTCTGCCTTTTTAGAATAAGGGTGACACAGCCCACATCATGGTAATTGGATGCTGTGGCCCATAAACATCTACATTTATCCTCGATGTAGAATCAAAACGCAGATGCAAGATGGAACGCCCCGTTTCCACTAAAAAGGGGTCTCCGGACGACCACCATACGAAACACAGCAATATTAAGCTGCTATTTTACGCTGGTATTCTGTGAGAACGTGGTCCTCCCCCTGTTGAGCCGTCCCATTCGTGTTGCGAACCTATTATAGGTGCAGCATGGCACTACCAGGTATGAAACTACAGTTTACCTATCCCAAGTTGAATGCATCGTGTATATCTTTAAATGCAAATCAAGTATTAAAATAATAATATTGTTAATTACACTGCTGAATATGGCCCTCTCACATTGTAGGATAAAATTTAAATTATTAGTCGCAAGGAAGCTAGGAGTATTTGCGAAGCTGCGGTGGTACTTCACGCCGGGACAGTTGCCCACTTTATATAAAGCGCAAGTCGGGCCGTGCCATGTGCCATGGAGTATTGCTGTCATGTATGGGCTTGTGCTGTAAAATACCACCTAGCAGCTTTGGACTCATTGGAAAGGCGTGCTTAGAGGCTTATTAATGACACGAGTCTAGTTAAAACAATCTTACCAGCCTCGGACACAAGCGCAAAGTATCCTGCCTTTCGGTTTTTTACGGAATGCATTGCGGAGTTTTCTCAGGAGTTGCATAACTAAATTCCTCCCTCTCCCTTCCAGCATAGGAATAGGACTACCAGACGTTTGGCCAGTCTCCATCCTTTCGTTGTTGACTTACCAGCATTCGAAAAAACCGGTTTGCTACATCATTCGTCATGTGTCAGCAAGCAGGAGTGGAATCAGTTGCCAGCATTTATCTTTCCATCTTTTCTTATCTTTTTTTAATAAAAACGTTACCTCCATACTAGGATTTTCTCCTGTATGTAGGCCATACAAATACTAGTTCCGTGCGGGATCGAACCCGCGGCCCTTAGCGCTGTAACTCATTGCTAAGCCAAGCCGTCAAAACCCATCCATCCATCCATCTATCCGATTACAATGTGGGCTGTCAAATGTGTTTGTCTTTAAGGCAAGAGTGAATAGGTTTTTGTTAAGTCAGTGCACTTCACCATCATAAGCTACATCACCACTTACCATCAGGTGAGATTATAGTTAAGCACTGACTTGAATAGTAAAAAAAGTTAAAATTTGTCTTAATCGTTACGCTTGAGAGGTGGATTAGTGGTCATAGTACCTACTGGACGTCTCGCATCTTAGACGCTGTTTCGCATCATGGGTCTTCTTACGAAAATGAAAACAATCTTCTATCGGAGGCCTTGAAATCTCTCTAACTCTTCAATAATTCGACTTATTCGACATAGAGGGTGAGGGACTCTTACATCGCCACCTCATAGTTGATTATTCATAGTTATATTGTTCTGATTCTGAATCTTTTAACAGATGCTTGAACATAAAGGGAAATGTACAAACTACACGAAATAAATGCAAGTTTCGCTTAAAAATTCATCAAGAATCAAAAGAATTTGAAATTGATATAAATTGTCCACCGCAATACAATAATATAATTGAAAATGGTGTACAATTGCCACCAAGCCTTTATGAACTATCAAGAAGAATTGTATATGAAACACTTTCTATGGCTGCAAGACAAATAACTACACGACTCAGTTTATATTCAGATAGAAGCAATTATTATGAAGAAAATTGTAGTTATCAAAATAACTTCATGGTCGATCTGGAAAATAATTTTAATGGTTTTATAATAAACAGACTTGGAGAAACTAAGCTCTGTGATTTAAATGGAAACAAAATGAATTTAATTTCAAAAAGAATTCCAAAATATTCAGGAAAATGTAAAAATGAAAGAAGAGATTATTATTTAGCCAGCGATATAATTAATATTTATTATTCATATCTACCACATTTTCTCAAGTTTGATCTATGTAATGGACCGATTTCAAAATGTGAAAACGTTTATTGCAAGAAACCCATATTTGACTACGTGTACTACGAATTTTGCTTAGAGTAAGTATTTTTCATCAACATTTTATTAATAAATATTGTTTACTACATTTCGTTTTAACATGTTTTTTGTATATTTATTTTTTTTTTCAGAAAAATAATACTTATAGATAGCATCGAAGAAGTGATATTAAGCTTAACATTTTGCTCAAAAACATGTGGGGATTTCTGGAAATTAGGGAAAAAAAACATTCTAGCGTGGTCGTTGATTAAGTGAAACGATCCGTCTTAAACGATGGCTTTTGCAATATTGAGAACAAACCTCTTATTTCTAAAATTAGAAATTATGGAGCAATATCGACATGCTATTCGGTGTTGTTAAGCGAAGCTAACTTACCCTGATGACATTTTTAATGTTTTGTCTGACATAATAGTGTTTGAAAAATAAAATAATCAGTAACACATAAGTATTGCATTTTTTTAACCAATATATACGGTTGAACTGGTGACTGTTTTGCTAACAGCTGTAACACACTGAGCAAGGACTCCGTGTTCGAACTTCAGCTGTAGCTAATATTTGTGCAATTTATTTAAATGACTTGTTTTTGGGCCTGTTCAATAACATCTTCAGGTTTTTTTTAAGTCCACTGTTAGATTAGATGAATATATTTGAAAATGCGCTAGCTGACATACATTGTTTTTAAGAATTACCCAACACGTTGGCAAGAAAAGTTGTTAAGCACGAAACCCATTAATCTCAACAATAATGCTACGCTTATCAATCTTTGGAAGGTATTAGCACGAATGATACGTACGCATAACAGTCCGTTTGTATCTGCTGCATACATCATAATAGGATGCATTTCGCAAAGCGTATACATTATTAATTCTACCATCGGACAACCAGGCGGTCGGCGGGTCTTCACTTCATTTATTAAGAATATGCCATATTTTTTTCATAATGCGTACTGCAAAGGAGTGTAATAGTTTTCTGGCGTCTGTCTACGTTTGATTTTGGACTAGATTTTATAAGTATAAAATCCTTCTCTATAGAAATTAAAGTGATTTTTAATTCAGTAGCTAGATTTAAAATAATCTAACGTTAGCTTCCAATGGTATTTAAAACCTTTTTTAATTTTTACATAGCTACAATTAATTAAGAAACTAGACATAATATTAGTAATTACAAGGAATAATACCAAACAAAAATTAATTGTGCTTAGGATCTCAAATTACTATTGTAGGCGAACTATAGAATTTTTAATACCAACTCTTATAAACAACATCCCGCAAAACATTCAAAAAGATTTAAACACAAAAAACTATAAACAAAAACTCAAAAAATATTATTACGATAATAGAAAGAACTTTGTCTTATAAAATCAATCAGAATCATAGTTATAATTTAGTTTTTATAGTAGTGAAACAGCCTGTATAAAGTTTTAAGTAGTTTGCGCTGCCTAATAGAACCGGTTCGTCGAGTAGTCCCAGGTGAGAATTGCAAATGGGTGCTTACAACTTACACAATAAAGAAGGCGTACTTATATATATACATTTTTTTAACTTTCAGTAAATTAATTAAATATTTATGTAAAGCAGTGCGTTAGTTGCGAATGTGAGTACCAATACAAACCATTATTGGTTTAATGGTACAAATCAAGCAAATATGTAAGAATACTTTTGATAAATAAATAAATAAATAAGTAATCTGTGAAACTAGTTTACATGGTAGCATGACATAATTTTTATACTACAATAATTACAACCTTAGATTAAGACCCCACCATAGCTTCTATTGGAATTTTATAACCTTTTTGGCCTTGTAAAAGTCATAAGAATAAGTTAAATTAAAAAAAAACTCGGAAACAAAAAGAGCTGATGATCTTCAAACGACTGAATTAATTTTCTTGAAACATTAGCTAAGAACACTCTCGATTATGAGTTACGATACAACGTAAAAACGTAAAAAACTTAATCAAAATCAGTTCATCCGCTCTGGAGCTCGGGTGGCATAGCATCCGCTATGGAGCTCGGATGCCGCAGACAGACAAGCAGATACACAGATACACTTTACAACGACTTTGCTTTCGTCATCATTAAAATGAATAAAAAAAACTATATAGATATGTTAGTAATCTACATCGTAGTCGTAAACTAGTATATACAACATGTAACATAATTAACGCACTTTGAGAAAGTAGTTTGTTCAGAATCGTTTACTGAATCGATTCCTATCATTTTTAATATAGGTAATTTTTTATCCCAAAAATAATTAAAACTACGTAAATTACGGTCACACTAAATCTATATATAGTCAAAACAAACTGAAATGGACCGTAACTTAAGGCAATAAGACTTTTAAGAGTGCAGTTTTATTTGTATTATTACTAATTCTGTCATTCAATAAAAATAAAGAAATATGAACTTTATTTCATGCGCATTAAAGTCTTTGCGTGGATTTGTACTGTGACCACAGTACATTCATCAGACAACATTCTTCCGGAATTAGTATAACTAATTTGATAAATAATCAGTGCATAAAAATGTTTAACTAAAAATTCAGTGTATGTATTATGATTATAACATAATATACTAATTGGGGAAAATTCAGTGTGCGTTAATTACGTTACATATTGTATATAGTATATACTGATCTTTGATCTATATCAAAGAGTGTAATTACAATCACTACGTTTATTTCGAGCGACACTTGCAAAATTTGCAATTAAAAAATATTGCAGGTAGTAATATAAAAGTACACAATTCTTATAAACAAAAATGTTTAAAGATATTTTAAAATGTATGAAGCGACCACAAGAGGAAGAAAAGCCGACTATGCCATATCGCACGGTTATTTTTAAGGTCACAAATGTTTCCTATCGGCTAATAGGATATCTACATACGAAATAAAACTCAGCCGATTTAGAAAATGTATTCTTGATACTATTTTGGTGCACGCCGTTATGTAAAGGCACGAAATATATACAGGTAAGTAGCATTTATAGTACGGGGTGTAGGAGGTATGCTATTTCTCTAAATACCAACCTCGCCCGCACGTGGAGTACGCTGCTGTTTAACATATGAGGTTCTGACGAAAAACCCATTTTATAGCGTTGAACACAATTTGCAGTGATAGGTTGAACACAATTCACAGTGATAGTTACAGCAGCGTCAAAGGTACAAGACATCGGGTACTGCGATGCCCGTTTTTTTATAGCATTGGATGACAAACGAGCACACATTTCACGTGATGGTAAGTGAATGTTGTGGCCCATAGACATCCACATTCGTCTTCAACTAAGAATCAAAATGCAAATGCGTTGTCACCCCTGAGGACTAAGAGGGAATGCCTTGATTCCAGTAAAAAGGGTCTCCCCATCTCTACACTCACCATACGAAACACAGCAGCATTACGCTGCTATTTTACGCTAGTATTCTGTGAGAGCGAGGTCCTGCCCCAGTCGAGCCGAGTCATTCGTACTACAACTATAATATAGCTGTAGCGTGCCTCTACCACGTAAAAATTCCACCAGCCAAGTGAATTAGAAGCGGACAAAGACAAGTCCTCCTAACAACAGAAGAGAAATGTTTCTCATTGGACATGATGTCGAGCAGTGGAGTTTTACGGCGTAATGAAGAAGAAGTGATAATGATAAACAGCAGTATAACCCAAAGCGAAGATACCGGTCCTTCTCCCACCAACCCGCCATGTGCAACGTAGTTACTATTTGCAAATCTTTCAAGTTTCATTATTCATAAGGCTTGAGTCGAGCCGTGGTCTTAAGCAAGTTGTTAAGACGTTGCAGACCAACTCTTGGATTGTTTTCCTCTGTCACCTCTTACTACACCCACAGGACGATATGGTATAGTGGATATTCTTACACTACCACTACGCGGTCACAAATAAAGTTAAAGTTACAGCCTATATACGTCCCACAGCTGGGCACAGGCCTCTCCTCATTTCTGAGAGGGTTTAAGTACAAGGAAGGGTCTGCCGCGCTGCCTTAATGTGTGTTGGCGAACTTCACATGTCTTCGAAATATATTTTTTTCTTATTTCTCAGACATGCAGGTTTCCTCACGATGTTTTCCTTCACCGCCGAGCACGTAATAAATCAGCACTTAAAATTGCATTAACAATTTCATTGGTGCCGGTTGGGATCGAACCCGGTTCGCTCGCATACTGTGATATTTTCAGCGAGCGTTTGAGCTGCCACGGCTCACGGGTCCTAAATAATAGAAGGTAATAAAAATAAAACATTCATAATTAGTAATTACAGTTTTCACTATATTTCTTTTGCAAATATTATATGCAATAATGTAAATTATATTGAGTATCAAAACATGTTTACATCTATTGTTCCATATTACAAAAAAATTGTCAATTTAAGATCTCACACTGCTTTATATGCGGAAAAACAAAGGCAGTATGTATAATATATAGAGGTCAGTGCAGTATATGCACAACCAGTTCTCTATACACACCTGTACAGGAAACTCCAAATATGGTTGGAAGTTTTTTTTATCTCTGTCATGATATAACCCAACATTGGGATTGCTGTTATTTTCAGCAGAACCGACCCTGAAAATCGTGTACTTTTTAATTTTTTTGGCTTATAGTTGTATCTTAATCCTATTCTTCTATTCCTATTCTACCCTCTTAATGTATTGTATCCGTATTTTGTACGTGGTAGAGCCATGCTGCAGTTATATCAGTAGTATAGTTGTAGCATGAAAGGGTCGGCTCGACTAGGGAGGGACCACGCTCTCACAGAATACCAGCGTGAAAGGGTAGCTTGATGCTGCTGTGTTTCGTATGGTGAGTGTAGAGAACCGGAGACGCTATTTACTGGAAATGAGGCATTCCATCTTAGTCCTCACGGGTGACAACGCATCTGCATTTTGATTCGTAATCGAAGATAAATGTAGATGTCTATGGGCCACAGCAGCCACTTACCATCAGGTGGACTGTGTGCTCGTTTGTCACCCTATCCTATAAAAAAAATCTCATTTTTTATAAAATACTCTTAAAAACCGAATTTGAAATATAATGTAAAATGTAAATTTATAGTCGATATACGTCCCCTTATTAGGCTTAGTCCTATATAAGGTTATGTCGCAATTAGTTCTCCACACTACTCGATATACTTTATTATGATGTTTTCCTTCACTGCCGAGCACGCAAAATAACTAAAATTGCAATAACAGTTTCATTGGTGCCAGCGGGGATCGAACATGGGTTGCTCGTGTAAATAATACATTGCGGTGAGCGCTAATCCCCTGAGTTACCACAGATCTAGCTAACAACTGCGATTGTCAACTTTGAAAGTTGTGAAATTGTTAACGTGTTAATGATAGTGATGAATTATACAATGCTAGCGGATTAAGGCTACTCTTAATGAGCTTATGGTTTTTTTTTTAATTCAGGCACTAAAAGGCAGCTCACCATGCATACTGTTAAGCTCTATGACACTCCTTTGAACAGAGTCGTCAAATTGAAGTATCAAGGCCACTGGGTAACAGAGGATGACGTAGAAATAGAAAGAGAACGCATGGCGTTGTCTGTTCACTGTAATATGCTGGCCCGCAGGTTTGCACGATGTACTAAAGAAGTTAAAGTAACGCTTTTATAAGCGTATTGTCAATACACTTGCTAATAGGTGGGATTCTGCCATTATAAGGCACTGGTTAAGCCTACCTCTAAAATTAAATAAGAGTAAATAAATAAGACATATGTAATGTACGTGGGATGTTTAGTTTGTTAAGTGAAAAATATTTTTAAAAAAGTTACATACACTTATTTTAAGTATATTTTATTGTTCAACTAACATTTATATGGACAAAGTCTGAATGAATATAATAATAATAATTATTATTATTATTAATGTGGTCCACCTTCAATATATCGCCTTTAGTTCATACATTTTCGTCTCGTGCATCCCTTCCTTGTTCTGCCTAAACGCACTTTTGTACCATAAATTTGATTTACCACTCATACTCATTACTTTTTTCCTTCTACGTTTCCTATCCACCGAAAAATTTCATTCTCCTATTAAATTCTTCTTCTAATTAAAATCTTCCTATTCAAAACGTCGTCTTTCAAACCACACTTCAACAGCCGACAACTGTAGAAAGTCGAAAATCCCAGATTTATATGAATTTTATTGCCGTATGGGAGGAGCGTTAGTGAATCCGTCACCCCATTTCGCTATGGGTATCGTAAGAGGACATTGTATGGGATATTCCAGACGTTTAGCACTGCGATCTTCCAACCATATGCTAAGTGTGACGATTAAATTACTCGTACATCGTCTTTACCAGACGTATGTCTAGCTGATGGCATTTATTAGGTTCTGATAATGAATATATTGTATCTACAATTATATTGATTGAAACAAATCATATAAGTCACTACGTATTACAACGAACAAGTGCTTTATTTGCCGTATATTTAGTTAAGACCACAAATGATGCTGTTCAAAACGAACTCGTTATTGTTAATGATACTATTACAACTGCGGTACCAGTACTAACCACAATGTTTCGTGTGTGCT
Source organism: Parnassius smintheus behrii (assembly GCA_036936625.1). Lineage (NCBI taxonomy): Eukaryota > Metazoa > Arthropoda > Insecta > Lepidoptera > Papilionidae > Parnassius > Parnassius smintheus. The sequence goes on along the minus strand of JAUPFT010000010.1, from coordinate 16,468,517 downwards.
GAAAATTATATGTTTTGTTAAATTTGTCATGTTCCATAATTTTGTACAAATTTAAAACCTATGGATTAGCGACTTAAATAAGAAATTTGTGAAGATCATAATATGCTAGATGGAGTCAAGACGTGGTAGACTTGTAGGTAGTTAATTAATGTAGTTGGCTCAGAATCGCGTTTTGTGGCATGCCGTGGAGAAATCCCTTCAGCAATGGACTTTTAACGAGCTGTAATGATGGTGGTGATGACGTTAATAATATGCTATTTTATCCGACTTCAAAAAAGAGGAGGTACTCAATTTGTCTGTATTTTTTTATGTTACCTCAGAACTTTTTTCTAGGAGAACCGATTTTGATGATTCCTTTTTTATTTAAAAGCTGGTGCATTGTATGTGGTCCCATATAAATTTGATCAAGATCTGACCATTAGTTTTGAGTTATCATTAGTAATGTGTATTTAACGATTATTTGACATTTTTTTTAATTTTACCACTTGTATATGCAAGTGATGGTAAGTCATCATGGGTTGACTGACAGAGAATAGCGACAGTCATAAGTACGCCCATTGTTACCTTAGTTGTAATGTGTTACAAAAAAAAAAAATTAAAAAAAAAACTGACGCACGTTCAGACTGCACGTCAGAAGTGAAAACTTCTTAGCTTCACATTCTTGTCAACTTTATTTTTGGGTTATTAAGAAATATTTTTAGTAAGTACTTTTATTAGAAATTACTTTTATCAACGTGTTAAGCATCTGAGCATGATGGTCCGTTAAGTACTTTTTCACATCCCAAAGAGCTATAAATTATATATATATATATATATATATATATATATATATATATATATATATATATATACATATATATATATATATATATATATATACATATATATATATATATATATATATATATATATATATATATATATATATTAGTAATGGGCGTTGAATCAACGAACGGTTTAAATAGACGGTCTACGTTCAATCGACGTTTCGACGGTCTACAGTTCATTCGTTAACTAGTCGAATTCATAGACGGCTAAACTGAGAGTCCACAGCGTTCTTATCTACTAACAATGCGACGACGACGCCGTAAACATACCCGGTTAATGTAAGTGCATGCGTTCGTTGAATTAGTATCATTGTACAAACCGATTTAAACCTTAAGTATATGACATAGGAGTTAATATTTCTTTTTTAATAGAATTGTTTGAGTGAAAAGGCAAGAGCATTCTGATATTGCGCGAAAGAGTATGTCGACGGTCTGGCGGAATATTGTTTACCTAAACTAGATATTATTACGTTACGTAATATTACGTTGTTTAGAAATTTGAAATTAGTGTGTCGACTCGCGTCGCAAGGTCAAAGCTAAAGCTTCCAAGAAAGGACCAGAGGGGACATTTGGCGTGCCCCCTTGAATGGTGGAGAAAACACCAATACGTACGTCTACCCAAATTAAAAAAAAAATATTTGTAATCCATTGTAACATTGTAGCAACATCTGTTCCTTGCGAACGGATGTTTTCTAAAGCAGGTCTTATAATTAATGAAAGGCGAACAAGACTAACGACAAGCAAAGTTGAGCAAATTATGTCCTAAACGTAAATACACCTGAGGAGAGATTTTAGAGTTTTTAAGGGTTTTTAATTCATTTATAAAATAATTTACATGATTGTTCTGTACATACATTAATAAAAAACGAAAACAAAGAAAAAAGAAAATAAAAATATTCATTAAACACCTATCCATAAAAATATGTAAATAAAAAATGTTAATAAATAAATATGTACATAAAATCAGTTGATCTTCTAAATACGCCTGAAATACGATAGTAGTAAAATCTTTTAAAAACGTATTGACTAGTCCTAAGCCTGGAAAAGTACGAAGGGAAGTTTAAATCGATTGATTGTAAAATTCGATAGTAGGTATTTATACACCAGTGAGAGTGCTTTGTGCTCAAATCAAATTTCTTTGAATTTTAACTAACTTTGCCGTTCATTCAACTGTCGAATAGTGGGCAAAACTAGTTAAGACACCGTCGTTGCGTTGCGCCCGTAGACACCGCGCTTTAGTCGATTGAACGTCTGCCGTTATCGCGTTAACTAGTCGACGAATTCAACTAGTTGATCACCTAGTCGATGGACGGCAATAGACGGTCTAGTTTCGTTGACGAAAATTACGTCGACGACCCACCTCTAACGCAGACGCCGCCCGACTGATTGCTTGTAGTAATGGGCGTTGAATCAACGAACGGTTTAAATAGACGGTCTACGTTCAATCGACGTTTCGACGGTCTACAGTTCATTTGAGTCGAATTCATAGACGGCTAAACTGAGAGTCCACAGCGTTCTTATCTACTAACAATGCGACGACGACGCCCTAAACATACCCGGTTAATGTAAGTGCATGCGTTCGTTGAATTAGTATCACTGTACAAACCGATTTAAACCTTAAGTATATGACATAGGAGTTAATATTTCTTTTTTAATAGAATTGTTTGAGTGAAAAGGCAAGAGCATTCTGATATTGCGCGAAAGAGTATGTCGACGGTCTGGCGGACTATTGTTTACCTAAACTAGATAATATTACCGTGCCTAAACGTTGCCGTTGTTTAGAAATTTGAAATTAGTGTGTCGACTCGCGTCGCAAGGTCAAAGCTAAAGAAATTCTTCCAAGAAAGGACCAGAGGGGACATTTGGCGTGCCGTGGAGAAAACACCAATACGTACGTCTACCCAAATTAAAAAAAAATATTTGTAATCCATTGTAACATTGTAGCAACATCTGTTCCTTGCGAACGGATGTTTTCTAAAGCAGGTCTTATAATTAATGAAAGGCGAAAAAACTAACGACAAGCAAAGTTGAGCAAATTATGTCCTAAACGTAAATACACCTGAGGAGAGATTTTAGAGTTTTTAAGGGTTTTTAATTCATTTATAAAATAATTTACATGATTGTTCTGTACATACATTAATAAAAAACGAAAACAAAGAAAAAAGAAAATAAAAATATTCATTAAACTCCTATCCATAAAAATATGTAAATAAAAAATGTTAATAATTAAATATGTACATAAAATCAGTTGATCTTCTAAATACGCCTGAAATACGATAGTAGTAAAATCTTTTAAAAACGTATTGACTAGTCCTAAGCCTGGAAAAGTAAGAAGGGAAGTTTAAATCGATTGATTGTAAAATTCGATAGTAGGTATTTATACACCAGTGAGAGTGCTTTGTGTTCAAATCAAATTTCTTTGAATTTTAACTAACTTTGCCGTTCATTCAACTGTCGAATAGTGGGCAAAACTAGTTAAGACACCGTCGTTGCGTTGCGCCCGTAGACACCGCGCTTTAGTCGATTGAACGTCTGCCGTTATCGCGTTAACTAGTCGACGAATTCAACTAGTTGATCACCTAGTCGATGGACGGCAATAGACGGTCTAGTTTCGTTGACGAAAATTACGTCGACGACCCACCTCTAATTGCTTGTCACGAACGGTTAGAACATATCAATAACTCCAGCTACTGAAAGGGACAGCACTATCCAATATATAGTAAAAGACTTATACGTAAATCAAAACTCGTCGGGTAATTTTGACCCAACCCCCATGACGCCGGGTTAATAATTATTGCCCACTTCCTCTTTGTATAGTTTTTTAAATCACTCCACACCTTTAGCAAAGCAAATAAAACAATAATTAACTTCAAATTTTGACTACACAAAATCAGCCTTACTTTTAAAACTATGTAAGCGCTCTTGATTTGTAATGAAGGTTTAGGAACAATGAAACTGGTTAAACTTTCCAATATGGACCATCGATTTCAAAGCCCATATTTTTTTTTGTAGATAGTACTCACTAAAAGAAAGCGTTTTGCAAAGTTTTAGGTTGCGGAAACTTACGGTTCATGAGATATTTTTTTTAAACTTTTCATCATTGATGTCAAACGTCAATTAGTGTAGGGTTCCGAATATTTTGAAAGTATCGATACGTACTCGATACCAAGTATCGTATCAAAAGTATCAATACTACTTGCTATCGAGTACAATTCGTTAATTTTGGAGACTAGGGGGGTAAGCAGCCCGGGAAGTTGTGCTCCGGCACTCCGTGGCAGCTCCGGCGCTGCGGGATGAGCAGTGCCTCCGCCCTAGCGTAGGGGAGCACAGGCACCTGGGCTCGCCTTCGCAGCTTCGGCTTTTTGGTCGCCTTCGGCGACCAGCCTCAGCCGCTACGGCGATCTCGGTGCCTGCGCTTCCCTACGGCGGGCGGGCACTGCTCTCCCTCCGCGCCTTCGGGCTCTTATATACACTCTAGGGGTAGGGCAGACAAGACCACGTGGATAGTGGGGTGCTCTGATTCGGTTTTGGGTACTTTTTGAATATTAAATAAGTAAGTCAATAAGTAAGTAAACACTTTATTGTAGTAAGAATTAGATAATACAGAAAGTTGCAAACAATAAAATAAAAGTACAAAAGCTGTACTAATTAAGAAATACAAACAAGTTGCAAACAATGAAATACAAGTACCAACGTGGAACTTAAATAGAGTAAACTTTATTCTACTTTATATACATATATAATTGCACTTATCAGCTCTTCCTATGCATCTAATTGTTTTGTCATAATTTTTCGTCTCCAAAATTAACGAAATGTACTCGATACCAAGTAGTATTGATACTTTTGATACGATACTTGGTATAGAGTAGGTATCGATACTTTCAAAATATTCTGAACCCTTCACTAACTGACGTTTAACATCAATCATTTGTCAAATTTATTTTGTAATTGCGTGTTATTTACCAATTTGTATGAAAATTTTAAAAAAATATATCTCATGAACCGTAAGTTTCCGCAACCTAAAACTTTGCAAAACGCTTTCTTTTAGTGAGTACTATCTACAAAAAAAATATGGGCTTTGAAATCGATGGTCCATATTGGAAAGTTTTGCCATGAAACTTACTTTTTGCCACTTTTCTTCACTTCGAGACTCTCCAATTCCTTGACTGTTAAGCAAATCACTTAACTCTTTCCATTTTCTAATACACCACAGTCGCCCTTGCGGTAAATTTTGTGGTTTAGATAAATCACCATTTCTTAGAAATAAACATAATATTCATTACTAAACAGGCATCAATATATAATTATTGTTGTTGTGTATCAATCAGTTACTTACCTAATTTTCCATGAACTCTACCATTATTGTAAATTGAGTGGGGCTAGTTCTTGAAGACATTGTAAAGAAAAAGAAATTCAGCAAAAAATACTAATACAAATACAAAATTTTCTACAACACGAAGCGCAGTCACATAGGTACTAGTGTTAAATAAAATCAACTTAATACGTTAGTACTATATGTATTTTACTAACGTATTAAGTTGACTTAATACTGCACCGCATAAAATATCACAAATCTAAACAAGGTTATAGATAATAATAATAATAACAATGTAGATTTTACACACGGAATAACAAGGTATAACAATAATTATTATTACTTACCATTTATCTTCCGTGTAATTTTCTAATCTCTACTCAACAGTTTTAGTTTAGAAAGACCGCCGCTCAAGCCGACGACATCTGTCATTTATAAGCACAGAACACTATTACTCCTACCGGAGTTTATAAGCTTGTAATCTAACAGTACTAAACCACAGATGGCGCTGCTTGTGTGGTTTCCGTTACAAGTTTTTAATAAAATTGGATTTGAGAGATTGAAACTGCAAGTTTTTACAATAACAAACATTATTTATATTTCTTATAAATATCTTAAACAGTTTTACATTCTAGTTATAAATATAAGCAAAAATAAATAACTAGACATAATCTAAAGCAATAATGTACCCGCAAGCTTTAAAAACAAACTTGATGGAGCAATTTTAGATTCAGATTAGGATTCACTTTTTTCTTCATTTAATATCTTATCTATCTGAAAATTTGGACCCGGTTTTATCTTATCATCTGCTACCGCAGAAAAATAATGTTTATAATTAATTTGCGGTATCTTCGACTTAATACCGGTTATAATTGAAAACGTTAACGATTCTATAAGGAACTTTAAACTTAGGTATAAGTTTTTTTTTGTTTGCTACTTCCGGTAGCGAAAATTGGTTTCTTTGTTCTTATGAGATCGCAAATTTATATTGAACGGATTTACAACGAGGTTTATCAAAATAATTCTTTTGCGCTAACTGGCAAGAACTAATATAGGAACTTTGAAACAAAATATTTTTAAAGACAATATGCCCGGTTGTGCATTAAGGTATTGTAAGTCACGATATGGAGCAAAAAAAATGAACGTGATTTCGGATTATTATTTTAAGAATAATGTATATTTACCAAATAATCTTTAAATCTTATTTTTAGTAGATTGTTCTAGAAAGAAAAAAAATATCGTAATATGCGCCTTCTACGATTGATGACGTGCTTGCTTAAAACGCATTTTTACCTTATATTTAGTAGCATCACCTAATTGGGAATAGCTAAAATGTTTTCCAAATGAATATTCAGCGTAGTATTGCTATGTTTCACTACAGGGCGTAAAACGCGCCAGCTCACGGTTTTTGTATGTAAATGTCCCAATGTCCGCTCTATAGTGTATACTTAAATAAATTTTTCTCCAAGTGATTCTTTTGGATCTAGGTTATAATTTGCTCTTTTGGCAGTCTTTTGCAAAACAAGGATTGTCAGTTGCATTACTAAATATAAAGATTTTCATTATGAAATTATGCTATGGAGACAACTAAAATAAACCAATCTAGCCGTTTCAAAACATGTAAGGCTTCTAATCTATTTTACAGCTTCTTTCTTACAGGATATACTAGATTTGGTAAAAAGTGCATCATCAAATCTAAAATATGCGTGAAACCTGTATTACTAATTACGAACGGTTTAACATGATCGACATGGATTGTGTCAAAGGGATTTTTTTAATTCGAGGTAAAAACTCAGGGTTTCTTACCACCGGACAATTAAGAATATGTATACTTAAGGAAAGAGGTTACATAATTTTCTTAAAGTTATGCATTTTTTGGAACCAGTAGTGTGATTTTCTCCGAACTAGAATTTTATCGAACTCAAAGTGTCATGATTTAGCTTTACAATCATGTCATTTAACGCTCTTAGGCAAACCCACTTATTGCCCTCTGCAGTTTAACTAAATAATTCGTTTTAATTTGTTCTCTGAAGTAAATGTGCTAACAGTCAGACAGCTATTTATTTTAAAATCCGTGTAACTAGTGCTGCACCAGTTAAACTATAATATTGCTACAAGTAAATATTATGCATGTTATCGTGAATGTTTTACAGACTTATACTATAAGCGACATAGGTGTAAGCTGAATTTTTTAGTCAATGTACGTTAATCCATATTTCAATTAATTGATTTAATAATTAAATCAAATTATTCAAAACTTCTTAAAAAACATAATAAAATTGATATAATTTTTAATAGACGACACTCCGCTCTCTTAACTACTAAGACGCCATGTCAAGACAAGTATTCCGATACTAGTAAATACGAGTAGGTACTCGATACTTTTGATTCGATACCAAGTATTTATAGCATCGAATCAATCTTACGATACATACTGGGTATCGAAACAAAAGTACTTGGTATCAAATCGAATCAAAATAAACAATTAAATTTTTTTTTTCTAACGCATCAGTCAGAATGAGAGAGCAAAGCCCTCTCGCTCAGTTACAGGTATATAGTCATTGCATGGCAGCGTGAGTGACGCGAGCCGAACTTGTCCGACTTTAGCCGAGCCGAGCCGAAAGCGAAAGAGTCACCTTCCCGCCCGCCATTTAAGTTGTCATGTTACTGTCAACAAATAAAACTATACGTACTTTGTTTAAACTGAGTGATTGTTTACGAGTAATTTTAATTATTTTAAGAACGAAAAAGAAATCTTATCAGGGAGATGAAGTTTCTCTTTATTTATCAAATCCAGTAGTTTCTCTTATAAGCAACCCATTTGTAGAATGAGATGACATGAAATTTGTTTTTCCTTGTCTGTACAAGTATGCACAGCAGTATTTAATAGTTGTGGCAACGTCAGTTCCCAGCGAGTGCCTTTTTTCCAAAGCCAGTGCTACAATGTCTTACACAAAGAACAGATTGTCTCCGAAATACCTGGAACAGGTACTGTTTTTGGGCAATCTAGATTTCAAAGAGTTTTTTATTTAAACTTTAAACAAAAAACTCTTTGACATTAAGGCGCGAAAGTCTCTAAAGTAGTATAATTAAAAAAATAAGACTTTAGAAATAAAAATACTGTGTAATAGTAGAGGTATTTAGAAAGAGTCGTTTGACGTTTGTAATAAAAGATATTTTTTTCCTTGTTAATTTTGTTTTAAATATTGTCCTTCAAAGTTCATTGTTTTTACGTTAGTAAAAATAAATTTTTTTTGCTAAAAGTATCGATATCAGTACATATCGATACTTTAGGAGTATTTATATAAGTAGTATCGAAAAAAGATTTGAGTATTATCAAAATGAGTAGGTATCGATACCTTGATGGTATCGGAATATCACTAAGTAGGAAACGGAAGTGAACTTGATAGTTTGAATAACTGTTGCTATTTTATTTTTAATAGTAAAGTGAATTAAAGTAAAGTTACAGCCTATATACGACCCACTGGTGGGCTCAGGCCTCTCCTCATTTCTGAGAGGGTTTAGGGCAAGGAAGTGTCCGCCGCGCTGCCCAAATGCGTGTTGACGAACTTCACATGTATTCGAAATATTTTTTTTCTTATTCCTCAGACATGCAGGTTTCCTCACGATGTTTTCCTTCACCGCCGAGCACGTGGTAAATCAGCACTTAAAATTGCAATTAACAATTTCATTGGTGCCGGTGGGGATCGAACCCGGGTTACTCGCGTTCTGTTATATTTACAGCGAGCGTTAACCACTGAGCTACCACGGCTCATATTTTTAATAGTATTCTATTATTATTTCAATATTGTAAAGAAAGCTTGTTTTAATAAAAAATATTCTTTAAAACAAAAAATTATAGGTAATTTACTAAATACGATACCTACTTAAATAAAACTTCTTTTGTTTTTTTTTATTTTGTTCTAATTTAAAGTAGAATATAATTCTGGTACTAATTAAGTAGACTTGGTACCAAATTTATTAGTTAAAGTTCCCATCACTATTTGCTTATCGCAACCTCGGTTTTAATCGTATTTGTAAGACGTATTTGTCTAAAGTGTTGACAGAAAGTCTTTGCCTTGCATGAGGCGTCTATTCGGGCTGTGTGCTGTGTGACGAAGTAACTGCTATCGCTCTTGTCCCCGATTGTCGTATCATAGCAAGTAGCAAATGGGGAGCGCGAATATCGAGAGAGGCAGCAACACGGATGGTTGCTGAATTAACAAAGATTTAAAAAGCTAAAATTTTTACTTAAATTACATGATTAATGTAATTGGTGGTTATGGATGATACAGGCACTGATACAGCCTTAAATACAAAGTGATTTATTTGAATATAAAGATTAATACCAAGGTACGAATAATGTGGTCTAGTTTGTACTGGCGTTACTATTGCATATATTAACATGAAAAAATGGTTATTGTGACATAACTGTAATAGTTAGATATATGATATCTCACATATACCAGCGTCAAATAGCAGCTTAATGCTGCTGTGTTTCGTATGGTGAGTGTAGAGAACCGGAGACCCTTTTTACTGCATTCCATCTTAGTCCTCAAGGCTCACAACACATCTGCATTTTGATTCGTAAACGAGGATAGATGTAGAAGTCTATGGGCCACAGCAACCACTTACCATCAGGTGGATTGTGTGCTCGCTTGTCACCCTTTTCCTATAAAAAAAATGATATACCGCAGCATTGAGCTATTATATACTACGTACTAGAGGTGACACTGCATTCAGCTACTCTGTTCCACTCAACTGCGGTGCATACACCGCACTTTAATCAGTCACTCGCTAGGCGCTTGTAGAGTTGTCACGTGTTGTGTTGATTTAAAAAAAATCTCTTAATAAAAATATGCCACTGTGTGTACTTAGATATTGCACAAATAATTCAAGAAATGTCAGTGAAAACCAAGGAATTACTTTTCATCGGTTAATAAGATACTTAATCAATAAAAAAGTGTTATAGATTAATAATAAAACAAATTATACCTAAGACGCCATCCCGTGTCATATAATATAGATCATGAAATTAATTTGTTCAGGTGCGACATTTCTGTGGGTACTTAAGTATAGGACGAATATATTATTATACACATTTTTACTTTTGGAGCGATTATTTCCGAAATTATTGACATTATAAAAAAATGATTTGAGTAAACCCCTATTCATTTTTAAATACCTTTCCAACAATATATCACACGTTAGGGTTGAAATTAAAAAAAAATCACTTCCCACTTTACATATAGGGGGGCTACCCTAATAAAACATTTTTTTCCAATTTTTATTTTACCTCTTTGTCGGCGTGATTGATACACATATTGGTACCAAATTTCAGCTTTCTAGTGCTAACGGTCACAGAGATTAAGCGAGGACGGACAGACAGACATGGCGAAACTATAAGGGTTCCTAATTGACTACGGAACCCTAAAAACAATGTGTCCCCCCCTCTAACTTTTGAACCATAAGTTTAGAAAATATGAAAAAAATCTGAAAAGTAGAACTTTATAAGGACTTTCTAGGAAAATCATTTTGAACTTGGATGGAAACAACAGTACCCACTACCGGGAGCAGTTGCAGGAGCGCGGAGCGCTGTTGGAGCGCGAACATAATGGATCCCCACCTTTAAACTCGTAAGTGGGAACACTTATTGTGACGCACGGGAAACTACGGAACCCTACACTGAGCGTGGCCCGACACGCTCTTGGCCGGTTTTTTTGTACGAGTTGTTTTTGATCGCATTATTCTGTCCCATTTGGTTCCCCTAATTATAGTTGGTGCAGAATGTGATTAGGGGAATCAAATACATCCAAAGATATTTCTTATTATTAATTAGGTGGTTATTATCAATAAAAGTCGTGGTCATTCACTGCTGGCCGTATGAGGACGCTCAAGGTCGCTTACCGAGCTATGGAGAGGACTATACTCGAGGTTTCCCTGCGTGATAAACTAAGAAATAGAGATATCTACAGTAGTATCAGTAACCGACATAGCCCAACGGATTAGTAAGCTGAATTGGCAATAGGCCGGCCATATAGCTCAAAAAACAGACAACAGACGGGGAAAAAAGGTTCTCGAGTGGCAGCCTCGTACCGAGAGGGAAGTGTAGGGCGACCCCTCACTATATGGTTAGACATGCAGGAAGTCGATGGATGTAGGTGACTCAGGAACGTGCTCTGTGGCATTCCTTGGGGGAGGATGTTCAGGAGTGGACTTGTGAAAAGCTGTAATGACGATGACATCGATAGAAGTTCAATGTTATCAAAAAAAAATGTAAAGTTGTATCTACCCAAAGACTTAAATTAGCGTTGCCTCTTAACATGTGAACTTATAACTTACAACAAAAGTGGAAAAAATATGTATTAGTAATAATAATAACGATAGACACTCACGCCTGTCACCCAGAGGGGTAGGCAGAGACTACAGACTTCCATTTAGCACGATCCTGACGTACCTCTCTCGCCTCTTCCACATCCGTACACCTACGCACACATGCTCGTCGGTTAAGGGTACTCTTAATTTAGCCCATTTTTAGTATATCGCCAATTTGGTCGACAAACTTCCGCCTAGGACGTCCCTTTCCGACTCTTCCATTCACTTCTGCAACATATATTTGCTTTGTCAGTCTTTCCGTATTCATTCATTCTACATGACCAAACCACCGAAGCATTCCTTTCTTAATCCTGGTCACCGCATCATCTTGCAAACTCTTCTTTTCAGAGAAAGATGTATTAGTAAATTAAAATTAAACACATTTCAAACTTAAAATTTAATGAACTTTGGCAACTTGGGGTATAACTTAATACTTCTTCTTCATCTCATAAAATCTACTGCTGGACATGGACCACTCTCGCTGTAGGATGGTCACGGCAGACACCTTTAATGCTGATATCCGTCGTCTATCTGTGTATTTAATGTATGATATACATATGTCAGATTTTAGGGGGACGAGGCTGCATGAGGCCGTAGGAAATTCTTGAAATCTGATTCCTTACACTTGTCCCCCGGGTAGTACTAAACGAGCAGCGCCAGTTCCGGTAGTGGGTTTCAGCCGCTGGCTTTTTGGTTACTACCCACCAATACAAATCCTATCCATATTTGCCATATTCCATTTCGTACTACCACCTGTACAGGTGGTAGAACTGTCGGCCTAAGAGTCCGTCTATGTGGGTTCTACCTTTTTACTTATTTGGTTGGTTGCAAGTATCCATGTACAGTAGCCACAACAACAACAACAAGTGAAAGCTTCTTTAGGCACATTGGACACTTGAGATGGAGGAAAAAACAATGAACTCGCGTGTCCGTAACGCGAATTCATATATATATATATATATATATATATATATATATATATATATATATATATATATATATATATATATATATATATATATATATATATATATATATATATATATATATATATATATATATATATATATATATATATATATATATATATATTAGAGGTGGGTCGTCGACGTAATTTTCGTCAACGAAACTAGACCGTCTATTGCCGTCCATCGACTAGGTGATCAACTAGTTGAATTCGTCGACTAGTTAACGCGATAACGGCAGACGTTCAATCGACTAAAGCGCGGTGTCTACGGGCGCAACGCAACGACGGTGTCTTAACTAGTTTTGCCCACTATTCGACAGTTGAATTAACGGCAAAGTTAGTTAAAATTCAAAGAAACTTGATTTGAGCACAAAGCACTGGTGTATAAATATCTACTATCGAATTTTACATCTCAATCGATTTAAACTTCCCTTCGTACTTTTCCAGGCTTAGGACTAGTCAATACGTTTTTAAAAGATTTTACTACTATCGTATTTCAGGCGTATTTAGAAGATCAACTGATTTTATGTACATATTTAATTATTTACATTTTTTATTTACATATTTTTATGGATAGGTGTTTAATGAATATTTTTATTTGCTTTTTTCTTTGTTTTCGTTTTTTATTAATGTATGTACAGAAGAATCATGTAAATTATTTTATAAATGAATTAAAAAACCCTAAAATCTCTCCTCAGGTGTATTTACGTTTAGGACATAATTTGCTCAATTTTGCTTGTCGTTAGTCTCGTTCGCCTTTCATTAATTATAAGACCTGCTTTAGAAAACATCCGTTCGCAAGGAACAGATGTTGCTACAATGTTACAATGGATTACAAATATTTTTTTTTAATTTGGGTAGACGTACGTATTGGTGTTTTCTCCATGTTAGTAGATAAGAACGCTGTGGACTCTCAGTTTAGCCGTCTATGAATTCGACTCGAATGAACTGTAGACCGTCGAAACGTCGATTGAACGTAGACCGTCTATTTAAACCGTTCGTTGATTCAACGCCCATTACTACATAATATGGCGCCGCCCAATGATATTATAAATAAAAAGAGGTAGATATCGCACTGGCGCGCAAAAACTGTTGCGAACGAATTCAGACAATTGTCGTAATTTGTTTTATTCGGCTAATAGCAGCGAGCGAAACGAAGCGTGTCTGTGTCGTGCCTATATCTACCTAAAATGCCGAGTTGTGTGTTACGAAAGTGTAAAAACTATGGTTCCAAGAAAAATAAGAGTGTAGGAGTTTCATACCATACGTAAGTATATTAAAATAATGTCATATTTATATTTTTTCACGATTTTATTTCTCATTTACAAAATACATTTCGAATTATTAATATGGTGGTTCGAAAAGGACAGTGAATATGATGACAACTGCAGCGCGATAAGGACAAATAGCCATGCGTCATAGATTAATCAACCAGAAATGAAATCGTAGGCAGAATACACAGCGTTCGTTGACCGCTTCAGTTAGTTTGTTTAGTTTGTTAGCGTCTTTCTAATAATCATACTATATAAGATTATATAGAATTAAATTAGTAATAATGGACTATTCAATATTATTTTATTACTCGATTAGAAGGTATGCCTTAGATAAAATATTTATTTTTTATTATGTTTTTGTTATCTTCCAGATTTCCTAGTGACGATTTTATGAAACATAAATGGGTCAGCATAGTTCAGGCGGAAAGAAGTGAATATAACTGGATGCCTACAAAAAGTAGTACAATTTGTTCTGAACATTTTAAAAATGAAGATAAATATGCTACTTCCAAAGGCTACATGCGTCTGAAAAAAACTGCAGTACCTGTGATAGCCCCGGTAAAAACTAATTTTATTATTCTTATTTACGATAGTTCATTATTTCCACAACAAGAAAAAAATGGTCGTAACTTATGTAATTACGTGATCTGTGTATTCAATCTGGTCAATTAATTACAAATATCATTTATAATTAACGTATCAATTAAGTGAATTTATTCTATTTCAGGACAATGATGATGTTCCACAATTTCGCTCACCTACCAGTCTGGACCATGTTGATATATCCGACATGGATTCAGTGTTCGACACCCCCAGAAAAGCAAAGCTTAGGACGCGAGTTCGTAAATTAGCTGTTGAAAAAAAAATATTACAGAAAAAAAATAATGCTCTTAAAATCCAAAACAGTAGATTAATAAAAAAAATAACAAGCATGAAAAACATTTTAAAGGATTTGAAAAAAAAGAATTATCTCACGGAACAGCAATTTTCGGATCTTAACCTAAAAGCAGAACCATTAAACTTATTTAACAGAATATTGCAAATAAAAAAGTCTAAGAAAAATTTTAGGAAGAAATACCCAGCAGCGCTTCGCAAATTTGCGTTAACTTTAAATTACTACTCCTCAGTGGCGTATAAATACGTTAGGCGGGTATTCCATACTGCCCTGCCTCATCCCCGTGTTTTGGCTAAATGGTACCAAAATACTTCAATGTTGCCAGGTTTCACAAAACAAGCATTTGATATTTTAAAACAAAAAACTAATTTATCTGGAAAGAAAATTATTTGTGGCCTGATTGTAGACGAAATGGCTCTTAGACATCAAACTCAATGGACAGGCAAAAATACAGAGGGATTAGTAAATTATGGTTCTGGACCTTCGGAAAACAAAGAAATTGCAACAGAAGCATTTGTTTTTATTTTAGTATGTTTAAGTGAAAACTGGAAAATTCCTGTAGCTTACTTTTTTGTCAAAGGGTTATCATCAGAGACGAGGGCTACTTTAATCATGGATTGTTTAAGACATAGTCATGCAGCAGGCGTTGACATAGTAAGTTTGACTTTCGATGGTTGTGCGGCTAACTTGTCTACTGCAGCGGTTCTAGGTTGTAAACTGAGCGTTATTGATAACTTAAAAACTACATTTAAACATCCTGAAACTAATAAAGAAGTTGCAGTTTTCCTAGATCCATGCCACATGATTAAATTGGTACGCAACACTTTTGAAGCGAAGTCAGTTATTTTTAATAATGAAAATAAAGAGGTAAGGTGGCAACTATTAAAAAATCTTAACAAACTGCAGACAGACCAGGGTTTAAATTTTGCCAACCGACTTACACAACGGCACTTAAATTTTCGCAATGAAATTATAAAAGTCAAGTTAGCCACACAACTTTTAAGTAGAAGTGTCGCAAATGCTTTGCAGCTTTGCGAAGATACACTTCATCCATCAAATTTTAAAGATTCGGGTCCCACTAAAGACTTCATAATATTATTTAATGACTTGTTCGACATTTTCAATTCAAGAGCTCGTGACAAATTTGGTTTCAAAACGCCTGTCAGTTTAGGTAATGCAAAAGAAATATTTGATTTTCTAGAAAAAGCTAAAAAATATATACTTGAATTGCGTATTTATAATAAAAACAGAATTACCCGACGTGGACATGTATTTATGAAAATAACTAAAAAGAAGCTCGTGCAATGTAAATCTAAAACCGGTTTTTTAGGATTTTTGATTTGTATCGAAAGCCTTAAATATTTATATACGTCTCTTGTTCAAGATGAGAAAAGACTGAGCTACATTTCTACATATAGGTTAAGTCAAGACCACATTGAAATAATGTTCGGGGACATACGTCGACATGGAGGGTATAATAATAACCCGAATACAATCCAATTCAAAGGAATTTATAAAAAAATGTTCAATCATTTGGAATTACGATCTGCCTTTACAGGTAATTGTATTCCGGTAGAATATTTTCCGATACTAAATTGCTCATCAGCAGTAAAAAACATAAATAACACGTGCGACGGACGGGTTCTTGATGAAAATTGGGTTATGGATGAGCTTATGAACTTGGAAAGTGATAAAAAATCGGAAGAAAACGTGTCTATTATGACAGATTTACTTAATAACGATCATCGCTCGTGTAATGTAGAACAAATAATAGGATATATTTCAGGCTGGGTATCTAGAAAACTTTGTGGAAGTTTAAAATGTGAAGAGTGTCGTTCCTCCTTATTCACGAATGAAAAATTATGGTTTCATAAACTCGTCACTCTTAAAGATATGGGTGGTTTGTGTTTTGCATCGCATGATGTTTTTTTAGTGTGCTTAAAATCAGAAGATATTTTAAAGAAATTCATCATAGAAAACGGTCCCTATTTTAGAAACTCTTATGACTTTAAGCGATTACAATACAACATTTTAAAACATTTTTTGCAGTCCAATGTATTCGATATTTTGTTTGAACACTCTATGAATCAAACCCCTATACTCAATCATAGACTGCAATTAATTCGAGCTATAATACAAAAGTATCTGAATATCCGTTTGCATCATGAGCACAAAAATAGCCCATTCATTAAAAGCATGTCAAAAAGACAAAAAAGAAATAAATTAAACTTATTTGAGGGTAAATAAATAATAATGAAAATCTTAACTGCCAACTCAACTTTTCTTCTTTTCTATCTTAGTCTAAGTTTGTGAATAAATAATTAACAATTCTGTATTTTGTTTTACTTAATACATCATTACCAATGTAATGTACCTATGCTTATATCCAATGTCCCATCTGTGGCAAATCCGCATATTCTATGATTCACTAGTGTACTTTAAGCGCAATACACTACAGATAGCTATCTCTTTCTGTACCACACGTTCCGTATAATCTATCGCAGTCGTAGTTGAAAATGACTATACACCTACATGTAAGTACATTTGTAATAACAACGCAACAATTTCTAGACACCGCTCAGTATGAACGTAGCGTATCTTCCTTTATAATATCATTGGCGCCGCCGTATAAATTATTGTGTTCATGATTGGTTGTTATGTTTGTTTTGCTTGTGTCTTTTTCTAAGATTTTGCAAGTTTACGATGTTGAGTTGAGACTTGAGATTAATGTCCTTCGTTTATATGATGTGCAATGTGATAGTCAATGATTCGTAGTGAAATACGAAATAGTGACTTAAAAACTACGCTGCAATGGCGGATAAAGAAAATAGAAAAAGTGTTCTAAGTGCAACAGCATACCAACCATTGACAACATTAAATTATTTAGGTTTCCGAAATTCGCAGTAAAGTATATTTTGCGGTACGTATACAATATACATATGCACTGTTTAATAAGTTCTAACCAATCTCTTGTCCAACTTATTGTTTCTTTTTTACCATTTAAAAACAAATTATTGGTTTGTAAACCATTGGACCTACTTTGATAATATTTGTATTTAATAATTATATCTTTTGTTTTCAGCTGTAAATTATGGGCGAAATATTATATTCCTTCCCAAGAGCAGTATACTACTTTAGCTTTCCAGACAAAGCTACATAATAAGCCCAGAATGCTGTGTGAAAAACATTTTCATGATGGTTTCTTTAATGATGCAACCAAGAAAAAGCTCTTAAGAACTGCCAGTTCCAGTGATGTAAGTAAATTGTATAATGTATATGGTAATACCGTATATATATAGTTTTCTTTAAGGATTACTCAGATATTTTATATGGGGATTACTATATTCAGGAGTAGACTTTAATAGACTGTAATGAAGATGATGATGATTATTCATATGACCATCATCTGGATCTAACAGGGATGGACAGACCACATACAGTAGTTTGAATCCTGTTAATTCTTTCAACTAATTTATGATAATTGGATTGGACAAAGCATCCAAAGGATTGAAGTCTATAAAGTTAGCACAAGCCTTTCCTTACATTATTAAAAGTGCAACACACTGCATATTATTTTTAACAATCAAATTTTATTTTAAAACAACAACAAACCTTAAGAAGTTCTGGCATAACAATATATGAATAATTACATTTGGTCCTAAACCTATCAAATTTAAAGGCACAACTTGTACTACACAGTAGAAATACATGCATCAAATGGTTCTCAAACAATAGATAAACACCAGATTTCTTTTCACATAGTTATTGCATTTACTATCTTATTTTGTTATATTAATTGTAACAGAAGGTGTATTATAGAGCAAGTTGGATGAACAAGATCCATTCATTTATTTTGTATTGGTAGAAGGGTAATGTAATGCCATGAGTAGGGACTGGTTTACTATGAAAGTAATGTCAGTGAATATAATGTTAATTTAATTTTATATAATAATTTTATGATACTATAATTTATTTCAGTTTTTATTTATTTCCGGACTAACAAAGTGTATTCCCATTTTATTTTGTGGAATCACGAGCTGGTCCCTCGCAAATTATTGCTACAAAACCACACAAGCTGGATCTTCAAAAAGGACAACATTATATCCACTTAAGAACAACCACAAACATCAAAGCATAACACATAATGTTGAACCTGAAAAAGAAAGTACTCTATATGAAAATGTTTAAAATGAAATAAGGAATATTTTTGTAATCTAATATTTAATATGTTTTATAATTTTGAATTAAAATTATTCTATTTATAAGCTGCACTCAATACTTAATACATTGCATATAATATAGAGACAAAATTTTTAGTGTCAATTCAGGGAAATAGATAGACAACCAAATATTATCAAAACAAAATTATTATTTGTGAATGTTGCACTTTGCACTTGTGTGTAGGAGCTCATTTATTAACTTGTTTTTGATTAAAATATTGATATTTTGGTTATTGTAGACATTCTGTGATTTGTGATTGTGCATATTATCAATTCGTCCATGATTGTAAATCTTATTTAAATTGTTTATCATCGTTGACTTAAGTAATTGAAATGTTGTAATCAATATTGATTTTCTTTTCATGTTTAAACCCATCAAATGCCTTTATTGTAAGAACTAAGCTGCTGGAGAAATTTTGTTTCTTAAGTTATGTATGTTTTTTATTTTAATTTGTATTTTTATTTTGAATAAATAAATTGATATTTTGTAATTATTGTTCTTTTATTTAGCGCTGGGATAGGCAAACCAAAAATACCTCAAATAAAAAAAACGAAAAAGACCACATTCAAATTTTCCCGCCACACGAGAAGTGCAGGAGGCTGACGATAGATAGAGCTAGTAGTTATACATATATCTCATTTCTTAAATTTTGTATGAAGTTGTCGTTCTTCTCCGATAGGAGTAATAGTGTTCTGTGTTAGTTTCACGGGGGGTCAAGTCTCTATGGAGCCGATGCAAACGTCGGGCAAAATAAGCGAAACAGAGACAACGCCATACGCTAGAGCTAGACAGAGAAATCACTATTGATGCTTTGCTTTGCAATATGGTGGATTATTGAAAGCGCTAAACGTACTTTGAAATATTTTTATTTCTATTGTATATTTCTTTGCTTTTATAGCATGTGCCTGAAGATTTTTACGAGATAGAGACTCATTATTTCGTGCTTCTGTGTTTTTGTTTTGTGTGCCCGCTGGACGCTTAGAGATAGAGACTCATTTCCTTATATTATTATTTGGTGTTTGTAATTCTTTTTGCCTGGACAATTTTACGAGATATAGACTCATTTCTTTTTTTGTTTTGTGTACGTGTGTCTGAGCATTATTTGTTAATATGTCACGCCATACGCGCTATGAACGAAAAAGAAAGTGTGCAAAGTGTAACATCACTGCCACAGAAGATGAAAACTTGAGTTTCCACAGATTTCCTCTACCTGGTAGACATACATTTTTAAAGTAAGTAACTAAGCTATTCTAATTTTTTGTTACTTTTTCCCTCATTATCTTATTAAGTACTTAGTACTTAATGTTTTTAACATTCATAATGTCCATAACATAGTAAACATAATGTTCATAACATAAATTTTTCATTGCTGGGCACTGGCCTCCCTCAAGGGTCACCATAACGACCAGACCTGTGCGTCTCGCATCCATCTGCTACCCGTGACCCTTACCAGGTTATTGGTCTTATCTTGTAGAAGGCCTTCCTAACTGTGATCAAAACTACACTTAGATTTTAAAAAATCAATAATTTCAGGGCACGTGTGTGGGCTGAATACTGTTACCCTACTGGAGAGTGGTCAACTGAGAAATCACTAAGAGACTTGCACTCGCAACACAAAATGTTATGCAGTAAGCACTTTGATGATTCCTCATTCACTAACAGTGCGAGGATAAGATTGCACAATTTTGCCATCCCAACTGGGACACAGGATTTAATGGTAAAGATTCGCCAGGAACAATGTGCAACTGCAAGTGAAAGTAAACAAGATACAAATATCTCAGTTGAAAAACCTCAAGTAAGTAAACATTAATTACTATATTACTCAAAACTCCATCAATCATAAAGCTTGATATGTGGTTGGAATTTATAAGTACAGTCAAACAAATACTTAAGCTAAAACTCACAGAAAGAAATTAATAGGCCTTGTCTAAACTCTATTTTAAATTTCATTTTGTTTTAGAGAAACCAAACAACCAAAAGATTGACTTGTAGAGAATGTCTTGATGCATGAAATCTGCCCTTGTACCACTGTTGTACATAAAATTTAAATAAGTAAATAAATAGACCTCATTAATTTTCATCAGGCATGATTCAGATCAAGAGCAAACTTGTATCAGTAATAATAAAAACAGTTAACTCAACGTCAACCATAGTATTGTTAAAAACCAAAATAAATACACAACCCTCAATCTCAAATAATGGTTTTCATAAAAGTATTACTTACTTACTCTTTTTTATTAGAAGTTCAATCATGAAGTTTTCAACAAGTTGAACACAAAAATGAGGATAATATGGCATTGGAAACATCCTGATAATTTAAATGTAGAAACTGATCATTACCTTTGTTTACAAAATAAAATAAAAAACCAGGAAAATAAAACTGCTTGTCTCTAGTTACTCAATTGGTAATGTAGTTTTGCAAGAGGTACTGGTGATTAAAGACTTAGGAGTAACTATTGACAGAAAGCTAACCTTTAAATCTCATATAAACATTATTGTTTATTAACAAAGCCCTGAAATTCTTAGAATTTATTAAGCGCAATATAAAGGGTGTCAAATTTTTTTTATATAATGCTTTTGTAAGAAGACTCCTTGAATTTCGTTAGTGTCATATGGAATCCATCTTCTAGTGTGCACTCCCAACTCATTGAAAGTATACAGCATGCATTTACTCGACATCTTGCCTTTCATGCCAGTGGTATCTCACATAGGCAGCCTTACTATCAGCAACTGGTTAAGTTTAAGATGATGTCTCTCCAAAATAGACGAAATATTCTAGATTTGTGTTTTCTACATAAAATAGTACACCATTAAGTTAAGTGCAGTGACCTCCTTGACAGCATTTCGTTTGCTGTTCTGCATAAATATCCCCGTTGTCGCATCGCAAAAAAAATTTCATATTCCTTTTGTGAAAACTCATCTCGGTAATCATGCTCCATCGTGCATGTATGTGGAAAATAGAATGAATTTTCTAAATTGTTCATTGTAATTTTCAGGTGCTAGTGTTGGAACCTTCATTACCTGTTCAGGTGCCAACCATAGCCAACCCTACTACATCTTTACCTGTTCAGGTGCCAACCATATGTGAACCAACTACTGATAGCTTGAAGGTTTGTAGTACTTATAATAATTTTCACTCACATGTACACATTATATATGTACAACATTAAAACTTGTGAAACTTTTGTTCACATTTTTGGTCGTATAGAATGTATGCATTTATTTATTTGCAAAATTAATTAACTATTAGCTCTAGTAAACAATTATGAAATATTTTTTAAAGTACCTTCATCAGCGACAATGTTATAAAGCTACAAAGATACCAATTAGAGATGTCCGATAAAGACTATGACGGCAATGTCTGTGCTGACCATACATCTGCCATACAAAACAGCATTTTCGCGAGACGGATAGATATAATTATTTAAAATGGTTGTATCTTGTTTGTTTTTATATCAATTTTGATTCTATTGCCCTGTTAGCATTATGTTTTGTATATTTTTAGATAAACTGTATGGTCTTATGAATATTTTTTCATGCATAGTCCCTATTTCGGGCACAGTGACCAATTTCTCGTATAAATAAGAAACAAACTAATGCTTGCTAATTATGTAGATTAATATCACCATAATGATTCTTACTCAGGTAATGTTGAAACTGATCATCACCTTTGTTCACAAAAATCGTCTCATTGTAATTTTCAGATGCTAGTATTGGAACCTTCATTACCTGTTCAGGTGCCAACCACAGCCAACCCAACTACATCTTTACCTGTTCAGATGCCAACCATATGTGAACCAACTACTGATAGCTTGAAGGTTTGTAGTACTTATACTAATTTTCATGAACAATCTTAATCACAGTGACCAATATCTCATAATTAAATAAGTATAATAAACAAGCTTTTGACTTTGGCGCTTGCTCAGGTATCAAGAGTTTTCTTCATTGTTTATTAACTACCTACAAGAGTGACACTGAAAGTTCTTAGAAAATCAAAAACTGAACAAACTAGGAAGTTATATTAATATAACTTAATTTTTAATATATATTATAAAAAATTAATCTTATAATATAACATTAGTTTTTCTATATCTTTTCAAAATAGTGTCCATTTACATCAATACATCGCTGCATCCGATGGAATCACTGATTTCACATTTGACATGTTTTTCTTGAACTTTTTACATTAAATCTTTGAATCATTTCACAACACCAATCAACACGGTGGAGTTTTTGGGCCTCTATCAAATAAATCATATATTATCCATCGGGCACAAAGCTTCCTGACCGCAAAATGTTCATGGAGAATATTTGGTGCACTTGACTTATACTGATTTTTATTTATTTATTTTATTTTTATTATTCACAAAATCCACAGCTTGTAACAATCTATTTACACACAAATCTTATAAAATAGGTCTTGAAGCCAATTACGGATTTACAATATACTTATTTAGCTTAAAAGAACTTCACAGAGTATTCACCACCTTACTTAAAAATAGACATATGAAATATAAACATATTTAAAGGTAAACAAAGCGCACGAAATTTTTATTAAGTGCAGAAGATTGTGTATGTTTGCACACGTATGTGAAAGCGAGTCAAAGTGTGTGTTTGTGTGTGTGTGTGTGTGTGTGTGTGTGTGTGTGTGTGTGTGTGTGTGTGTGTGTGTGTGTGTGTGTGTGTGTGTGTGTGTGCGTGTTTGTGTGCGTGTTTGTGTGCGTGTGTGTGTGTGTTTGTATGTGTGTGTGTGTGTGTGTGTTTGTGTGTGTGTGTGTGTGTGTTTGTGTGTGTGTGTGTGTGTGTGTGTGTGTGTGTGTGTTGTGTGTGTGTGTGTGTGTGTGTGTGTGTGTGTGTGTGTGTGTGTGTGTGTGTGTGTTTGTGTGTGAGTTTGTGTCAAAAAACATCCTAATTTCAATAGAGAAGATGGCTGGGTGCTACCATCTGCTTGGGATCCTATAACAAATAAAATTAAATCTCAACCCAAGCATACAACTGCAAGACTTCAAGATACCATAAGTTCGTACTGCATAGATCGGAACAAAAGTTAAATTTTAATCTATGGTAACCGCGGTTAACTATGACATATGGACGTTGAACATCTCAGTCCCGCCCATGACCATGAGTGCTGTAAAGCGTTCGAAAGCAACGTCAGGTATTTAAAAAGTTAAATATACGCGATAAATTCCGTAAAAACTAGTATTATTTCAATGTGTAGTGTTCGCGTAAATATAACAAATCATTAACACTGATGTTATCTTCGGTCGTCGCCGTAGAAGACCGTCCCTCATGCAGATCATCGGTGACATTAGTGCGACCATCTTTAAGCTCATTAAACCAGTTGTAAACAGTGGCACGAGATGCGGCTTCATCGTCGTGAAAGGCCAATCAAAGTCTTATCATAATTTTCTTGTTGACTCTAATAACATCGAAAGTCATAAAAAATCATTGGGTGCGTTTGGCAGAAAAAAGCGCTAGCAAGCGCTTGTGAGCAAAATGGCGATAGTAAGCGGTAAGCGCTGTCAAATCGTAAGTAGCTGTTTTCCTCTAGGACACGATGTTAGTTTTAACCGGGGAACCTAACCTAATTTAAATATATGTTTGTGAAGTATTCATATTAAAAACTTACCAATCATGAATTTTTAATAATATGTATATGTCTATTCATGTCATTATACATATTACTTAAAACTAATATTGCACAAAACAACTTATAAACTCTACTTCAAAACAAACAAATTAAATAAGCAAAATGGCGTATTGTGTCAGCGCTACTGAAGTAGTAATCGTGTCCTGGCCGAAAACTATTTTAGCGCTAGTAAGCGCTTGCTAGCGCTTTTTTCTGCCAAACGCACCCATTGTACGAAAATTTTCTAGCGTTGAGTTCATGTTGTCGTGACACAGATAATTTTCAATTTGCCGCCAAATCGTAACCAAGTGACAAATTAATAAAATACATACACAATAATATTGGTAAAGAGTTCCACTTTCAAAATTGGAACTTATTTTTTATTATATCGTTTGCAAGTGGCCAGTGCTAAAAACTTTCATTGTTGCCCTCATATGTATAGGTTTCGAACCTACAGTCTGTTTAAGTATTGTTTAAGAAATGAGGATCTATATGATCACAATATTTAACTTATTTCCAGATGCCAAGGACTAAAGGGATTTTGAGGGAGCTAGATTTAAGCAAGTCATTGGAATTGACCCCTAAGAAACTTAAACTGTATAAAAGATGTAGGAGAAATTTGAGCGAAATAATGAGACTTAGAAAAAAAATTAAGAAACAACCACGTGCCCTCTTCAAAACATTAACTACAAATAATAATGTCCAAAGTCTCATGGACAAAAATATATCAGGGCCATTTGCTTTATTGTTGCAAAGTCAACTGCAAAATACTCCCAGAAAACTAACTGGTCGGAGATGGAGTATAGATGACAAAGTTATGGCTTTAAGCATCTATAAAAGGTCTACTGGCTGCTATAGACTGCTGAGGCGACTTTTTTGTCTACCAAGCGAAGGTACATTAAAAGCATTGCTGAATAAAATTCCGATGAAATGCGGTATAAATAGCCAAATATTCAAAACAATTAAAGATATAACTAAAAATCTGTGCATTTTGGCATTTGACGAAATGTCAATACGAAAACATTTGCAATATAATAGTAAACAAGATGTAATTGATGGTTATCAAGATCATGGAAATCAAGGCAGAACTATGGAGCCAGCCACACATGCATTGCTTTTTATGGCTATTGGAATCCGAAAAAAGTGGAAGCAGCCTTTAGCTTTCTACTTTTCTGGTGACTGTGTTACGGCTGATAGATTATCTGTTCTTATAAAAGAAGTAAGTATGCAATATAGTTGACTGAAGAAAAAAAACCATTGCATACTCAATATATTATATAATTATATATTTGTATTTACAGGTACTTGATGCAAGCTTCCAAGCTGGGTTGAATGTCACAGCTACTGTATCGGATAACTTTGGTGTAAACATCAAATCACTAAACTCCCTTGGTTCCTCAGTAGCTAAACCATATTTTGAGTTTAAAGGCCATGAAATCGTCACAATTATAGACCCACCTCACCTAATCAAATGCTTCAGAAATAATTTACTGAAGTACGACATTAAATGCCCTCAAGTATTGCAAATTGATGGAAAATCTATACCAGGTAATTTAAATGTGGTAAATAATAGATAATAAGTAGGTATGACATGAGTACATGACTAAGGTCAAAGGTGGCAATTCAAACTTCATAAGATTTATCTTGTCTTCTGCAACCCGCCGCGTGGATGATCATCAGATTAATATAAACTAACACAGAATCAATAAATGTATTTTATTAATACTTCTGTCATTATTTATAATATATTTTACATGTTTATTATTACAGGTGTAGCCAAGTGGAGCCACATTAAATCATTCTTTGAAAAAGACAATGAAAATCCAAATTTTGTTTTTGCACCTGCTTTAACCAAGCAGCATATTGAACCCAATTTTAAACAAAAGATGAAAGTCAGCTTAGCTTGCCAAGTATTCAGCCATTCAGTTGCTGCAGGAATGCTTGCAAATATTGCGAACAGTAAGTTGTTTTATTGGATAACTTTTAATCATCATCATCATCATCATTACAGCCCTTTACAAGTCCACTGCTGAACATAGGCCTCCCCCAAGGTATGCCACAAAGCACCGTCCTGAGCCACCTGCATCCATCGACTTCCTTCATGTCTTACCAGGTCGTCACTCCATCTAGTGGAGGGTCGCCCTACACTTCGTCTACCGGTATGAGGCTGCCACTCGAGAACCTTTTTTCCCCAACGGTTGTCGGTTCTTCGAGCTATATGGCCACCTATTTCCACTTCAGCTTACTAATCCGTTGGGCTATGTCGGTCACTCTGGTTCTACTGCGGATATACTCATTTCTAAGTTTATTACGCAGAGAAACTCAGAGTAGCCCTCTCCATAGCTCGCTGAGCGACTTTGAGCGTCCTCATAGGGCCAGCAGTGAAGGACCACGTCTCAGTTCCATATGTCATCACTGGCAACATGCACTGGTTGTACAACTTAGTTTTCTTAATTATTTTAATAATAACTTTTAATAATCTTCAAAAATAATCGACGTCTCGAAATATAATATAATAGTTTCTGAATATGTCAATCAACTATTATTAGAGCTTATTCAAATAATCATTCTAATAAGATAAAATTAAGCTACTTCGCGTTGACAGCTTCCTTTTATAATTGAATATTTTTATAAAGATTACTTTATTTAGAGTAATTTTGATTACTTACTTTATTTAATTTTGATTTCATTTCATTTTCCCTAACCTTTCACTATAAAATAAAAAAATGAGTGTTTACTTTACAGATGAACTGCCGCAAGAAGCAACGACGACAGCCATGCTGATAGAAAAAATAGACCAGCTGTTCGACACCTTAAATGGCGATACGCCTGACCAGAAAAGAGGAAAAAAATTCCTTACAAATTTTACCCGCAGAAGTCCACATTTAAATTTTTTTAAGGAAATGAAAATCCTGTTCCAAGAATTACAATTTATTGGGGCCAGATGCAAGCCGCCTTCGCAGGAAGGTTTTATTAGAACTATAAATGCAGTTGAGCGTCTATTTTTTAATTTAGAAAGGCAATATGGTATAAAAAGTTTATCAACGCGCAGGCTCAATCAAGATCCATTAGAAAACTGTTTTGGTTGCATCCGCAGCAATTGTGGATGCAACCCGAACCCAAACACCCTACAATTTGTTGCAGCTCTCAAAACCTCCATGATCAACAATTTATTGCATAGCAGTAAAAATAAAAATTGCAAAGAAGACGATAATGTCATATTAAATGATTTAAAATCTTTTTTAAGTCAAGTTGACCAAAATAAAGAAACAAATGTAGCTGTTAAAACATTTGATTTAACAGAAGGTGTAGAAGCATCTAATACTGTAATACCTCAGTGTTCTGGAGAACTGCAAGCTTGCGCATATGTATGTGGCTTCATGATAAAAAAATTAGTACCCATTTGCCATCAGTGCAAAATCACAATGCTTGCAGACCAGAACACAGAGGTAAGTCATTTATTCACAAGCTTTAAAGAATACAGTTGTATGCGCAACAGTCTACATTATGTTAATAATTTTTTTACGGAGACAGTGGAGATTGCTGCAACAATTGTTAATAAATTTTTGGATGAGCATGGGTGTAAAATAAATATAAAAAATGAACTTATAGAAATTTTAAGAAGAAAATTAAATTTCGAATGGTTGCTTGGTTGTTCTGAGCACTATGATAAAAATAAAATGCATATAATTATTTCCACTATATGTATATGTATAAAACGACACTATATTTTAAAAAATAGGCAGTTCACCGATGAACCTTCGAAAAAAGCAATGAAAAGAAAAATAAATATTTTAAAACACGCTTACAACTTCGTTTTATTTAATACCTTTCCATAAATATGTATGCATTATGAAAATAAACCAAAATTCAGGTAATTTTCAAATTAAATACCAGAATTTCGCTTTGTTTTCATGATACATGGCATAAAATAAAATGAAATAAAATCATGAGTCTATCATCAGTTTAGAAATCTGGCGCGAAAATTAGTTCACGGGTCAAAAACTGGCGCGCTAGTGTCGCAAGTTGTTGGCATTTCTTTTGTATGAAGTTTTCGTTCTTCCCGTCAGGGTAAATGTATTCTGTGGTTAGTTTGTTACAAGCTCCCAGAGCAATTACACGTTACACGCATCCGATTTAAATTTTCTCCAATTACAAGCCTTTTAGTGCCAATTTCAACTTTAAACATTCCTACTACTTTAATTAGCGAGATTTAATTATTTTTTAACATTTGTTTTAATCGATAAACTATTTATCAAAAAAAAAATAATGAACGTTTATTTACAATCAGATTATTACGAGAACTCTTTTTAAGGTTCTTCTGAATTTATACATTTAGATTTTCGGTATTCATTGTATATATACCGTTTGGCAATATTTTTCAGTTAGCCCAATGGTAGCACGAAAATGTACTTAGGGACATCTAGCGGATTTTAAAAAAAGAAAAATTCTGTTTCCGGCGGATTTTTTCTGTCAGTCTAGTGACTTTAAAATTTGTAGAACGGCAACCCTGGGCTTGATTCACTGGCGCTGCGAAGAGATGTTGCATCTGTTTGCGTATGTTATCGCATCTATCACGGGAAGTTCTCTGAGGAATTGTTCGGACTTATCCCAGCCGCCAAATTTCATGAACGCACTACGCGGCAAATCTCCCGATACCATCCACACTTTTCATGTACCGTGTACAGTTTTAAAGATAACTGGAACTGGAAAAAACCATATTTTGGGGCACTTTCTGGGACGTTCATCCGGAAGGGGGAGATAGAGTAGATAAAATTTAACTTTGCTATATAACGTACATATGCCGATAGATAAAAGTACAAATTAATATTGCCAATTTTAAACTGAAATGATTGAAATAAATGAGCGAGGTGTCATGTCATGTCGCGCGGCGCAGACATGTGAAACCGCAAGGCACAGTTATATGAAATATTTATAATACAAAAAACAATTTTTAAAATTTTTGTTTCTGTTTTTGTTTATTCCGACTAATTTCCGAAATGGCCGAACCAATTTTGCCAGGACTTTCACTGGCAATTTGGGTTTTTCACAAAAAATTCAAATCCATGAAATTCAATCTTAATAAATTTCACGCGAACGAAGTCGCGGGGAACACCCAGTATTTTTCATAAATAGATTGACTTGGGCCATCGTATGAAAACACAATGTATCTCACAAGTAATACCTACTTATAATAGTAAATTAGATTGTTTAGTGCGATTGCCAAGTCAATCTATTTATTTAAAACACAAAAAGGTTTTTGATATGGTCACAATAAGATATTGTTAGGTTAGCTAATTACGTAATAGCTTGAGACAATAGGACCCTTAAGTAGGGACTGAATAAATTAATTTACTTGGTATTACATGAATCTCACAACTTTTTACGCCAGAAGAACTAAGGAGTTGAAAGACTTGGTTTTTTTACAAGTTATGATTTTGATGGCAACTCTTTTCTTTTTGTAAATAGTCCTACTTTTGTTTTTCTTTCCGGTACCTTCTACTTCTTGAATACCAACAACGTACCTATCTACACCTATTATTCCTTATATTATTCATATACAGGTACACTGATTAAACACTGCAAATGTAACTTCGTAATCAAAAATAATAAATGTGTATTTATATACGATTACACTTGCAAGATACGATTACGTTTGCGCAAATAGAAGGTCAGTTCGCAATATCCGGAATTACCAGCGACGCAACCAAATTTAATTATGTTATAGGGCAACTTGACAACCAGTACTCAGTGGAAGTTAGACATAATTATCAACCCACCAGCGATGAATAAATACGAGCTAAAAAGTGAGCTAGTCAAAAGATTGAGTGCTTCCAAGGAGAAAAAGCTCACCCAGTTGCATTAGCATGAGGAAATGGGGGATAAGAAGCCACCTCAGACGCCCCGCTGGCGTTCAAGTCTCCGACGAATTCATGGAAACCATGTGGATTAGCCGTCTACCAATTGGTATCCAAGTTTCTGGCAGTTCAACCATTTACTTCAATTGAGAACCTAGCGAAAATCGCTGACAGAATTCATGACCTGATGCCATCAGCAACCCAGGTAGAGTCCACTAGCCAAGCTCATTTCTGTTGAACGAATCACATTGATCTTGCCAAAGAAGTCACCTCTCTCAGAAAGCAAGTTGAAGCGCTTACACTTACCCAAAGGAATAGCAGATCACGATCACGCTCCAGACGTAAACACCGTTCTACGTCAAGATCTCAGTCCAGGCATAGGAAACACGCTACTTGCTGGTATCACTTCAAGTACGGCAACAAAGCAGAGAAATGCGTCCGACCATGCGACTTCAAACTCCATGGGCAATCGGTAATGGCGACCGACGATTGCCCCACGTCTACTGGTCGCTTATTCGTCGCCGACCGCCCCTCGAAGACCCAGTTTCTGGTCAATACTGGAAGTGACCTCTGCGTCTTCCCACGGTCGCTGTTACGATAACGTCGTGGCCGGATCACGTATCAGCTAAGTGCAGCTAATGCCCATGTATTATTGTTATGTGTATTTATATTTAGACTTTGGTTTACGTCGAACATTTTCGTGGCGTTTTGTAGTTCCAGATGTGTAACTAAAGCTATCATAGGTGTAGATTTCTTAAATCACTATAATATTATTGTAGATTGTCGAAATAAATGTATAATTGATAACATCACATCTGTAACAGCCGCTGACTCATGAGTTAAATTTAACAATATTTCGTCAATAAAATCTTAATTTAACTTTAAATCTTGTTTTATTAAATAAATCTTAACCGATGAGACAAAATATCATACAATATTGGAAGAGTTTCCCGAGATCAATCGACCAGCAGGCATGCACAGCACCAAGTCACACAACACATTACGCCATATCCGCACGACACCAGGCCCACCAGTATCTTGCACACCACGTCACCTCGCTCCAGATAGAATTAAAATTGCTCAACAGGAATTTCACTCTATGCTCAATAACGGTGTAGCCAGACCAGTCTTCGCCACTGCATTTAGTCCCTAAAAAAGATAATGGCTGGCATCCCTGTGGAGACTATAGGATGCTGAATGCCCGTATGATACCATCCAATTAGGCATATTCAGGACTTCGCACACAGTATTGCGACAGGTTATAATATATTTAGTACGCTTGACCTTGTCAAGGCTTATAATCCAATACAGGTTCATCCTGATAACATCCCAAAAACCGCAGTAACACCTTTTGGTCTCTTTGAATTTGCGTTTATGAATTTTGGATTAAAAAGTGCGAGCCAGACGTTCCAGAGGTTCGTGGACGAAATCACAAGGGGGTTAGACTTTTGTTATTGCTGCTTAGACGATTTCTTAATATTTTCACAGACGAGGCTGAACACGAATTACAGTTGCGAAAAATATTTAGCAAACTGAAGGAACATGGCATGTTAATAGATACGTCTAAGTGCGTTTTATGTGCTCGTGAAGTATCTTTTCTAGGATATAGCATTTTGGCGTCAGGCACCAAACCACTTAACTCCAAAATCGAAGCCATTGAAAAGTTTCCATTGCCTACCAACGTACGTCAGCTACGACGTCTCTTAGGCATGGTCAATTTTTACAGACGTTTTTTGCCACGTGCGGCAGAAAAGCAAGCTCCGCTTAACTATTTATTGAAAGGCGTGTTGAAAAATAATCAACCAATTACCTTATCAGGCGAATCTTTAAAAACTTTCAAGGCCTGCAAAGAAAATCTTTCTGACGCTGCATTGTCAGCTCATCCAGATTGCCAGGCAAAACTCGCTCTTGTCACAGCCGCTTCGGACAAGGCAATAGGAGCCGTATTACAACAGCTGAAAGCACGAGAAAAAAGTTAAGGGTTGCCATCGACGCATGGCAACCCTTAACTTTTTTTCTCGCACAAGCTTAGCACGTCTCAAAAGAAATATTCACCTTAGGACAGGAAACTTCTGGCAATATATGAGGCCATCAAATATTTTCGCCACATGATGGAATTTATAGTTATACACTATATGTCATGGTCAGTATACCTGACCATGAGCTGATCAGTTTCGCATTTCATGAACGAAAAACAAACCGTTCTCCTAGGCAGTACAGACACTTGGATTATACATCCCAATTCACCACAGATATCCGACACATTTCTGGCAAGGATATGTTGTTGCAAACACCTTGTCCCGGGTTAAAGTTGAAGTTTTGGAAGCTCCGATAGACCTCGAAGAGTTAGCGTAGTCAGGTTTTTGACCCCGAGTTAGAAAAGCTTATCCGGGAAGGCTCTTCACTACGTCTGAAATAAATTACCATACCTGGAAGCCGTATTTCATTATACTGTGACGTCAGTACAGCGACTTCCAGGCCATTCGTAAAAAAAGTTTTTCGGAAGCAAGTAGCTTACACTCCTTAAGTCACCTAGGCGCAAATGGTACTGCCAAATTAGTAGCTGAGATGTTTGTTTGGCCGAATGTTAGGAAGAATTGTCGTGAATGGGCTAAAACTTGTTTATAATGCCAACGATCTAAGGTAAGTCGACATGTTTCAACCCCACTTGGCACATTTAAATTACCTGTTGCACGTTTTAAACAGATCCACATAGATTTATTAGGATCGTTACCACCATCGGAGGGCTACCGCTACTGTTTAACAATGTGTGGCAATGGGCCGGCCATATAGCTGGAAGAACCGACAACCGATGCTGAAGTGGCAATGGGCCGGCCATATAGCTGGAAGAACCGACAACCGATGTTGAAAAAAGGTTCTCGAGTGGCAGCCTAGTACTGGTAGACAAAAAGACAGAGTGACGACCTGGTACGACGGCAGAAAGTCGATGGACGCAGGTGTCTCGGGACCGAGCTTTGTGTTATTCTTCGGGGGAGGTCTATGTTCAACAGTGGAGTTGTGAAGGGCGATAATGACGATGATAATGTAAAGGTCATAAGTAACTAAACGGCAATAAAACACGTAATAATTTACTTTCATTTTATTTAAATTACCAGCCACCAAGTTATGTAAAAATAAAATAGGAAAAAATTACAAAAAATATGAGAATCAAAAATACTGATAGTGTTAAAGATAAGTTGAAGTTGTTAAAGAGAAGTAAAATATTCGTAAAGTTGGTACTTCAGTAAAAGATTCCTAGTTATAAAATCAATACCATAATTTAAATAGTTTTAAAATTATCATTAAAATTCAATTGATAACACCACACTTACAATACAATGATATACGGTACACATTATTGCCAATTTTAACATTTGTACACATTACAAAGTAGATCTGTGTGTACTTAATGATCTTTGTCTTTTATAAAACTCGTATGACTCATCAATAAGAAGATAAATGAAGGCTGCAAAATATATCGATTTGTTTGCATAAATACAATTTTCTATTAGTAATAAAAATATGTCTGTACGGAAGCTATTCATCCGCATTCATATCGAGACCGATATTTGAGATATTTATTATATAAAAATAAATTATTTCTCTTTGTGTAGGTAAACTATTTAAGGCGGCTTTATCTTGTCAACTTTAACAATAGTATTTCCATTTTCATAATCACAAACGTCATCTAATCATTTAAGTACGTTACGAAGTATAATTTTTGTAATTAAATCGTCGCCAGACAAATATCTTAATCCTCTAACAATCAATCACATTTAAATTAGTTTATCTTAAAATATAGTTTTTTTTAAAATAGTGGAATTCTCTTTAGACATACTGATATAGATAGGAGCGCCATTTCCGCTCCCTTTTGAACGCATTATAACCTAACCGCAACATCCAAGTTTCACTCATCTAAGCAAAAATTAAAAGAAGCATACATTAAATTCCAAGGTAGCGAATTCATTCGACGTATCTGTAGGGTCCCTCGCTCACGACATGATAGTACATATCGTGTAGATCGTACGGACCCATAACTCTGTAAATTAAATCATCCAATATAACTTTTTATAAAATGACATCAATCATTGTGTCTTTAATTAAAAAGACTGAATTTAATAAAGACACATAAACAGTAATATAAAATATTAGCAAAAAAAACAACAAGTTCAGAAAAGAAAAAATGTTCAGTAGAACCACAATGAGGAAGGATCAATTGCACAGGAATAAACGTCATTATCGTAGCCCACCACAAATTTTCGCTCCAACATTTTCTATGAATCGTATACACTGTTTATCTGGGTACTTGAAAATAATTAACAGAAAATTTTATTAAAATAACAAATGAGTTGACGTTAATCTACAATTATCACTACAAACATCTTTGTGGCATTCCTTGGAGGAGGATAATGTTCAGCAGTGGACTTGTGAAGGGTTGTAATGATGATGATGATAATAATGAATCCACAAAAAAGAAATACTTTACAAAATATAAAAAAATTTAAACTTATAAATATGAATTATTTCTACGTTTATTTAAAATTACATATATACAAGATGGTTGGTCTGCCATCTACCAGGGACAATAACCCCCCTGTTAAGGACTGACAAAATTAAGATAAATTTAAAAAAGCAGTCAAACGATTTATAATGATTTGTTATATTTACGCGAACATAAATAGTTTGATATAAACTACTTTTACGGATTTCATCGCATTTATAAAATTAAAATAAACGCGATAAAATCCGTAAAAGTAGTTTATATCAAAATATTTGTGGTTAAACTCACCCATCGCTATAAGGCCCATACATGAACGGGGGCTATGAGGTCTGAACGGGTTCTTCGTGGACGTTTCTCGCGTTACTCGATGTATAGAACAAGACGCAGGGCGATTTCCACCACGCGCTAAACTGTACCACTTCGTCGGGGCTCACGGGTACAACCCTAGAAAAAAATTGAGTAAAATCTACAATTCTACGAGATAACATTGCATGTTGGTCAAAAAGTCAAATCTTCTACAACTTAATCCTTTATTCGTTATGCTTATTTTTGTATATTTTACCTGCAATGTAAGACGGGACAGCCCGTAAAAAACAGAAAAGAAATAATGGGCCACCTTAACAGGTTCACAGTTCGCGAAGCAGATACAATAGTTAAACAATGAAATGTTCATGTCGATCCGCCCCGGCTCCGCACGGCTGATTTTTGAATCACAGCAACAACGCCACCTACCAGCTCCAATTCCATCTTAGTCCTCACGCATCTGCATTTTGATTCGTAATCGAGGATAGATGTAGACGTCTATGTCATCCACTTATGGTGGTGCCACAGTTGGACTGTGTGCTCGTTTGTCATCCTATCCTTTTTTAAAAAAACTTAATCAATTACACACACAAAACTTCATCAAAATCAGTCCAACCGTTTAGGAGTTCAGTCACATACACACTGACACATTGCTTGAAATAAAAGAATACAAAGAGTGGAAGGTATTAAGACTTGACGCATTCCCTATCAGTCAACTCATGGAGTGATGGAAATATGACGTAGGTGCAATAATATAGAATAAAAACTAAATGAAAATGACAATATACATTTTACTAAATAAATTATATAAACACACAAATATGTGAACGCATACATATATAAATAACTATGAAAATATATCGTCTCTGTAGAGCGAAGTCATTAAGTCTAGAAATGGCTAAAATGACTTATCAATGTCACTAAAATCAACATTTTGTTCGCTAAATATCTGTCTTACCGTCATTTTTGTAGCTGCCCATGCTTTTGTTTTACGAAATGTGAAAAGTAAGTAAGTCTATCCTTTGGATCTCAAAGCGTAATGGGAGAAATAACTAATTTAGTAAATTATTATACATTTATCGAAAATTTACATCACCCGAAATTAAAACGACTTAATTACTTTTTTTCTTGTATTATCAATTTATATATAAGATTTTAGATAGTCTAAAAGTCACTAAAATTATTTAGTAAGTTTTCAAAGTCAGTAGTTTGCTAAACACACAAAAGCGATAATTAACTAACCTGACTTAGTGACTATTCACTCTTTTTTTAAAAATGATTTGTACAATACTACAAAGGCGAAAAATCATCAATCCGTTTTAATGTTTTATTTTATTTTAAAAATGGAACATAAGATCTATTGCGAATAATAATTAAAGTCTTTTAATTATTATTTATACAACTTCGACGTACATTGTTACAATTAAGGTATATTTCGCCCACGAGTTGTGAGTTTGTCGCGGCTACAGTGACGAGCGCGGCGTGTGGGCGATTCATTCGCAAAGTCGAAGTCGACTGACATAAACACGTATTTCGTTGTTGTTAAAATTACGTAAACAACACACTGTGTAACAATGAGTCGCGCTAACTTTATTATTGATTTATTGAATGAAAATGAAAAAACTGTTGTAGAGGTAAGTGTGTTAAGTATATTTTTATTTAGTTTATAAGTATCTTTTAGATGTGTATCGTATTTTAAAAGTGTTTCACTTTTATTAATTTACGTTATTTACATACATAAATATTATAATAATGTTATTTAATAGGAATCTGCTGTCTCTATAGATTTCGTGAAGTGATGACTTTGATGAAAGTAATTATTATGATACGTATTATTTGGGTGTAGCTTACCTATTTATTTGACTCTTGGATTACTTGCCTTTTTGTGTAGTTTTTCTTAATGCTTAACTTAAAAGAAATGAGTACAGTCAAGTAGCTTCAGAAATTATTAATTA
Organism: Parnassius smintheus behrii; assembly: GCA_036936625.1. Taxonomy (NCBI): domain Eukaryota; kingdom Metazoa; phylum Arthropoda; class Insecta; order Lepidoptera; family Papilionidae; genus Parnassius; species Parnassius smintheus. The sequence continues at coordinate 16,431,397 of JAUPFT010000010.1, read as the reverse complement.
ATTATTATTTTCTCGCACCCCGTAATAGAGGTGCTAAGTTGTGTCACTAGGTGTACCTATTGTATTGGATGCTTTCTGGCATTTGATTGTTTAGTCTAACACGTGGACATTATTTTATTATTTTATAGTATCAGTATTTATCATGCCTAACGTTCTCCTAATTGTTTATTTCAGGAATCTAAGCTGCTCGACCAGAAGAAATTTGATCTGTTCCAAAACAATAATCTATATGAATCTGCTCCACCATCTGCGTCAATAGTAAGTCCAAAAAGAGATCCACCAAGTATCAATCCACCATACTCCGCTCCTTTGTTGGCTGAAACCTACCATGATATTGTTTCTGTTGAGAATTTGATCAGAGAAGAAAATGTATCATGTAAAACATACAAAAACTACACCGAAATTAGAAAGTTTCGTGAAAGTCCACATTCAGAAATAAGCGGTATCGAAGAGTTGAGTTCTTCTCCTGTTCCGAGTGTTTTCTGATTCGAGCGTTTCATGGTTTCCAGATAGTGAAGAGGATAGATGTTTCAAAAAGAAAAGACGAGTGTATGTTGCAAAATCTTCTAGTGAGTGCGATAGTGAAGAAAGTACATTTATTGCGTCGCGCTCGAAGACAGCAGATAGTCGGGGGCTTTTTAATGAATGTTTTCAGGATATAAACATTAACAATGACTTTCAATCAAGAAATAAACAATATTCCGTGCCTCAACAATCTACTTTACCATCTTCCAACTCTGATTCATCTGGTAATGTCACTGTAGACAATCAAGAATTAACTGAACAGCCAGTTCCAATCGTTGTTACTTCAAACAATATTATTGAACCTACGCGTTGGAAAAAAAAGCGATCCTAGCAAGTGGAAAAAACATACCTAAATCTAATAAACAAAAAGGTTTGCTTTATTTGGGTAAAAAGGGCTATCTCATGCCTGCGAAAAACCCTAGGCCCGTAAAGTGCTACGTAAAATGCCGGTATCAGTGCCAAAATCATTTTCTGAGGATGAAAGACGAAAAATGTGTGAAAAGCCTACTGGAAAATTACAAATTTCAATGCACAAAAACAATTTTTACTTCAAAAGTGGTGGCCCAGTCTATAAAAACAATGAAAGTTGGTATCCCTGCTAAAAAAACCAGACTGCTACCTATTCTTATTATTTTAATAAAAATGATAATAAAATACGAGTCTGCAAAGATTTTTTCTAAAAACTCTAAGCATTTCAAATGGACCGGTAAATGAAGCATTGAAATATAGAGATGAGTTGGGTAACTATACAGGGAAGGATGGGCGTGGTTTTCGAGTCCCAGTAAACAAAACCAGCTTAGATTCTGAACAGAAGATTATTGACCACATAAACTCTTTTCCCCGGCTCGAATCTCATTACTGCAGGAAGAAAAGTAAGCGACGGTACCTGGAGAGCAAACTGACAATCGCTAAAATGTACGAACTGTGTAAAGAGCAACTAACAACATTAAATGAAGAACCATGTTATTTTTACGTCTATAAAACAATATTTGGTTCTAAATTCAATTTGTCATTTTTTACCCCAAAAAAAGACTTATGCATAACATGCACTCGTTGTGATAGTGCCGGACGTCCATAACATTTGAAGGAGGAATATGATTCACATATTGCAAGAAAAAATGAAGCACAGCAAGCGAAAGAATCGGACAAACAGTGGTCTATTATTGATAACAATTACCTAGTCGTAACGGCAGACATGCAGTCTACTTTGCATATACCAGTCAGTGGTACAAAATTATACAATTCTCGAAACCACCTCATGAAGCATTTTGTATAACTTGGAATGAGATTAATGTTTAAAGGGGCAGTGTGGAAATTGCCAGTGCAATTAACTGGTGGATTAGTCAGATACCAACCAATATTAAAGAAATTACCATGTATAGCGACACGTGCGCTGGGCAAAATAGTAACCAATTTATCACGGCATTTTTGGTTCATTTGATTCAAAGGATGGATGGGCAGCTCGAAGTTATTGAGCAAAAATATTTAAAGAGTGGTCACACTCATATGGAAGTGGACTCCATGCATAGTGCAATAGAAAGACAGCAAAGACATACGCCTGTTTATTCCATGATTGACTGGAAGTCGATCATGGAACGTGCTCGCTCTAAAAGAAACAAGGATTCAGCACCGCCTTATACAGTTAACGAATTAAAATACACGGAAATGGTTGATGTAAAAGCTCTTAATGAAAAATAGCAAAAAAATATAAGCAGAGATAAAGAAGGCAATAAAATTACATGGCTAAAAATTAAGTGTCTTCGTTTCGGGAGAAAATGCCCGGGTCTTGATAAGTTTAGATATCAACATGATGGTCCCTATCTAGGATTTAATATTTTAGACTGTCCAACAAAATCTACACTTATTACTAGAAAGAGGAGGAAACTAGAAGAACAAACGGTTGGACAAGGGACAGAAGAACTGATGCAAGTATTAAAAAATTATAAAATGCCACCAGCTTACTCCTCGCCGCTGCCTATTTCAGAGGCAAAAAAGAAAGACCTCAATAATTTATGTGCAAAGGGGATAATCCCACAAGAGCTCCACTTGTGGTATCAGTCTTTACCAACAAGTAAAGACGCAGTAGACAGAATTTTGGAGCCAGACGTCATTGAGGAGAGAGAAGAAGAAGTAGTCGACTGAAATCAATTTTTTAATAACTATGTTCTACTAGTTCTATTACTTTTCAGTTTGTGTGCATGAGGTTGTTGCACTTTTTGTTTTTATTTAACACTAATAGTATTTTGTTGATTTCGGTTGATATTTTCGAATAATTGCTTCAATAAATCTTGATTGAATTTATTACAATAGTTTCATTACTAAATCATGTTATATTTAAGACAAAACTTAACATACAAGCTTCGAATATTCAGTTAAGTAGTATTTACAATACATATTTTGTACACCTAATAGTAAGTTCGACTTTACTTAAGTCTAGTTAATTTTCTTCAAAATAATTTAGAACTGAGAGACAAGTCACTAACTACGGTCGAAAATTAACTAATTCGCAACTAAATCATAGCTTTGATAGAAAACAATTAATTAGTTAAATGTTTTTAGCTTTTCTCAATTATTAGAGATTTTCACGTGTTTTATCTCTTATAGAATATTATTTATTTTATTTCCTTCAAATTAAAGCTAAAAACGTAAGGATATGTAAAGGCAAGCCAATGATATAACGATTTTTATTTTCAAAAACTTTAACTCTCATTATCTCGAAACACGATTTTTCGACTTAATGACTTTTCGCTCTACGGGGACGATATGTCTGTTAACAATATAAAATGTCATAGATGATCATTGTAAGAATCGTTGTCTTCATTCAATAGATGATTACGCACCAACTTTTTAAAAGAAAACTTATTAGGAGCTTTTCTGATGACATCGTGCAAGGATTTTAAATTTTTTTCATGTGTATAGAGATTTATTTTATTTGAAAATGCCTTAAAACATGATAATGTTATGCACTTATTTCTTACACCGATACACAGAAAATACTATTATCACCATCATTACAACCTATCAAAAGTGTACTGCGGAACATAGAGCTCTCCCATAAATTACTTCATAGGGAGATATATTTGCCATAGTTGTAATACTTGAGACGGACTGGTAACCGCAGTTTTTTACTTTTTAATTGTTCATGAATTGTTCATGTGTAGTGTTCGCGTAAATATAAGAAATCATTATTTTTAATTGTTATTAGGAAAGCACTGCTACACCCATCTCCTATTTCATTTCCTTACGATTTCACTACACGGCATGAATACCGTTGCAAGCCATAATTGATGCCCCTAGCGCCATCTAGTGTCGGGGAGCAGATCGAGGAAGGCTTTCTAGAAAATGCCATGCCTGAACTTTCCACCAATAGCGCCATCTAGTATTGACTAGAAGAATTATGCTTTCTAGAAAAGTCCACACTCGAATTTTCGACACCTAGTGGGTCGGGACCGGTATTTGCTGGAACTATATGTTTCGGTGGACAAAACCATATAAAGCCGTTAAAGGCCGCGACCGGGGCAGTATTGAATTGGCGACACAATCAAAAACTTCGGAAGGAAATAAAGTGAATTAAAGTGTTAAGTGTGATTAATTACTGGTGTGTTTTAAGTTTTAATTGCTGTTCAAGTAACGTCAATTTTGGTGATTCAATCGGCAGTTTTTATTGTCACGAACCCTAAAAGCTCGGAACAATACTATCAAACATTCAAATAATTTACTAAAATATAATTACCACAAATCGTTGAAGAGATACCACTGCGGTTCGTTGTCTGTAGAGACTTGAATGTACGCGACCAAGTTCTTTGGATTGTCCTCCACGCACACAACAGCCGCAGTTAAACAGTACTCCTCTTCCGACTGAGTATTAACTTGTTTCTTTTTGTGTTTGTTAGCTTCAACCCGCGTCAATTCTAAGTTTAGGTCGCTCTAGAAATAAAAATGACTGCGTTATTAGGCAATCAAAGTCCAGCATTGCATAAGTATAAGTTGGTCCAAAGGATTACGATCAGTCGGTAACTGTTAGATCGTTCATCATCATCATCATTATAGCCCAACACAAGTCTACTGCTAAAGATATGCTTTTCCCAAGTTATGCTACGAAGCACGGTCAGCACATACCGGTCCTGCGAATTTCGCAAAATTTATCACTTTCTGAAAATTGATAGCAAATCAAACCACAAGTTATAATTTCATTAAAAAAGTAAATAAGGTATAAGATAAATGTAGTTAATTTTTAAATTACGTCTATAATATACATCGATTATACGTCATACGATTACAGGCTTCGAAAGATCTAGTTTTGCAGACTTATATATCTGCTGTTTTCGAAGCAAAAGGCTTGTCAAGCTGATTTTCTATAATTGCTAAAGCTTTAAAAAACTATAAAAATAAGTGACGTCAAGTAACGTGACAGTTACGTTAAACTTAACGTTGAAAGCCCTATGATATCCTACGTTATGTCATTCCCAATCATATTTTAAAGAAAACTTCTTTAGACTCGTTGTGATTTAAAAAAAGTGCCACTAAAACATATACATCTATAGGATTTAGTCTGCGAGAGAAAGAGATAGAATACAGTATAGTAAGTTACAGTAGTCCAAAGGCAGGGTGCGAAACGCGAATTTGTTTGGTTGTTTGGAATTGTGGCTTCGAATTACAGACAGACTACTGTCGTGAACCACTTCTTATATAAGCATTTTCAGCTGACCAGTAGTGGTTAAAGGGAATATTAGTAACGTTAATAGGATTGCTAATATTTAAAAAATACACTGTTTTCTTATTACCTCGGTCTCCTCTTTGTGTGGTGCTTTAAAGATGGTTACTATAAATTTTTACTGATAAAATAAACAATATAAATAATTAACAAATATATTAAATAAAATAAATAAAATTTACTCTAGTGAATGTATCTTTATCCAATTAATTCAATAGCAATTCATTTAATAGATTCAGGCCATCTAGCGTCCACTTTACGTACCACCTTGAGAGTCAATCAATTTTTGTTCGATAAAATGACTTTAATTATAGAATGAAGTAGATAGCGATATTACAATGCAATTTTACTCCAAAGAAGATATTAATTTACAACACAAAAATGTAGGCTCTACATGTCCAAAATAAGAATTGTAATAATTATTTGCTATAAAATTAAACTTTTTTTAATTTATTTTGGCAACAAACAGTCTTATATAAAGGAAATAAAATACAAAAAAAATTATCTATTAGAAATGGACCTACATTGCCGAAAACTTAAACACAATTTAAAAGAAAGTTACATGGTGACACTACATAGTGACTATTAAGATAACAAAAAAAAACTAAGTACATAAACATAATTAAAATTGGAATATCAATTCAAAAAATGCAACTCACTAGCAAATCTTACTTAAATTATTTTTTATTTTCTGTTTTAAGGTACTGAGAGATGAATTAAAAAGGTTGATATTAGCAAATTGCTTATTATATATGTCAGTGGAACGGTATAAGAATGAATTACGAGTATATCTTTTATGTAACCGCGGAGGAACAAAAAGTGGTGTTTTACGTGAGGATCGCACCGGAAGACGAACACGAGCAATAAATGATACCTTTGACAGAAGTTCAGAAGAGTCAATTAAATTATTCAAAATTTTATATATTTATCTTATATTTTATGCGGCACTCATGGTTGGTAATTATCTTAAATAAATAATTTGCAATGAAATATTTTCATTTTATATTTCATTTCATTTGAAGGTTTCACTTCTTCCGCGTGTGAACTGTACACGTTTTTTATAGTTTTTTATAAGCGTTAATAAAGACGATGGCCTTCAAAATGTACATAAAATTTGGATTGAAGTTCGTAGAAAGATGTGTAATATCATAACATTACCTTATCGTTGATAACGACGTCCCCATCAGACTGCAGCTGTATGAGTAACTGAAGCGGCAGAACGCAGTTTGATTCCTGCGATGGACTCTTCAATGATCCAGATTGTGATGATACAGGTCTGTTAAATCATCAAGAGCTATGGTATATTATTATAATATCATCAATATCACGGTTAACGTGATAGAGCCACGCTCTAGCTGTTTTATGGTTGCATCACAAATAGGTCAGCTCGAATATCAGCATAAAATAGCAGCTTAATGCAGCTGTGCAGTTTAGTGGGTGCAGAGAACCGGAGACCTTATTACTGAAAAAGAGGAATTCTGTCTTCGCACCTGCGTTTTTATTTTTAATCTAGGATAGATGAAGATGTCTGTAGGCCACAACATTCACTAACCATCAGGATCATCAGTTACCTACCTTAAGGTGATACCTCGAAAATTTGGTGGTTTTTATATTTCACATATTTTTTTAAGTTTTATAGATTACAAAATAAAATTTTAGAACACAGCGGATGTGTGGACAACAAAATAATTTTTTTTTTCCGAGCGCGTGCTCGGCATGGCTTTCTCATAATTTGCGTACTATGAAGTCATTGCATCACTTCCATTTTGACACTCCCTCAGTCGTCCGTGAGCTTCACCGACAAAGGAATAAGCCACGCCCCCAAAACTACGATTAATTTTCAAGGTATCCTCTTAACCTTAATGTCATGAATTCAATGATGCAATAATTGTACTATTGGAAAGTGTTGTTCTTATTTCTTTATATTTAAGTCCATATGGGCAAAGGAAGTCCATATTTAAACAAGGGAAGTGTTGTTCTTATTTTATTATATTTAAGCCCCTATTTAAGCGCAGTTTTTTATTGATTCGAAAAATCAATAATATAACATAGTCTGAACACGGTTAAATCGTATTCAGACCATACTTAGAATATATTGACGTATAGACATCCCGACAGCCCGAAAACGCAAAATCAGTTATGTATATTTTACCTATAAGGACTTTCGATAAATGATTTCAGTGACACCACAATAGTGCTATTGGAAGTGCTAAAGGAACTGTAAAAAAGTTCAAAAAATTTGTTTAGCATACGAAACTGAATAACTTCGAAAATTAACTGATTTTTTTCCATGATAGTTCAAAAATAAATAATTACATTTTATTTATTTATAAAAAAAAAACAAGTTATCAAGAATAGGCCACATGCCTGTGTTTTGGTGGATTATAGTACAAAATGTATAAAATCTCAATAACCTCTGGAGAGGCGAGTCTACTCATAAATTAAAAAAAAATATTCCCCAAGAAACAGATTAGAAAGTTGTATTTTCGAGTATTTATGAGCCTTGAAGAAAAATGTTTACTGTCTTAGACATAGACATGTCAGATGTCATGTCGTCCACATATCCGCTCGCGCTGGCGTTTCGCGTGGAACTGATGCGACAGGGCACTGTCACCGCCTAGAATTTAAGAATACATTTCTTCACGCTCTTTTACATATAGAAAACGACTCAAAAGATCCCATTGCTAATAATTCTATATCAAGCGTTGTAACTGAGAACTAAGATGGAATGCCTCCTAGCCTGTAATTATACTGGGTCTTTGTACCTTACAGACCGGAATCACTGGGTCCACTATTTTTCGACAGAGATAAGTAAGAGAATGGTACCTGTCCAGACGAACTCGCAGACAAAAAAGGCCATACCATCTAGTAAAAAAAAATACAAAAGTATATATTTCTAGTGTTGTGTTAACAACGCATTTGCATTTTGATTCGTAATCGAGGATACATGTAGATGTACATGGGCCACAGCAACCACTTACCATCAGGTGGACTGTGTGCTCGTTTGTCATCCATTTCCTTTAAAAAAATACAAACAAAAATATAAATTCTTTACCTGTCTGGATGTTTGAACCGGCAACCTTGTCTAGCGCAATGTAAGCCGTAACGACACGGCTTGCCGCTGCCGCCTCTTTTTCCTGCCTCAGACTATAAACAATTTAAATTTAATTCCCCTACTGATCTTAAGAGAAGGAGTAACAAACATTTTTTGTAACTTGTTTTCAATAAGCCTATCTAAAAATATTGAACATCTTTAAAATTTACTCTTGTGATTGTGACTGACTGGGTGGTCTAGTGGTTGTAAACGTGACTGCTGATCATAAGGTCCCGGTTTCGAATCCTAAAAAATATCAGTTGATCAGTTTTTTTCGCCAAACAATTCTCAGTAGCTGCCTCGGAAAGTCTGTTCGTCCTGCACCTGATCTCTCCTGTCGCGACGGTTTACCGTCCCATCGGACTACGAGAGCGACGGAACAGAGAGTGCACCTGTGCTTGCGCATACACTTGGCCACTATAATTCTGTCTTGCACCGATGGCTAGTCTCCGTTGAGGTAGGCCGCCGTGACCGAATTTTGGTCTGGAGGACATTATTATGATTTGTATAAAAAATAGTACTACCAGGTCTTTTGGGGTGCCTTTTGACCAGTAAGATTTTTCGTGTGCCGTCACTCCTCCGCAGTTGATAGCTAATATTGGTGGTAATCTGCAAAAAGTGATTTGATCTGAGTGACGTTGCAATAATAATAATTAGTGGAAACGATTAAACAACTGTTCTGATGATGATCTTCCCTTTGTTGTGGATGTTCTACTCTACGAAAGATGAAGCAAACTGTTTGATACTAATATCAAACAGTTTGCTTCATCTTTCGTAATGCGCACAGAAAATGAGTGAACTAATTAGCCGGAGTCGGTCTCTACGTCCGAATACAATGTATGCAATAGAATAAATAAGTAATTTTGTTACGCTAAGGCAGTGCAATTTATCATCTTCGACTTTATCACCACTTACTCTACACGTGGGATTGTGGTCAACCACTGGCTGATAATAAGTAAACAAATAATAATCTATCTTTCCAATGGTGTTCATCATCGGAACGCTTGTTTAATGGTTTAAGAATTTAAAACTGAGTAGTTTTATTTGCTTAGTCTCTCTGAGATACTATTGTCGATGACTGTCTGCTGGTTTAATATGTAACGCATCAAAATCTTATTGTGAAGAAATTTGTTAAAACGTACAAATTATAACTTCCCAATAGGAAATTACTAAAATGAGTACGATTTTCTAATGTGCAAATTTGGACATGATGATAATAATGATGATGACGATGATGATAATCAAGACGACCACGACGGAGATGACGACGACAATAATGATGATAATGAAAAAGCGCCGGAGTTACCGCACGGAGCAGACGCGCTGCGTCCATTATGGCACAAGTGAAAAATGACATAATAATTAATAACGACATTGTTTCACGATTTCGATTTTTTTTACATTGGCATCAGATTCTGATTTCTGAGCTATATACATAATTTCAAGTCTCTAGCTTATCGTTAAGTTAGTTTAAAATCAATAACTAAATTCGACCCGTACAGACATACACGAAAGAGAGTTCATAGACACGTGGTAAAAAGAAGAAAAAATACGGCATTTAACGCACGAAGTGGAAGCGCTGAGCACATTTTTTAGCAGGTCTTTCAGCCCATACAAAAAAAAATTAAAACTATTGTGACATTTACTGCCGCTATAGGAATAACATCGCATATGGCTGCAATATTTGCAGTATTTTGGCAGAAGGCCTAGTAGCCAGTGCAACGATAAATTGAAAAAAAAAAACAGGTGTGCAAATCACATTCGGTAGAAGCGAAACTTGCGAGTAAATTGCTTTGTAGATTGCGCCCAAGATAATTGGAACTAATCGTGTGCCGCCATCTTACTGTTTATGGCAAGTGTCTAAACAGAGTGGTAGGTGTCCTGTTTTTATTCTTTTTTGCAGTAATTAATCGTTATCATTACGCCGAAAGTGATTAAAAGTGCTGGCAGGGATGTTATTTTGAAGGTCAAACGTGCTTGTGAAGAAGAACGAGACAATAACGGGCCTATAGTACCGTTTTCCAAAGTTAGAGCCCGCGTTGCAGGTAATTTTTAGGGATGCCATTATAATAAAATTCCCCAATTTTCTCTATTTGTTCCTTTTTAATTTCCTCGTGTCATTAATATCATGTATTTATAATGCATTGTTTTTATTTTGTTTTAGGTGTTTCTGAACGCACCGTCACCCAGATAAGTCAAGAGGGTAATATAGCAGAAGCTTCATCTTCTAAAATTGTGACGCCGGGAAAAACTAGGAACCGATGGAAAAAAATTTATGATTTAGACGATTTCGATATGTGCGCTATAAGGCATTTAATTCAATCATTTTACGTCGTGAAGAAGGAGATTCCTACCATAAATAAACTTTGGTTGGAATTGAAAACTGATATTGGTTTTAAATATGGCAGAACATCGTTGAGGAGTATTTTAAAGACTATGGGCTACAAATACAAAAGGTGCCAGTCTAAACGAAAAGTATTGGTAGAACGCAGTGATATTGCAGCTTGGAGAGCAAAATATATTCTGAGGTTGCGCAAGAATCGTCAGGAAGAAAATCGACCGGTAATTTATGTTGACGAAACGTATATACATGCTTCATACCACCTTCAAAAATGTTGGCAATCGAAGGAACAGCCTGGTATTCTTGCTTCTGATAGCGTCGGGGAAGATGGATAATAGCCCATGGTGGAGGTAAAACTGGGTTTGTTGAAAACGGACTGCTGCTGTTCAGGTCTAACTCCAAATCGAATGACTATCATGACGATATGAATTCAGCTAACTTCATGCGGTGGATGAAAGAAAAAATTGTGCCGAATTTTCCAACGAATTGCATTGTAGTGATGGATAATGCGTCATACCACTGCACACAGATCAACAAGGCGCCTACAATTGGCAATACAAAAGCAGAGCTCCAAGGATGGCTTACGAAAAATGGTATTACATTTGAAGACTGTTGGACAAAAGCGCAATTATACGAATTAATTAAAAAATACAAAGGAGATCCACAGTACGAAATAGATCAAATGCTAAATGAATATGGACATGAGATTCTCTGTTTGCCGCCTTACCACTGCGATTTAAATCCCATAGAAAAAATTTGGGCAATAGTAAAGAGACGCATTGCAGAGAAAAATATCACTCAAGCTCCTAGCGAAATAGCTGCTATTACTGAGGCGGCGTTTAGAACAGTAACGACAGAAGAATGGTTCAACGTATGCCAACATGTAGAAAAAATAGAAGATAAATATTTCCAATTAGATAGGCTGATGGATATGGAAATGGATGATGAAGACTCTAGCATGTATTCTGATTAAGATATGCGAATGGAAGGCGTTGATCCACTGCAGGACCATTGTTACACCAAATTTATAATTAATAATAGGTATTCAATAAAAGATTTACAAGGTTTCCTTGGACTTTTTATTTCGTTCTTTATAATAAATATTATAATGCTATTTCAGTTGTTTCAAAATACCTTTTTGGAAAAATTTATTATAGACAAAATATCAGTAGTCATTAATCTTAGTATTAGTCCTTTTTATACACGCATATAATAGGTACCTGTAATTGTGTAAAAAAATTGTAGTGGCGTAGTTAAACTTGTGTAGTGAGGTATCAAACTTATGAAAGTTAGAATCAAGAAATATATTTATTACGCGGATCTTAAACAATAAATATGGGGTTTAAAAAATTATTAGGTCTTTGTAAGTTTAGGCTGAACATTACAGTTTTTTTAATTGAGATTTGGTAATCAATTAGGTAATTTATGTAATTGGATATAATTATACAATTCCAGTAATAAGATTAAACGAAGGAAAAAATATTAGTTAAGCTGGCAACATTAAGCACGCCATCTGTCGCGCGCAGAGTTATCTTGCGCGCACTCTAATAGCGATATCTACGTGAAGTAGGTAAACAAAAATTGATTGACTCTCAAGGTGGTACGTAAAATAGACTAGATGGCCTAAATACGACTAACTTAATATAAAATAATAATAATAATAATAATAATAATAATTTATTTTTCTCTCCACATTATGTCGCCTCTACACGTTGGCCAACACAGTGGCGAATGGAGTGGCGAATATATTGGCCGAGATTTGGTGACGGCGTCCACACGTTGGAAGGTCGTTCAGTTTACTTCGGTTCGGGCCAATGTGCGGACGAATTTATAAGCACCGCGGCGCAGTGGCTCAGCAATGAGTGGCTGCGCCGAGCGCCGCGGGTTTGATCCCGCACGGAATAAGTATTTGTATGTCCTTCAAATAATTGTTTCGGGTCTGGATGTGTGTTCTTGTGCAATTTATGTTTGTAAACTGCCTGCGCGATACGGGAGAAAATCCTAGTGTGGGATTAACGTTTTTATAAAAGAATTATAAAATAATAGTGGTTATTAATGGGGCTGTAAATAGATATACGATATACAATTAGCTTTATTTATTTTTTACATGCATCATAAACTGGAATAAATACCATTAATAAGAACTTAACTTATTTTAAAGTTAAAGGAGTTATAATCGATTAGTCTATGTTTTAAAATTGGGTTTTGATTTTAAAGTTTAGCAAAACATGTACTTGGTTTCATCAGATTTCATTTCAGGTTTCATCAGACATTTGATATATATTAGATAAAAAACCCTAATAATTTATTTGACAAAAATATAGAAGACAAAAACAATAGCAATAAATATAATTAACACTGACTTAATAATAGGTACTAATTATAACTTAGAACATAAATGGAAAAACTCATGACGAGCAAAGCATTGATTTATATGTTACACTAGATAAGTAATTTCCGCGCCAAAGCGTTGTCACTTCACATAAGGCCACAGCCTTATACTCAGCGAACGTCGGTTCAGTGTTCAAGGTGACGCCGTCCGAGTTAAGCCGAACGATTCACAACAAAAAATGGGTAAATGCGTAGTGAAAGAATGCGTTTCAAGGTCACAAAAACATAATAAATCAAGCGGAATCACTTTCCATACGTAAGTTTTAATTTATATATTCATATTAACGTTTAAAACACTAAAAAATTAAATAAAATATCGAATATTGCCATTTAGGTTCAATGTTGCCACTTTTCCGCATTTGTGATTATCCTACATTAATGGGAGACTATATAATTAATGGAGTAAGTTAATTTGTTACCTCCGATTTTAAATATTTTGGAAATTATAATAAAAACTACGTTTTAACTTTCATACAATATAATTAATTATTCTTATTTTAGTTTATTCTTGAATTATCTTTTAAATATATTTTATTACCTATTTTATATTAATAATTTTATATTATTTATAATTTCGTATACATTTTATATTAATTATATTTTATTAGATACCTATTTTTATTGTTTGATTTATTAGAACCATAAAAATACGTTTTATTTCATCATTATGTTTACTTCTATTTATCTGATAAGCTTTGTATCCCTTTTTTTCTAAGGGGACGTAATAAAGATTTTAAAATAAAATATACTTTTTTAATATAAAAACAATTAACTGCAGCTTAAAAAAAAACTCATTTTTATTGCGTATTTTAGGTAAAATTTCATATAGTAAGCCACACCAACCCGCCATTGCATGTTTGTGTGTCTATCTTTTTCTAATCTTACGACGACGATATTGTTTTCGCAACTTGTGTAAGTGAGATAGATATATGTTTACTTAAAATTGTTATTAGTTTCAAAGCTACGTCGTCGCGTTTGGATAGTGGTTACACTTTTTTCGACGCGCGGTAATGTGGTTTGCTCCTCTAGTCTTGTATAACTCAATGGAGCAAAGTGGCTCAGGAGCATGCTTTGCGGCAGTCTGTGGAGGATGATGTTCATTAGTGGACTTGTGAACAGCTGTAATGATGATAATGCTTCGAAAACTTGCACGATTAAATTATAAGAAATCGACGTTTTTTATAGGATAGGGTGACAAACGAGCACACAGTTCACCTGATGGTAAGTGGTTACTGTGGCCCACAGACATCTTACATCTATCCTCGATTACGAATCAAAATGCAGATGTGTTGTCACCCGTGAGGACTAAGATAAAATGCCTCGTTTCCTTTAAAAAGGGTCTCTGGTTCCCTACACTCACTATACAAAACACAGCATCAGTAAGCTACTATTTTACGCTGATATTCTGTGAGAGCGTGGCCCTTCCCCGGTCGAGCCGACCTTCGTGCTGCAACAATACTTCTAATATAATTGCATGGTTCTACCACGTATAAACGACGTGCTTCATTTTTTTTTCATTTTAAAATTGTTTTCGCAATAATCTGATTGTAAAAAAACGTTAATTTTTTTGATAAATAACTTGTTGATTAAAACAAATGTTTAATAATAATTAAATCGCGCTAATTAAAGTATTGGAGGAATGTTTAAAGTTTAAATTGGCACTAAAAGGCCGGTAATTGGGGGCATCCACCCTACAAAGCTAGAATATAAAATTTAAATCAGATGCGTGTAATCACTCTGGGAGCTTGTAGCAAACTAAATGCGCGGCCAACGTGTGGACGCGGCGACCAAACTCTGCCAACAATCCTTTGATCTTTTGTAAAAAACCGACACCACACGGATCTCGCGCCAACTTGCGGGCCATCGTTCCAATACATACCAATGAAGCCCAAACACCTGCTCTACACGTTGGCCAATGCTATTGGCCACTACATTCGCCACTGTGTTGGCCAACGTGTGTGTGCGTGTGTGTGTGTGTGTGTGTGTGTGTGTGTGTGTGTGTGTGTGTGTGTGTGTGCGTGCGTGTGTGCGTGTGTGTGTGTGTGTGTGTGTGTGTGTGTGTGTGCTGAGTGAATTCAAAAATTACAACATTTACACATGTGATGTAAAAAGATCTTCCGTATATTTATAGTTCGTCTTCAGTAACCATTCATGGATACATTTTTTAGTTTTTATTTTAGGTAGGACGTGAATATTAAGTTCCTTGTTAACTTTATTATACGGGTATCCGCCAAGATAGCGAAAAAATCTCCTAGAAAATTAGGTACAATGGTCATAATGAGAAGTACACACTCGATCTTTGCGTCTTGTGTGCTGTGTATTTTTTTGGTCATATTTTAATTTTACATTACATAATTTTTTAAACATTTTTAATAAAATGGACAGTTATGAAGTCGTGGAATGTTGTAAATGGATTGGATATGATAATTTTATTTAATATGGTTAATTTTATTTATTTCAAATAAATTTGTTAATTTTTGTAACTGTTTATTTTAACAGTTAAAATAAAAGTTATATTTACCATCTTTAAAGCCACACAAAGAGGAAACTGAGATAATAAGAAACACTGTACACAGTATGCTATGTCATTCTCTAACTGGCTTAATATTATAGATGTATGTTTGTCTCTTTTAGTGTAGCTTTTTCGTTTCATCGAGTTTCAAATCACAACGAATCTAAAGTTTTCACTTAAACAAGTGGTAAAATTAAAAAAATTTGTACACCAACAACCAATATAAATAAATTGAGAACATTATGAACGTAGTCAAAGTCAATTAAATACACATCACTAAAGTATAGATAACTCAAAAAGTCAGATCTTGATAAAATTAATATGACGTAAAATTTACATAAGAAGTATCAGCTTTCAAATAAAAAATCATCATAATCAGTTCACCTAGAAAAAGTTCTGAAGGTGTATATTACCTCAACGATTTTTATTCGAATTACGAAGTTGTCGTATTGAGTACCTCCTCCTTATTTTTGAAATGGCTTAAGAAAGCGCGTCAGTTACTGCAAAAAGCAGCCCAACTGCTTGTATTATGGCAAAGATTTTTATTATTATTTATAAGGCAAAAAATTGTTAGAAAGTGTTATTATTAAACTTGTAACGAATATTGGGCTATGGTTCGGTAATCGACCTATTCGACCACTTTTCTTCTATTTGGTGGAGTACCGAATATATACAGTGTGCCCGGTCACGGACTAGCGATATTTTAGGTACTTATAATACAGCTATTTTAATATAAAAATACACTACACACTGAGGTCTAATCCCCTCCCCCTCTATTTGGCAGACATTTTGTTTTTTTCTTGAGATATTCTCTACGCGTTTACGAAAAAAGTCATATCTCTGAAAGTTTTAGTCTTACTGAGATAAAAATTAACTCGTTCGGAAGCCAATAATATTGTTTATCGTTTACATTATCAAAATTTTTGTTGACATACTTGTAACTTTGAAGAAAAAAAATTTAACCTCAAAATAAATATCAAAAAAATATGCTAATCAGCAAATTATTGTAAATTACTGCAAAAACAACCCCGTTTACCCTTCTTATTTTAAAACTAGATCGACAGATTTTGAGTTAAGCTACAATGCAACATAAAGTTTACAGCTGTATGTTTATTACTTTAAGCATTATTGTTGTTTGAAAATGGCGTATGCCCAAACACAAAAGGCCTTTGTTAAGTGACAACTGGCACTGCCTGTACGGAAGGTACCTACAACTTACTGTACTACGTACTATACACTTACGTACTTGACCTATTGTAATTAAAATTTAGAAGTGGAACATTGTGACGCACCATAATAAAAAAACATAAAGAATACTTTTGCCAAATGTTCGGCTATTCGGCCTGCAAGTCCGCAGAATATACGGTATTAGGCGTGTGGCAGAATATACTATTCGTTGTAAGTTTAGTTATTATACTACTGTAAGAGTACATTATCGATAATAACCCCTGGGAATGAGGTAATTGCTACCATGCTGTTTTTAAATGTTTACATACTAATTGTATAAAATAAAAAACCTTCCAGATTTCTTGCCGGTTGTTTCCAGGACAGAGGTTGTTTCCGAACAAGTGGTGAAGCTTTTTTTTATAGGATAGGGTGACAAAACGAGCACACAGTACAGTTGATGGTAAGTGATTGCTATTGCCCATAGACATCTACATCTATACTTGATTACGAATCAAAATGCAGATGCGTTGTCACGTTGTTTACGTGGTAGAGCCATGCTGCAGTTATATTAGTAGTATAGTTGTAGCACGAATGGGTTGGCTCTACCGGGGAGGGACCACGCTCTCACAGAATACCAGCGTGAAATAGTAGCTTAATGCTGCTGTATTTCGTATGGTGAGTGTAGAGAACCGGAAACCCTTTTTACTGGAAATGAGGCATTCCATCTCAGTCCTCATGGGTGACAACGCATCTGCATTTTGATTTGCAATGGAAGATAGATGTAGATGTCTATGGGCCGCAGCAATCACTTACCATCAGGTGGACTGAGTGCTCGTTTGTCACCCTATTCTATAAAAAAAAACCATGAGAAATAAAATGGAATGCCTCGTTTCCAGTAAAAATGGTCTTCAGTTCTCTACACTCACCATACTATACTCAGCAGCATTAAGCTAGTATTGTATGCTGGTATTCTGTGTCCTTCCCCGGTCGAGCCTACCCATTCGTGCTATAACTATACTACAAATATAACTGCAGCATGACTCTACTACGTATAATATATATATATATATATATATATATATATATATATATATATATATATATATATATATATATATACATATATATATATATATATATATATATATATATATATATATATATATATATATATACATATATATATATATATATATATATGTCATGAAATCTAAATTAAATAAAAATTAATAAAAAAGTGTCGAGTTACCGCACGAGGCGGCCGCGCTGTGCGGTTGGCGTGAAGCGCGCGCACGCGTCACACCAGGCGGGCGTGCTGCGGCGCGCGGCCAGGGACGCGCGCACCAGCTCCACGAACCCGCGCGCCTCGCCCGCGCTCCCGGCACCACCCGCCCCGCCCCCTGCACCGCCCGGGTACTGCAGCGCGCACGCCAGCACTACAGACTCGCGCTCCTCCTGCGGCCACCACACCGGTTTTGACGTCAACATGTCTTTCAATTTGCTTCCATAGTCGGATGCAATTCAGAAAACTGATGCTAACAAAATCGGAGGTATCCATGCAAAATTTGATGACATCACTCGTTAACGCGCGTAGGTGAGGGGAACGCCGCCATTATGAGATCGTTTCATTGCGTTACGTTTACGTTCACGTAAAATATACGGCTGTGTCCACGACACAACCACATCCCAATTTTATTTTTATTGATTACAAACCAACACAGTCCACCTGATGGTAAGTGGATGCTGCGACACATAAGTACCTAAATCTATAGTCGATTGAAAATCAAAATTCAGAAGCGTTGTCACCCCTGAGGACTGAGATGGAATGCCTCGTTTTCGGTAAAACTCCTGGGTCTCCCGTTCTCTGCACTCACCATGCGAAACACAGCAACACTGAGCTGCTATTTTAAGCTGGTATCCTGTAAGAGCGTGGTCCTTCCCCAGTCAAGCTGACCCATTCGTGCTACAACTATAATATAGCAACAGTATGGCTCGAATCTCGGGTCATTTGTGTAACGTACTTGGTATAACATCGGATCGGCTAGACCAGTTCACAAAAACCAGTGTGAAATAGCAATTTAATGCTAAGACTTCTTTTTATGTATACTACCAGATCGGCAATTTAGAATAATAAAAACCGGCCAAGAGCGTGTCGGGCCACGCTCAGTGTAGGGTTCCGTAGTATCCCGTCCGTCACAATAAGTGTTCCCACTTATGAGTTTAAAGGTGGGTATCCATTACGTTCGCGCTCCAGCAGCGCTCCGCGCTCCTGCAACTGCTCCCGGTAGTGGGTATGTGCGCGAACATGGAGCGTGCAATATTGCACGCTCCGCGGCAGGCGATGCCAAGGAGAGACCAACCGAACAATTCGATAACACCCGACCCAATGTAATAAGTACCTACAGCGCCATCTCTCGGGGAATTGGGTTACTAATTAATACATAGATGTGCCAGAAGTTTTCGGTGGTAATTTTGGATTGCGAGAACCGATTTTAACAATTCTTTTTTTGTTTGAAAAAAGATACGTTCAGGATAATAAAATATGTAAAGTTAAAAAAATGCTTGCATATACGATTATACTACAAACTTGAATTATTTTGTACAACTTTTTGTCTTTTTTGTACGAAAAATTTTTCCATCCAAGTTCAAAATAATTTTCCTAGAAAGTCCTTATAAAGTTCTACTGTTCAGATTTTTTTCATATTTTCTAAACCTGTGGTTCAAAAGTTAGAGGGGGGGGGGGACACATTGTTTTTTACTTTTGGAGCGTTTATTTCCGAAATTATTGACATTATCAAAAAATGATTTTAGTAAACCCCTATTCATTTTTAAATACCTTTCCAACAATATATCACACGTTAGGGTTGAAATTAAAAAAAATCACTTCCCACTTTACATATAGGGGGGCTACCCTAATGAAACATTTTTTTCCAATTTTTATTTTACCACTTTGTCGGCGTGATTGATACACATATTGGTACCAAATTTGAGCTTTCTAGTGCTAACGGTCACAGAGATTAAGCGAGGACGGACAGACGGACAGACAGACATGGCGAAACTATAAGAGTTCCTAGTTGACTACGGAACCCTAAAAACGGTGTCACAGGCGCCCACTTAATAGTGCCATAATGCCCGTCTAGTAGTATAGGCAACATAGACGTCTTTGTTTTGATGCTGTTAAGTTTCATATGGTGAGTGTAAAAAACCGGAGACCCTTTTTAGCGGAAACAAATCAATCCATCTTAGTCTTCAGGAATGACGACGCATCTGTATTCCGTTTAAGGATTGATATAGATATCTATGAGCCACTGCAACCATTTACCATCAGGTGGACTGTGTGATCAGCATTATGTTATAAAAAAACTCTAAGTCGGCCAATTAGTTCGAAAAACTGACAGCCAATGGGGAAGAAAAATTCTCAAGGGCGTACCCATACTAGATTCATGGACGACGAGATACAGGAAATCAATGTATATATCAATGTATGCAAGTAACTCAGGTGCGTGTTGTGTGGCATTCCTTGATGGAGGGGTTGGGTTCAGTGATGATGATGAATTGTCTGGCGCGTCCCGCAAGACGTGAAACGCCAACGTGTTCAGCCCAGGGGAAGATATAAAGACGAACTTGACTTATACGAGGTGTCGGAAACTAGTAAAATACTGAATACGATGGAGGACGAGAAGAGAAGCCTTTGCCTATTCGCAGCGAAATAGCATAGGTTAATAGAATAATAATAATAATAATAATATGGTCTTGACTCCATTGTTGACATTGTAAAGTTTCGGTTTAAAATCGAGACTGTTTCTTAATGACCTCAATTTCAGGCCACAGGGATACAGTAATAACAAGCTGAAGTTGGTATACTTCAAACAAATCTTTTTGAACCCTCTGAACGTAGGCCCAAGATAGAAACCGCGCATGGTACGTTTGCATCGCGCATGTGTTTTGTTTAGGAACATAGCTCGAGACGATGCAAGACGCGAATATGCGGTACCCTCCCCAACCCACCCCACATCCCTCCGACACACAATATACATTCAATGCTGGCACACACTGACGAGAGTTCAAAACGATTTGTGTGTACTATATTATAGTACATAGTTATGCACTTCAGCAGTGGGTTGTGCAACAATAATGTGAATCACTTGACCAGCGAAAGTCCACGCTCGCACAGAATACAATTTTTTTTACGATACAATAAACTACGTAGCTATGAAGATATACTACTAAATAACAGCTATAGATACATTTATATAGTTATACTGGAAGATCTTGGTGGAAGACTGGTGCCTGAACTAGGTTACCCTGTGCTATGAAATCACCAGGTCCCTCAATTCAACCATCAAATACCATCGTCAAATATGAGTATGATGCTGTCGTTTTCGTATGTTAGGTAATTTGAACCGGAGACTATTTTCACTGGTTACAAGACATTCCATCTTAGTTATCGAGAGTGACATCAATGCTGTATTAAGCATCAAATGCAGATGCTGCATTTTGATTGCTTAATTGAGGATTGATATCTGTGTGCCACAGGATCCGCTTACAATCAGATAGACTGTGTGCTCGATTTGCACCATTACTTTTATGAAAATAATGTGAAAATCTTTCTAACGCATTTTCCGAATGACAATTACCGGCAGGGATGCTCACCAGACTTACACAGTGTGTTATTGACATAATTGAATACATCACCCCATTTTGTCCCGTGGGTGTCGTAAGAAACGCCTGTGAAAAATACCAGAAAAATAATGATTTCTTATATTTACGCGAACACTACACATTGAAATAATACTAGTTTTAACGGAATTTATCGCGTATATTTAACTTTTTTACCCGACGTTTCGAGAGCTTTACAGCACCCATGGTCACGGGAAGGACTGAGATGTTCAACGTCCAGCTGTCATAGTTAACCGCGGTTACCATATATTAAAAATTTAACTTTTGTTCCGATCTACACAGTATGAGCTTATGGTATCATGGAGTCTTGCAGTTGTATGCTTGGGTTGGGATTTAATTTTATTTATTATAGGATCCCAAGCAGATTGTAGCACCCAGCCATCTTCTCTATTGAAATTAGGATGTTTTTTGATTTCAATAGCCTCGCGAATCATCCTTGGAAGGAATCGGTGTTCTTTAGCGAGGATTTGTGGTCTATCAAATCTGATGTAGTGACGGGGGCGATCTTGTACATGTTCACAGACTGCAGACTTCCCGGAGCGTCGATTCTTCACATCAGCTATATGTTCTTTGACGCGGGTTTTAATTGATCTTTTAGTTTGTCCTATGTAGGAGAGACCACATTCACAATCAAGCTTGTACACTCCTGCATCTTGCAGAGGGACGTTACACTTGACTGATGGTAAAAACTGACCAATCTTCTTCGGCGGCTTGAAGTATGTTTTGATGGAAGCGCGCTTCAAGATGTAGCCAATCTTGTCAGTGACTCCTCTAACATATGGCAGTACAGCAGGTACACGCTCGACTGTGGCCGGCTTCACTCGTTCTCTGTGACGTAGGCGTGGGACCCGAAGCTTGCTGTCATGCAAAACTTGCTTGACATGTTGGAGCTCGGCAGCCAGGTGTTTACTGTCACAGATCCCTCGTGCTCTCTGAAATAAAGATTTACCCACGGTAGCTAACTGTGAAGGATGGTGGTGAGAATCACCGTTTAAATATCTATCTGTATGGGTCTTTTTTCTATACACAGTATGGCTCAAGGTGTTATCAGGATTCCGAATTACTAACACATCTAGAAAAGCTAAGGAATTGTTTGCCTCTAACTCCATTGTGAACTGAATTTTAGAATTTATAGAGTTAAGATGGTCTAAAAATGCAGTTACTTTATCTAAAGGTAGAATTGTGAAAGTGTCGTCTACGTACCGCTTGTAGAATCTTGGATTTATGGGAGAAGTATGGATAATACCTACGTGCGCCAAATCACCAAAGTTGTATGGGTTACCAAAAATACGCAAGCCCAATGCTCCATTACGCCCCATAGTGAGCCAAATCGATTCACCAACTTACAGATTGGCTCAACACTTAGCGAAAATACTCTCACCGCTCAGGGGACATACAAGAGCACACATAAAGGATTCCTACCATTTTGTCAGCGAGATTAAAGACCTACGTCTGGCAGACAATGAAACTATGGTCAGTTTTGATGTGCAGTCATTGTTTACATGCTTACCTGTTGAAGACTGCATCTCAATTGTAACTAGAAGGCTGGAAGAAAACAACATGCCTGCAGACTATGCAGTATTACTCAGACACTGCCTTACATCTGGCTACCTATTGTGGAAGGAGGAGTTCTACAAGCAAGTAGATGGTGTGGCGATGGGCTCACCTGTATCTCCCATTGTCGCCGACATATTCATGGAAGACTTTGAGGAGAAAGCCCTGCTTACTTCTCCCATAAATCCAAGATTCTACAAGCGGTACGTAGACGACACTTTCACAATTCTACCTTTAGATAAAGTAACTGCATTTTTAGACCATCTTAACTCTATAAATTCTAAAATTCAGTTCACAATGGAGTTAGAGGCAAACAATTCCTTAGCTTTTCTAGATGTGTTAGTAATTCGGAATCCTGATAACACCTTGAGCCATACTGTGTATAGAAAAAAGACCCATACAGATAGATATTTAAACGGTGATTCTCACCACCATCCTTCACAGTTAGCTACCGTGGGTAAATCTTTGTTTCAGAGAGCACGAGGGATCTGTGACAGTAAACACCTGGCTGCCGAGCTCCAACATGTCAAGCAAGTTTTGCATGACAACAAGCTTCGGGTCCCACGCCTACGTCACAGAGAACGAGTGAAGCCGGCCACAGTCGAGCGTGTACCTGCTGTACTGCCATATGTTAGAGGAGTCGCTGACAAGATTGGCTACATCTTGAAGCGCGCTTCCATCAAAACATACTTCAAGCCGCCGAAGAAGATTGGTCAGTTTTTACCATCAGTCAAGTGTAACGTCCCTCTGCAAGATGCAGGAGTGTACAAGCTTGATTGTGAATGTGGTCTCTCCTACATAGGACAAACTAAAAGATCAATTAAAACCCGCGTCAAAGAACATATAGCTGATGTGAAGAATCGACGCTCCGGGAAGTCTGCAGTCTGTGAACATGTACAAGATCGCCCCCGTCACTACATCAGATTTGATAGACCACAAATCCTCGCTAAAGAACACCGATTCCTTCCAAGGATGATTCGCGAGGCTATTGAAATCAAAAAACATCCTAATTTCAATAGAGAAGATGGCTGGGTGCTACAATCTGCTTGGGATCCTATAATAAATAAAATTAAATCCCAACCCAAGCATACAACTGCAAGACTCCATGATACCATAAGCTCATACTGTGTAGATCGGAACAAAAGTTAAATTTTTAATATATGGTAACCGCGGTTAACTATGACAGCTGGACGTTGAACATCTCAGTCCTTCCCGTGACCATGGGTGCTGTAAAGCTCTCGAAACGTCGGGTAAAAAAGTTAAATATACGCGATAAATTCATGGCTATAAAAACATATAAACAACTTGCCTCTTTATTGCATTTCAAACACCGATTTAGCTGATGACGGCCGATTGCGAACAGCTGAGATATTTCAGACTCCTCCCGTTCAGCATGTTTGCTCGAAAGCTCTTGATCACAATTTTGATCTTGTTCTGATGCACAGTTACCTTAAAATAGGCAATGAATGTTAAATAATATCTAACGTGTATATCTCTATGTATATTACTTACTACTACTTTATAGTACACCACAAAACACGAAAAAGAAAACAGATTATAGTAAGAACAACTTACGAGATAGGTATAATAAGCCGGTCTTATCACTAAAAAGAGAGATCTCAGGAAGAATTTTAATAAGCTATGAATTTATTATGAGTGGAACAGTGACGGAGATTACGTTTAACATGGTAGATCTCCATTGCAGCAGTGTTATGGTTGCAGCACGGATGTGTTGTTTAGACTATGGAAGAGACCACGCCCCCACAAAATACCTGAGTAAATCAGCAGCATAATGCTACTGAGGATAGTTTAGTTAGTACTAACGTAACATTCTTTTGTAGTACTCAGACGTGACTACGTATCGACATTCTAATTCTTAAACAATGGTAAATATAGGTGTCCATTTATCAAGGGACTGTATGTCCCCTTTGTACCAATAGTTGTATAAAGAAAATTATAATGAAACTAACCTTCATCAGTAAGCTTCCAGCCGTCCTCTTCCTGTCTTTCATCTTTACTATACTCAATTGTTGGCCCCACGAATTCTATTTCAGTATATTGATATTCCTCCCTGTATTGGCCATTTATTCCCATTTGTACCGCGTTTGCGTTGACTCGAACAACCTTAGGTGGGCTAGAGTTCTGCGACAGCATCGCCAGTTCCTTTTCTTTTTTTTTCGTCTCCAATATTTCATAGTGGATCTGATGCAGGATGAAACGGTTCCAACTCTGAAATATTTCATAAGATTGTTCAAATCCAAGCATTTATTTATTTTAAGTCCAGGTTGTGATTGTGTTTCTTATTTTTGTTTTGACGGTTAACTTTAAATTTACTTATGTTGATATTCCTAGTCAATTTTGTAACTGTGCTATATCAACATACTGATATAATAAAGAGCGTAAAAAATTCCACATAGCTAGTGGAAGTAAGTAGCTATGGGCTTCTGGGCCTCTGCCTGTATTGTTCTTAACATTGTAAGACTTAGTACACACTTATTTAGTGACTGTAATTTTATATAACTGCTTTATATAAAAGGTTGTATCAGAAGGAAACATTGGAACAGTCAGAACCAACATACCAGAAAACTAATGATTTCTTTTCACACAAATATTTCAGCTGGGATTCGACACAGAACGCGTCGAAGAAGAGTCACCTAAACCCACAATGACGGCTGCCAGTGCCAAAAATAACATTAAGTTGAGTTACTGAATCGATCCCGTCTACATTTACCCAGTGCCGAGATCACAGGTCACTGGATACAGTTGCTGCCACTTATGCACGACGCAAAACGACGGGACACCTGCTTAGTACAACCAGCACGGGTTGAGCAACTCAGGGGCGGTGGGCGGAGCCACGGGGGTCGCGTCCGGCGAGGTTCGACAACTAGCGAGGGTGCATACAACAACACGGAAAAGCAGCCGTAGTCTTAATTATTGTATTTAATTTGTTAAATATGTATTCGATAATATAAAAGAATGATGTTGTAACTATGCAATAACTCTCCCAATAAAGGCATCGAATAAATAACGAGAGTTAGCATAGATTTTAAAATGTAAATTGTACTCTTATAGTTAATTTACCTTTGTTGCATATCACCTTTATTATGTATTACTTTTCTTACATATTACCATTCATATAAATTACCTTTCTAGTAAAAAAGATAATTGTAACATCAATAGGGCATGTTATCGTGACGCGGCTGCGGAGCAAATGAAGCTACGCGTAGGGCGACACGACGTTTTATATTTATAGTGCTGAGGTGCGGGGCAGGGTTCTCAGCTTAAAAATTGTGAATTATAAAGTTAAAAACCTTTTTTAATGTAAGATAATTATTGTGTACATAATAGTATAAGAAATAGATGTAAGAATATTATATAGTTAAATATGATTGTTAAAAAATAAGAGTTTTAAAAAAATAAAGAAAGGCGCGGGGGTGAGGCAAGGGTCCGCTGCCCAGCAGCGGCCAAATCATATAAAAGACGGGCCGGCCGGTAGGGTCGGCAGTCGCTCTCCAGCCACTGAAAAGGCACTACAAGAAGAAAAAAGTACAAGTTCCTCCTCACCGCCGCTTGCCTCCTATATAAGCAAGAACGCGTTTTATTCATTTTTCGAACGGCGTTACGGCGATCCGTAACACCACTGTATATACTTATATCACGTGATATTGATATAGCTACGCTGCAGCAATGTGTAACGCGAATGGGTCTGCTCGACAGGAGAAGGACAACGCTCTTATTGAATACCAGCTTAAAATAGAAGTTTTGAAGCTGCTAAGTTTCGTATGGTGAGTGTAGAGAACTGGAGACTCTTTTCACTGGAAACGAGGCGTTCCATCTTAGTACTCAGGGATGACAACGCATCTACATGTTGATTCTTTATCGAGATTTGATGTTAATGTCCTATATCCACTTACTATCAGCTGGACTGTGCGCTCGTTTGATATTCTTATTCTATAAAAAAGGGTATCAACGCACACCTCGAACGTAATTACCTGTATTAACGCTAGGAGATCAGGACGCGTGTCTGCTCGGTCGGTAAGTATGAGCCCCAGAGCGGCCGCTTCGGGCACCGTGCGGAATGCACGTAAGAAGTTATTCGCCTGGCACGCCGCGCCCCCAGATGTATCCAGCATCCGGAAAAGGAAGCCTGATGGGTAGAACAGAGTTATCGCTCGTCCCACTACTGGCCCCAGGCTTTTTGTAAACTGCAACCCCTTTCTACCTTAGTCCGTTTGGATATTTACCGATTATATACACCTCTTTTATACATGATATCTGATGCCAGGAATTATAAGCTGTGAGACATTCCATTTTAGTCGTTAAGCATGACAAGTCACCTTTAGCCTTCGTTATTTTAAACTTGGTAGCAGGTTTCCATTTCTTGTATTCTATTTTATTTAAAATATTTACACTTAGGCGTTTCTTTCACATAAATCCATAGACAAACAAAGTAACAGTCGACAAAGTAAATTCGGGCGCAAAATGTATAGTGATTACTTTTAGATCAACTAAAGATTCTATAGATAGTCTATTCCCTTGATATACCTCGTTGCTGCGAAACTAGGGTTGTGATTGTGACTGGCGTAGTGATGGTATTTTATGTGGTGGTGTAATCATTTAGTAATATTCAGTAATAATTTTATGGTCACTTGCATTGGACAGTACACTGGGTTCTATTTTCGAAGATACCCTTAGTGAGCGCCCCTGTCATTGTTCACTGGTTATTATCCACTTCTTGCATGTCGTCGGTCGTCGCTTCAAGTGGGCCGCTCTACTATACACATGGCGACAATAGGCTACCATTTAACAGCCTTCTTCAGAAATTGACGGTTGTGATTAAATGGTGTTTTAAGGACTTAAATTGTAGAAACTACCCTACTGCTTACTAACTGACCGATGAAAATTCCATTCGCGCAGTGCGTATCAAATAATTCGTAGCCGAAAACATATTAATAATATGTAATCAGTCAACATAATGTACAAAGCTATAGAGCACTGCAATGGCTTTTGAGCTAGAACACTTTTGAGCTAGAACACTTTTGAAGCGACAGTAGCCTAATGGCAGGGCACGGACCGCGAACTCTAAAAGCTCGTGCAAGCAATTTAAGCTTACCACGAGTGGTTAAGGGGAATATTAGTAATGTTTATAGAATTGTTAATATTCTTTTCCTTTTTTTAAAAAAAAATGGCCATTTTCACTATTATCTCAGTTATGAGGCGCTCTGCACCGACCAACGGTATTTTATAGGTCTACATACATACACACAACATTAACTCACCCAATTCACAACTTAGACAGAACTCTTTAGCGCAAGTGTGCGCCAAAAGCATTGCTTTAAGAGGCGATATGTAATACAGCACCTGCAATTAAAATCATATATAATGAATGTTTAACAATGATGAAGGTGCTCCGTCTTTTTTATAGAATTTTGTATTAGTGTCTGGACTAAAAACGAAAGTATTATACTTTTTTACATTTCTTGTAATATAGTAAACACGTAGATATATAATTTGTGGTATAAAAAGTGAAAAGTAAATTGCCAAAAGTACTTCAAACTTCGGAAGGCCTAGTTTGGAGGTTGGTTCATAAATATGTTATTTATCAAATTCTCATTTATTTTTAGTATAAAATATAAGTAAAAATAGTTTTCTTACATATTTCAAATAACTTGACGTTGTATTTATTTCAAATTCACACGAAGATATTTTTGAAATATTGTTCGAAATGTCATACAGATAAAACATTATTATTATTTTTTTTTTACAAGAATTCCTGTAAGTTTTATCCATAAATATTGTCTCAAAGTGAAAATATAGCAAAATTTGCAATATAGCAAAAAATTTCCTAACTTACAAATTTTCCCGCCATTAAGGTCCTGAGCGAACGGGAGTATAACATGTCGCGCGCTGTCAGAGCTAAGGTATTAAGCCAAAATATCAAGGTATACATTATATTCTTTTGTTTTACGGGCTTTTGGACTACCTACAAATACTGAAATTTTACCTGGAGCATAGGATTGCAATAAGAATTAGGTATAGTTGCTTCAAGTCCTGGTAGATTCGTTTTATTATAAGTTTCTAATTCTTCATTTGGTCCATGCTTATTGTAGCGAAGATCCATCTAAAACATGATATATTAAGTTAAATAAACAAATAAGTGAATATATCGATATCATAGTATCATAAGGCTAGAAAGGAAATAGTGCCAAAGCAAATTTATGCTGCAGAGTAAGATGCAGAGTCGGCAAGGAACACCCTCGATGGAAGTTTATCGACCAGATAGGTGACATATTGAAGATGCGTCAAATTAAAAGTGCTCATAACCAATGAGCATGTATGCGGATCATCATATTGACAAGAGTTAGTATGTGGATGTGAAAGAAGCTAGAGTGGTGGTGTGTCACGATGGTGCCAAATGGAAATTTGTAGTGTAGCCCTCTGGGTTAACGGGCGCGACAGTTTATGCATGACAAGATAAAGGTGGTTACTTTTATAAAGAACAAGAGCAAATGTACCTTTTTGTATAGTATGTCCAGGTATTTATACAAAATATCGACATATTATCATAAAGTACTGTCCCTTGTTTACTGTTAGGCTTATGTCCGATTTTGAACGAAGTTTTTTTTATAAAAAGAAAGTTAAATTACCTTTTGATAATGTTTGGGAATAGGCTGTGTATTGAAATTAGTTTCGTTTTGTTTAGCTGTGTTCAAATCTTCTAGATTATCTTGTAAATAAGGCATCTGAAAATAATAATAAACAAATATATAAAGAGAATTTATAGGAAAATTATCGTTTTCTACTGTTTAAGACCTGATTTCTTTTGAACGTCCTCGGATTGGGCGCGTAACCAATAGGTCCTTGCATTTTCATTGATTTGAGCACTTCAGGGTCAACCGGTTTAGGTTTTCTGTAAAAAGACGTAAATAAAAATATATTTAATACCTACAAAGTAATAAACAGTATATAGAGTAAAAATTACAAATTTACAAATTGTTTAATGTAACACTTTTTTTTATAGGATAGGGTGACAAACGAGCACACAGTCCACCTGATGGTAAGTGGTTGCTGCGGCCCATAGACATCTACATCTATCCACGATTACGAATCAAAATGCAGATGCGTTGCCACCCGTGAAGACTAAGATGGAATGCCTCGTTTCCAGTAAAATGGGTCTCCGGTTCTCAACACTCACCATACGAAATACAGCAGCATTAAGCTACTATTTCACTCTGGTATTCTGTGAGAGCGTGGTCCTTCCCCGGTCGAGACGACCCTTTCGTGCTACAACTATACATTTAATATAACTGCAGCATGGCTCTACCACGTATGTGGTACCATGTAAACATTCCTGCAATAAAATTTATAGTTTCCATTTTACTGAAAAAAATTCTTCACCCATTACAGCTTGTCAAAAGCAACTGTATTCTGCGAAAGTTTTCACACACTGTCACTATTCAGACCACATGACATTTACACAACCTTTTTTGCACAAATCCCATTCAGGCTAGGAATCGGATAGGAAAAAAAACATTTTCGAAAAACGATTTCTTCAATTTAGATTGTAAATAATTCTTATTAGTCATTTTTTACTTTGACCACTGATTCGAAATCCTGTGTGTTGGGAAGAATCAGCAAAACACCTACATTCATTACGCTTGGTTGGCATACAAAGCTAAAATTCTCGGCACGCCGTGATCTCTCTGCGAAGTCGCTCGCAACATCAATGGACTTTTGAACTTTTTCGGGCAAATTTCATAGTTCGAATAATTCATATTATTCCTGGTTACACGCAAAATACGCGCCTAGACATCGAGTTGTGGAAAACAGTTCGTCGTAAACGAAATTAAACTACTTTAGGTTGTCTTGTGAACGCAGAGGCCACTTCCTCACAAGTAGATATGAAACGAGTAGTTATCCACCGAGTACTCGGCTTTAAAAAATGCTGTTGTAGACGGCGCGCGGTCATTTCCCTTACACCGAGTATGAAACGATACGAGTAAATACAAGTAGTTACTCGATACTTTACTTTCGATACCAAGTACTTTTGGTACTGATACTTTAAAACTGAGTACCAAGTAGTATCGAAAGAAAATTACTTGTAAATATCAATCAGTACCAAATCAGTCACACACCCGCGGACACTGATTACTGATTGCTTGTCAAATAACTCACCAGTTATACGTGGTAGAGCCATGCTGCAGTTATATTAGTAGTATAGTTGTAGCACGAATGGGACGGCTCGACCGGGGAAGCACCACGCTTTCACAGAATACCAGCGTCAAATAGTAGCTTAATGCTGCTGTGTTTCGTATGGTGAGTGTAGAGAACCGGAAACCCTTTTTACTGGAAACGAGGCATTCCATCTAAGTCCTCACGGGTGACAACGCATCTGCATTTTGATTCGTAATAGAGGACATATGTAAATGTCTATGGGCCATAGCAACCACTTACCATAAAGTGAACTGTATGCTCGTTTATCATCCAATCCTATACATTAAAAATTAAAAAACTCCTGTTCGAGAGATTGATTTCGTTATCTGGCGCGAAAATGACTGCTTATAGAAATCGTTTTATCGGAAAACATCAAGAAAAATTATCGATCTTAGGAAACACATAAAAAAATTCATTCAAAACATGCTACTGAAGAAGAAAAAAAGCTGCTGACGCATTAACCAGTTACCAACCTAATGATCCTTAGAATTCCGCTGCAGTAGATTTAGATCATTACTTAAGCGTACCAAGGACCGCAAGAGATGCAAATCCATATAAATGGTGGGTTTCTAATAAAGGCTATATTAACCGATCTTGGGAAAAGTTGCGGCTCAATATTTATCAACACTCGCCAGTTCAGTTTACAGTGAACGGCTTTTTTCAGAGGCGGGCTTAGTATATGAAGCAAAAAAAGAGCAAACTAGACCCAAATAGGGCCAAAAAACTAGTGTTTTTGCATCACAATCACCTTTATTAAATTTTAAATATTAGGAACAATAATTTTTATTGTAGATTCTTATGTACGTTCTCAATAATATTTCCTATGTTCCTCATGTTTTAATGTGTCTAATTTCTTTTGCCTTTATTTTTCTCTGGAATATAATTAAGGCCGAGAACTCGGTACTCGGCCATTAATACTCGGTGTTCGGCCGAACCCTAAAAAAAAGGCCGAATCCAAACCGAGTACTCGTCCTATGTCTACTCACAAGGACATTATGTTGCCGTTCAACAGTCTGTCATCATCTGTATCATCATCGTCTGTCACGGATTTATCAGGAGGTTGCCTGGAAATAATAGCATATTCCTTCAGTTCACCTCAATGAATAATGATAATTTCCTCCAGATCGTGATTCGGTCACGGCGGCCAGTCTCAACAGAAGACAGAATAATTATAGAATCTGTTTAGGCATCATTGTAACGATTTGCAACTTGCAAGGCGCTCGGCTCGAGCGGGGGTTTTGACGTCGGGGCCGGGGGGATTGGTTGTGCGGCCGGCGGCCGCGCCTATGGGGCTAGAACATTCGATAGTACGCGACGACCGTGTCGATTATAGGTCGCGAGTTTGATAAGAATTGCTACGTCGTATCACGAAGGCCTCCATTGTGTTGTTTTATTTCGTTAATATACGTGACAACGAGGCTTTTCTTTTGAGTTTTGAGTGACTATTTTAACTTAGATTGCTATTAATTTGCGTCGACGAGTGGCTTGTGTAGTTAATATCGTACGAAGGAATTTTGCTTTGTCGTGTGGAACGCTAAACTTTGTGATCCGGTAGGAGATAGCGTTATTCTTCGATTATAGTTTGTGCTAAGTGACATTAGACTTGAGTTCCGATAGCGGTGAGCGCCTTGTGGAGCGAGGCAAAGAATGTGGGTTTACTGAACGATTACATCGGTGCCGTCAGGTTACATTATACACTTTCCTACACCACTCACACATATCATTTACTTGCCCCTGACGGCGCCTTGTGGTCGACCCTACACCTGTAATTCGGTAAGTTTGTGTTTTCTTATACAGCCGTTATAAATTAATTATCCATAGGCCATTGGGCCCTCGGTTGCTCGTCGAGTTGGATTACTGATGGGCCCTAATCCTGTTAATTATGAATGAATCTCGTTTATTGGAGTTTTAGGTATTAGAAAAACAAAGTAGAGTTATTAGTTTATCTGACAGGCGTTGTCATGTCTTCTCCCGGTATTATTTTGACCACCCCACGTGCACTCCACCTTTATCCCCAGCAGTACCTTCCCTCAGCCCCTTGCACTAACCCAAAGTGTAGCGCAAGAGCCCGCAAGGTGCATACGTTTCCCGCCACGCTGCAGTTGACGTCTCACAGACGCATGGTCGGTACTTACGTTATTTTCTCTTAGTGTCTGGAAGACGCCTGCAGTCGTCACGACGGTATATATGCTATAATGATTTTGTTATTTTTAGGTGTCGGAATCTCAGGCATCAACTTCAAGAAAACTTAATATGAGCGTGATCAGAACACGCAACCCATTCCTGTTAAAAATTTTGCAGATGCTGTTCGTGACGTGATCGAAGGAGAAGAAACAGATTCAGATTATAGCCAGTTTGATGACAGCGAGGCCGACCCAAACTATATATTGGAAGAATATATATATCTTCGCCTTCTTCCAATATATATAATATATTGAAAGAAGGCGAAGAGACGGATTCGGAGCAGTCAGAGTTAGAAATTGAGGTTATCTCTGACATGAGCACTGACTGGCGGACCGGCAGATGCAAATTCATAATTTACTTACCGAGTAAACCAGCTAAACATGGGATTAAACTTATTCTATTAGTTGATACTCGAACTTTTTACGTCTATAACGCTTATATTTATTTTGGCAAGGGATCTGATGGAGTAGGGCTTTCAGAATCAGAGAAGAAATTGGTGGTGCCTACTCAATGTTTGTTATATTTGTGCAAAGTGATTGAGGGAGGTCACCGAAATGTTACTGCAGATAATTATTTTTCTTCAATTCAAGCTATGGAATGCCTAAAAGAGAGAGGTTTAACATACCTAGGTACAATGAAGAAGAACAAAACAAGAAATACCACCAGAGTTTCAAGCTCAGAAGGACAGGAACATTGGAGAAGTACTGTACGGATTTACAAAAAACTTAACAATTATTTCTTACGTTCCAAAACCGAATAAAGCTGTAATAGTTATTTCATCCATGCACCATAAGAGAGAGAGACAGACCCAGCAACAAAAAACCTATGATAATCATCGATTAGTATCAAACAAAAGGAGGGATGGATGAGGTAGACAAAAATGTACAAACTACTCATGCTCTCGTAGAAATAGACGTTGGCCGATGGCTATCTTTTACCGGTTGCTTGACATGAGTGGTGTCAATGCTTATATATTACATAATGATTCTGAAAACTCCAAAAAATTGAACGCAGCGCAGTTTAGCTCGTGAATTAGTACTACCTCAAATGAAGTTGAGAGTTTACAGCGAGAAAATTCCCAGAGAACTAAGATGTACTATTCAAAGAGTAATTGGAAAAGACGATATGTCCCCGACTCCCTCAACTTCAACACCACAACCCCTTGAAGTTTGAAAAACATGTGCTACATGCCCAAGTAAGATGAGAAGGCGAACAAAATACTTTTTTTGTGTCTGTGCTAAACCAATGTGGCTTAGTTGTTGCAGTAAGATTTGCAAAGACTGCAAGTGAAAAATACCTAATATTACTTATTTCTTTTTTCTAAGATCGTTAATGTTATGGTAAAAAATAAATTTTGGGGTTTTTTCTAACAAAATAGAAAAGTATTAATAATAAACTAACTATACTAAGAAATATAAGATTTGTCTAGAACAAAAAGCTAGTTTATAGTACCTATGAAGAAATTGTTACAAAACTGGTTACTTTGACCCTTGTGATTTTTCTTAAAGTATATTGAAGGCTGCTAATTATGAATGAATCTCGTTTATTGGAGTTTTAGTTATTAGAAAAACAAAGTTAAGTAGAGTTATTAGTTTATACCAGGGATTTATTGTGATGTTATTATAGTGTCTATAAAAAAATTAAAATATTGATCTCACTCAATGTAAGTTACATAAATAAGTTATAAATAAAACTTGAGTGCAATATTTTTATTTGTTTTATTTACAAACATAATTATCGATACATTTGCAAAATCAGGAAAAGGCTAGGACAAGATATTTTTTTTAGAAATTCCCCTTCAAACATTACGTCTGTCAGACGCCACCACGGCATGTATGTGACACATTCATCACTACGGTAGTCAAAGGTTATTACAATACAGACCTGTAACTTTTTTTAAAGAATTCCGGTGGCAATTCGTTGAACCACTTGTTTCCGGACGTTAAAGGCGGTAGTGGCACAGTAGAGAACTGAAATGTTGTGTCGTTGAAACTAACGAAAGGCAGTCCCACCACTTGATCTGCAAACTCCGTTGCTCTGTAAATTTATTTTAATACATAAAATTGGAATTAACAATTTCATTTATATCGGCACCTGGGTCTAAGCTAACGTTATGCTCAAACTCGCGTTGAGAGAGCATTATCATCATTAACAACAACAAAAGAATGTGTGTCTACTGCTTAGGGAAGATTCGCCTAAACCGCCATGATTGGCAGGCGAATTAGCGTTCGAAGTATAGTGTTGCCTCCACCGTCACTTGTCACCGTTCTGGGTATTATTATATGTTTGGGTTAAACGAGATTATTATACCGCCTTCTATAGGAAGCCCTTTACTGGCTTTTTCCATAATCGCTTCTTACGACACTGTGCTAGCGAGTATATACCGCCATCAATTAAATACCTTGACATCTTTTTAGCATTTTCCTCACGCTTATATCAACCCCTAAGAAGAAATGGGGTGAAGGACCTCTTACGTAGAATGCGGCTTAATATAAATTAGATTGTTAAATTTTTATGTAATAAAATAATGGGAGGTACAAGGTAACAAGATCGGTAGCACAGTACCTAAGAGTCCGGTTGCGGTATGCAGGGCCGCGGGTTTAAATCTCGCACGGAAAAAGTTTTCAATTCGCCTACAAATAATTGATCCAGATCTGGATGTTTGTAATAAACTTCTCCACTATACAAAAAAATATACTAATCAGGTAACATTATTTTTAAATAAAAAATCCAAATTGCTTTTGTCAAACATCTCTGATTATCAATATAGTCAGCAGCGATTTTTAAATCAACAATATATTATAGAAATGTTTCCCTTTCAATTTATGATCTGATGATTCTGATTTTACTTTACAAGAGTTCAAACCATCGGCACATTAACTTAAAATAACTCTTAAAGTAGTTTAGTGCTTAATTAGTTAAACTAGTAAATTTCTACACATGCAATATTAACACACACTTTGTATATAATAAAATGGATTATCACTGAAAATAGAACACATTTCAGGACACCATTGGCAAAAGACTCAGACGCTACTCAATTTTAAGATGTTGTAACAGTTTATACAGATAAAGAATGGGTTTAGAAATAGCGGCTCATCAAACCCAAACCGTCAACGTGCACAGTGCTAATAGCGAAAACCTACTAATGACAGTATATCGTTATAATATTTTATTATTCGCTTAGTTGGAAATTTTCTATTAATGGGAAAAGAGTTGTATACGCAAATAGGTGTGTACATTAATTTAACAATAACATTTATAACTAGCAACCCATTTTGGCTTCGTCTGGGTGGCATCTATTAATCTTCTATCTTAAAAAAATTTCTAAATTTTTCAGATCACTCCTGATATTATACTCTCGATTTGTTTGTAAAGTTTTACTAAAATCGGTTCAGCCATTCCAAAGAATAACTCGTACAGACAGTCAAACGAAAATTTGAAAAATGCTTACTCAAGTCCCAATAACATGTAAATATTTATACAAAAATATTAACAAACAAAATCCAAAATAATTATAATTCTCAAAACGTCGCCTTAGCTTTTTATAGTCAATGGTTTTTTGTTATCAATAATTTCTATGAAAGTTGGACTGAAGTTATAGACCGTACGAAAAACGCATATCGTAACTGTGTCACAACGTAGTTCTTTTGCAGTCTTTACCGGTGGTTGTGAGTATAGATAGCGATAGTGTGCGAGCGGGAGGTGAATAGAGGCGACGCCATTTTCAATCCCATTTTTTGACCGCACGGGTAGTAAGTCATGGTGTCACAGTTAATTTGACTTTCAGTGATAGAGACAGCACGATAATTAACGGCATCTTGAAATTGAGCAGCATTTGAATATTTAAATACATAATATGTATATTAATGTTCGTGTTTTTAAAAAAAACACTGGAATTAGATTATAATATTATATCTATTATGATTAGAGTTCATAAATCTTTCATGACCAATGCAGGCTATGTTTAGAACAGTCTGGAGTAATAGAATAAACCAGTCTTACCTTGAGAAGTTATTAAATACAGGTTCATGATTATGTTGAGGTGAAAACAAATGAAGGTGGCCAGCTTGGTCACCAAATACAAGTGCTTGGCTTGTTGCCGATACATCCATTACACTGCAGAGAGAGTTCTGCATGTCAACCTGTGATTAATTATAGTTTTCATTTTATAAAATTGCTAACAAATCAAGTAATTTACAATATCCTATACTATTAAACGAGCAATTCTTGTATATATATAAATATATAATCGGAATCTCGGAAACGGCTCCAACGATTTTCATAAAATTTTGTGTGCAGGGAGTTTCGGGGGCAATAAATCGATCTAGCTAGGATTTATTTTTAGAAAATGTCTTTTTGTCCATGTTTTTAGGCAATGAAAAACTGCTATAATATCGTTAGAATAAGAAGGTAAATTTTCACAAATAGCTTAATGGTATATTGGGCGGTCACAAAATCGTAATACCATGGTTCGAGCCCAGACCGACCGACCGACTTTTTTTAAATTTTTTTTCAAGTTCCTTTCTTTTTTGAGAAAATCTATTTTTTCGAACCCTTTTTGTAAATGCTCGTATAAGGGAGCGTTGATAAATAGAGCGGGTTTGCTGGCGGGATGTTAACTGGAGAGCATACAGTAGCAGTTAGATGAGCAATAAATAACACTTCTTGAGAATTTCTTCTTGTTTTATTTCTTGATTCCTTATTATTACATTGCCGGATTTGGAATAATTTACCACAAAAAACGCCCCTTTTTTATAAGCGGCTGTAACCAATCATATTTAAGAAAAAATCGCATACGGCATTAGTGAATCTATTGACCAATCAGAGCGCAGAGTAACCTTTTCTAAGAGAGATTCACAATTTCCTTAATAAACGTGGTAAAACATTCCTTACAATATTTATATTTATTCCTAACGATAGATACAACTTATTTCTATTATTCTAAACATAAATCATTCAATAAACCTTTATTTTACATTTATAAAAAATAAAAATAGTTTCGCGGTCGCCTCACGGTTTAGCTCCGGAGTAGGACTATATTTTTTGCTGAACATACAAGTGGCGCCGCCAAGAGGTAGGAATGTACAACACTTTTTCAGGAATTATGCTTAAGAATCTATACAATATTTTTTCATGAAATTTAAATCTTTCTCATAATGAAATAACATTATACAGCGATTAATTGACATATTAATGTTTCTTTTGAAGTACTTTAAAGGAAAAAGAATTATATTAATCACTTATATGTTAAATAGCTCTTAAAGTTATGATAAAAGAAATCTTACTAGAAAATAAGCTTATACTTGCGTCTAATGTTCTAATCAGACCTAAATAATATTAAATAGATTCATATAAGTCACTTTAAGATAAAAATAGAAGTGTTTAATTTACTTTCCTGTTTTTTCAGCACTAATCAGTCTTTACACTTAGCTTTATTTTATGAATAGGAAACAGTTAAGATTAATACCATCACCTAATTTTAAATCACTGATAAGAAATAATTATGATTAAATGCTAACACTTAGTTTTTAATTCACTGATAATAAATAATTAATATTAAATGTTCGAATTCACTTTGTCGTCGCTAACATTCTCCCCCACGGTGCGTAGCACTGCATCCTCTGGAGGCGACGACTCCGCTGGCACCAGCACGATGACACGTCGAGTTGGACGGCGAAGTATTCCGCCTGATGTCCGCACGTCCAGCACCCTGGTTCTTCCGTCTGGTCCGGGATAGGTTTTGACGATTTCACCGCGAGGCCATGAGTTTCGCGGTAATGTGGCGTCCACTATTAGCACGATGTCTCCTTCCCTTGGGTCTCTGGTTTCTTTCCCCTCGAGTTTCCTTGGCATCAGGAGAGGTAAGTATTCTTTAATCCACCTTTTCCAGAAGTGGTCTGCGAGTCTCTGGGTGGTTCTCCAGCTTGCCTTTGCGATGAGCTCCGTGTCGCTGAACTCTCCCGGCGCCATAGCTCCGCATGATCTTCCCAGCAGAAAGTGGTTCGGTGTTAGGCTCTCCTCGTCTCCTGGGTCCATGCTGATCGGGGTGAGAGTACTTCCTCGGGCGGGCTCTTCTCGTTGAGGACTACTGCTAGCGCCGTCTTGACTGTTCGTATGAGCCGCTCCCAGGCGCCTCCCATGTTCGGAGCTCCCGGGGGGACGAACTTCCACTGGATGCCCTTTTCCTGTGCGGCCTCCTCTAATTCCCTTTTTGCTCCGACGAAATTAGTTCCGTTGTCGCTATATACGGTTTTCGGAGTTCCTCTTCTGGCTGCCATTCGTCGGAGTGCCATGATCATTGAGCTGGCGCTGAGAGAAGGTACCAGTTCTAAATGTACTGCTCTAGTCGTGAGGCAGGTAAATAAGGCTCCCCAGCGCTTCTCGTTTCTTCTTCCGATGGTGACTTGCATCGGCCCGAAGTAGTCTACGGCTGTGCAGGAGAACGGAAATTGATGATGCTGCAATCTTTCACTCGGCAGATCTCCCGTTGGTGGTATCTCTGGTGAATTCTTCTTTGTCTTGCACCATTGACAGCTGTGTGCGACCGCTTTTAGAGTTGCTCTTAAACCCAAGATCCAGAACCTTTGACGAATTTCGTTCATTACTGTAGCGGTGTTTCCGTGAAGGAATTTCCTGTGATAGTGTTGTATTATTAGACGAGTTATTTTTTGTTTTCCGTCTAAAATGATAGGATTCATTATTCTTCCGTTTCGGTCGTGAAATTTCATTGTTCTGCTCCTTAATTTAATTATTCCGTCGTCTCCAATGTAAACGTCGATTTTCTTAAGTCGACTCGAATTTTCTAATGGCTTTTCTGACTTCAGTTTTCTTATGTCTGATGCAAAACTATCGCTCTGGCTTATTTTTATTAATATCTCTTCGGCCTTTTTTAGGTGTTCTGCTTCTATGGGTGAGTATAGGTGCTTATTTTTACTTCCGCTGGTCGACGGGATTGAGGTTTGTGCTTCTTTCTTCTGGATTTTTTGTGGTTTCCAAGACTCATCCTTCTGGCGTGCGGCGGTGGTGGTCGCTTTACGGCTCTTCTTTAGTAGGTGTGTAAAGGCGATCACTCTGGCTGTAGTGCGCAGCAGTCGCTCCCAGCTCGAGAACCTTTCTAGGTTTAATAGGGTGTCTTCTGCTGCCATCGTTGCCAATACCTTTTGCTTGCTTTTTTCTTCTGGCATAACAATTTCTGGCTTGAAGT
Source organism: Parnassius smintheus behrii (assembly GCA_036936625.1). Lineage (NCBI taxonomy): Eukaryota > Metazoa > Arthropoda > Insecta > Lepidoptera > Papilionidae > Parnassius > Parnassius smintheus. The sequence continues at coordinate 16,390,814 of JAUPFT010000010.1, read as the reverse complement.
CGTGAAATGGCCATTCTTCTTCCGGTCGACGGAGAAATGACGGGCCTTTGAACCATCTGGCGTTGTGGTCGAATTCGGTTGGGGTTCCCCTCGTGGCGTCGTCCGCTGGATTTTCCCTGGTTGGCACCCATCTCCAGTCTTCTGGCTTGGACCTTTCTTCGATCTCGGCGAGTCGGTTGGCCACAAACGTTTTGAACTTCCTTGGTTCTGACTTTATCCATTGCAGCACTGTGCTGGAGTCGGTCCAGTAAACCTTTCTCGTTATGTCGAGCTCTGATTCCTCTTCGATTGTGGCGGCTAGTCTGCTTCCGAGTAAAGCCGCTTGTAGCTCCAGCCTCGGAATTGACACAGGTTTCGTTGGCGTTACCCTTGCTTTGCCGGCGATCATGGAGACATGGACCTTTCCTCCGGGCTCGACTATTCTCCAGTAGACTACTGCTGCATAGGCTTCTTCACTCGCATCGGAGAATGTGTGTAGCTGTCCTTTTCTGCCTTTGGGTGAGACGCACCTCGGGATCTTCAGCCTCGTTAATGTTGACACTTCTTCCAGGTATTTCATCCAGACTTCCTTTTGATGTTCGTTGATTGGTTCATCCCAGTCTATTTTCTTTCGCCAGATGTCTTGGATTAGTTTCTTTCCTTGTATTAGAACTGGTGTAGCAAAACCCATTGGATCGAAGGTGGACATTACTGCGCTTGTGACTTCTCTTTTTGTTGGAGTCCTTCTGCCGTCTTGCAGGTCCTCCGGCGTGTTGCGTAGCCCGACGTTGAAGGCTAATGTATCTTCTTTCACCAGCCATCTTAGTCCCAGAGTCTTCTCTTCCTTGGTCAGTTGTAAGGAGTTTTCTTTGTTTGCGTCTTCTACCTCTGATATTACCCCCGAGTTGTTGCTGGCCCATCCCTTCAGATGAAAGTTTGCTCTTGCGTGAATGTCTTTCACTTCTTTGGATATTTTCTTTGCTTCGGTTGTAGATGCGAAGCTCTGCAGGTAGTCGTCCATGTAGTGGTTTCTCTTAATTGCTTTCACTGCTTCAGGATGAGTGTTCTTAAATTCCTCTGCATTCTTGTTCATTACGTATATGGCTGTTGCAGGTGATGACGCTGCCCCGAAGATGATTGAGGACATTCTATACTCTTCAGGCTTGCCGGTTCTTCGGTTTCCGCGCCACAGGAACCTGAGACTGTCTCGGTCGTCTTCTCTGACTTTTACTCGAAGAAACATGTCTTGTATGTCTGCCATGACGGCTACTGGTCCCTCTCTGAAACGCAGCAGTACTCCGAATAATGATTGTAGCAAGTCCGGGCCCGAGAGCAAGGCGTCGTTGAGGCTCTTTCCTTCATATTTGGCAGCTGCGTCGAACACTATTCTTAGCTTCTTCTTGACTGGGTGTACAACAGCGAAGTGGGGTAGGTAGAATGTCCTTCCTTCGTTAGAGTTTTCTGGAGCCTTCTCTGCGTATCCTTTTTCGATTAGACTCAGAATCTGCTCCTCGTAGTGCTTTCTTGCTTCTTGATCACGATCCAATTTTTTCTCGATGCTAACCAGGCGTCGAACAGCTTGATTGTAGTTGTTGGGCAGGTGTTCATCTTCTTTTTTCCACAGGAGTCCCGTTTCATATTGACCGCTTGGCAGTTTCTTGGTAGTTTTCTCGAGGGTTTCTAGTGCTCTTCTGTCGCTGTCGTTAGATGGTGAACGATTTTGGATCCCTAGAGACTCTAATTGGAAGTGTTCTCGGACGAGGTCTTCTATGTCTTCCTTGCCAGTGGTCGCTCTGCCATAATGAGTGAAGTGTACTGTGGCAGTTGTTCCTGTTTCACATCCGTGCAACACCCACCCTAAGTTCGTGAGGGAAGCTACAGGATCTGATGGTTTGCCCTTCTTCAGCTTTCTTGTCACTATCAGTCCCCAATTGTCTTGGCCTATCAGTAGCTTGGGCCTCTCGGAGACGTAGAGGAGTTGATTTTCAATTGCCTTCAGGTGCTCACAGTTTCTCACGGTGTCCTTGTTTATGCATTGTTCGGACAGCTTCAGGTCGTCGATGGTTCTTGCTACGATAGTTCTCTTTTCTTTTCTATGAGCCCCTTTTATTTTGAACTCGATCTTCTGTGAAGTATCTTTTCTTAACACCTTTCCGCCAACGGTTTCGATCGTGAGTTTTTCTTTCTTTCCTTCGACTCCGATTTTTTCAGCAATTGATGCGTCTAAGAGTGTGACCGTTGACCCTTCGTCTAGTAGTGCTAATACGCGAACTTGTCCTTTTGGGCCATAGAGGTTCACGGGGATCATCTTTAGGTAGGCCTTTTCTTCTCCTTTGGCGTTATGGATTGAGGCGACCTTTTCTTCTGAGATGCTATTGGTGTCTTTTGCTTCTTTTTCTATCGACGCCGGTGGTTTGTCAGAATGTAAGATGGTATGATGCCATCTTTTACACAGCTTGCAGACTGGTGCTTTACAGTTGATTCTTGAGTGTCTGAATCGAAGGCACTTGAAGCATATCTTTGCCTTCTTGGTCATATCCCATTTTTCATTCAGGTTGGCTTCTTTGAACCTTTTACATTCTAATGCGAAGTGTTCTTCCCCACAGAACGGACACGACTTCTTATATTTCTCTTTTGACGCTTCTTGAACCAAATGAACGGGTTTTCTTACTCCTCTTCTTTGTTCTGAGGGCGCTTCGGGCGGGGCGAAGTCTCCGCACATGTCGGCTTCTGTTTCTAGGAACGCTTCGATAAGTAATAGCTCCTGAATTTCCTCGTCTCTTCTGCTTCTGTGGTAGGCGAACCAACGGAACTTCATTGACGTCGGCATCTTGTCTACTATAACTCTTAGCGTTTCAGGTGAACTGAGATACTGTGGTTTCTTCAGGGCTTTGATTGTTTCGACTGCGTTCTTTACTTTGCTTGCAAATATGCATATGTCGCTCGGGTTTTCGCCGACTCTTGGGAGGTTCTTCATTTTTTCTAGTTCTGCTAATGCTAGTGCTCCAGGTCTTCCGAATCTTGCTTCTAGTCCCTTGATCACCTCGCGTGGGTCTTCGGCGGTGAATAGCAGGCTTTGGACGGCTTCTCTAGCTTTTCCTTGGATCGCTATTCTGAGGCGTGCTAGGTTTTGATTGCTACTGAAAGAAGCAGCCGTATCCTCGTATGATCTTTTGAAGGCTAACCATTCTTCGCAGGCCCCGTTGAAGTGAGGTAGTTCTAGGTGCTTCGGTGAAACGGTGTCACGTGATTTTTCTGATAGCTTTAGTATGACTGAAGCTAGTTCTTGGATGTCACTTTTCTTTTCTTCTGCCTCTATTGTGGTTCTTATTAGGCATGTCTCCGGTCTGGATGAACCAGCGTTCGACTTCTCGAGTTCGCTCGAACAGCTCTTCTCCGGCACCATCTTCATCTTCTGATTCCGCGGTGAGAAGTTCTAATTCCGCTTGAGCAACTTTTGACCGCGCTTCTGCCAATTCTAGTTCCCTTAATGCCATTGTCATCTTTGCTTGCGCTTCTGCTCTCTTCCTATGCGACGAGCGAACGGAAAGCGTGTCTGGATCGCGGGTCGTCTTCTTAGGTTGAGGCTGCTGCAGAGTCTTCATTGCGACACTTCTTTCTTGAATCTGCGGCGTTGGATGACTTCCTTCTTGGTGAGGAACTGACGCTTCGACGGTGCGTGTCGGGGGGGGTGGTATGGGTTACGTCCCCTGGTGTTGATTCTTTTCCGGCAATGTTTTTGTTAAGAAGTACGGGTTGTCTCTGTACGCTGCTGGGCGATGCTCTTGTAAGCGTCGATCGATCTGAAGTTGACGTGTTGGTAGCCGTCGTGTTTGTAGAATCACTCGGCGTATTCATGCTCCAATCCGTCGTACTGGTACCCGTAGTGGCGTTGCTCGTAGTCTTCGACTGCACTGATTTTGATCTTGTATTTGAAGGCATCTTCCTAGTTTTCCTTAAACCCGATCCGGCTTCTCGAAGGACCAATGTAAATGCTCGTATAAGGGAGCGTTGATAAATAGAGCGGGTTTGCTGGCGGGATGTTAACTGGAGAGCATACAGTAGCAGTTAGATGAGCAATAAATAACACTTCTTGAGAATTTCTTCTTGTTTTATTTCTTGATTCCTTATTATTACATTGCCGGATTTGGAATAATTTACCACAAAAAACGCCCCTTTTTTATAAGCGGCTGTAACCAATCATATTTAAGAAAAAATCGCATACGGCATTAGTGAATCTATTGACCAATCAGAGCGCAGAGTAACCTTTTCTAAGAGAGATTCACAATTTCCTTAATAAACGTGGTAAAACATTCCTTACAATATTTATATTTATTCCTAACGATAGATACAACTTATTTCTATTATTCTAAACATAAATCATTCAATAAACCTTTATTTTACATTTATAAAAAATAAAAATAGTTTCGCGGTCGCCTCACGGTTTAGTTCCGGAGTAGGACTATATTTTTTGCTGAACATACAAGTGGCGCCGCCAAGAGGTAGGAATGTACAACACTTTTTCAGGAATTATGCTTAAGAATCTATACAATATTTTTTCATGAAATTTAAATCTTTCTCATAATGAAATAACATTATACAGCGATTAATTGACATATTAATGTTTCTTTTGAAGTACTTTAAAGGAAAAAGAATTATATTAATCACTTATATGTTAAATAGCTCTTAAAGTTATGATAAAAGAAATCTTACTAGAAAATAAGCTTATACTTGCGTCTAATGTTCTAATCAGACCTAAATAATATTAAATAGATTCATATAAGTCACTTTAAGATAAAAATAGAAGTGTTTAATTTACTTTCCTGTTTTTTCAGCACTAATCAGTCTTTACACTTAGCTTTATTTTATGAATAGGAAACAGTTAAGATTAATACCATCACCTAATTTTAAATCACTGATAAGAAATAATTATGATTAAATGCTAACACTTAGTTTTTAATTCACTGATAATAAATAATTAATATTAAATGTTCGAATTCACTTTGTCGTCGCTAACACTTTTTTTTGTATTTTTTAAAAACACGAAAATTTAAATTAAACTAATTGCACTCATGATTTTTTAATCAAATAACCAGTTCAGTTTTTTCTATTATGTCGCTACGATCAAAAAATATTATTCGTATTTCATCAGTATGTAATTTGTATCTAAATATAATTTCCAAAACACACGAATTAAAAAAACCGAGCGAAAATTACCGAGCAAAGCTCGGTCAACCGGGTACTAATATAATATGTTCCGTGCTGAATGTTAGCATAGTAAAGTTCTAAGATAATTTATTACAGCTTTTCTTCCATCCCATGTGTGTCCAATGAGAAACTATGAGAAATACGGGAAAGACCCCATGACCTCCGCGACAGATGGCGGTAATCACGTAAATATCAAAAGAAAATACCCAAACAGCAAAGGGATGTTATAGATGCGAAACATCTGGTACTTTAATTGCCAATTTTCACACCGAGGAATTATAGCAATTTTTCGCTACTATGTGTATCTTTTTTCATATTTTGTACTTTCACGTGTGAATATAGAATTATTTATCTATTTTTTGCGTACAGATTAGAAATAAAACACGTCTTTTATAACACTATTATGTTTTAGTTTAGTTTACACTATTATGTTTATTAATTTGTATTAGCAGTTACTTTAAAATCGATTCTGTAAAATTTTATTAAACATAAGACGTACTTCCGAAATTGTTTTCGAATTCGGTTCGGTTTTTGATTCAATAAGCCGAATTCGGTTTTTTATTTAGAAAATTTAAAAGCTTGCTACTGAACCAACTCGGATCGAGAAAAAAGTTCAAGTTACGATCAATCCGTCATCAGCGTCGTTAGGCACTTTTAGATATTTTATTTATTTATTCTTTATTGCATTCCTTAAAACAAAAGAATACAAAGGGCGGACTTAACGCCTTGAATGAAATTTCAATTTGAACCGCCATTCGATTGTATGCTCTAACTACTGTTTCGAGAGTTCGAAATTTATATGAGTTTGATTAAAATTTGATCGATTTTCTGGATCTGAATAGAGTATAAACTTATTCAGTGAAAATTCAGAATTCGATTCTCGCGGGCGTAGGCAAGCAAATGCAATGTTTAACTTTTTGAAATAAACCAAAACTTTAAAATCTATGGTAACAATATTTTGAAAACATTTACCTGAAACACAGACTGCTTATCCATATCGTCTGGTGTATTGACGTGCAGTAACGCGACGTGACCGTCCCCCGATACGGCGACCGCTCGACCAGAGACCGCGGGCAAGAAGTGCAACAAAAGAGGGGGAGAAGCTGTATGGAGTGACCAAGCACCTTCCGCATTAGACCTGCCGCGGAGACAGCGCACGTCCCACACTACTACGTAGGGCTCCGCCTCCGCTACCCCGCCGACGCTAAAACAACACAAACTTTTATCTACTTTCAATTTTTCTTGTTTAATACTCACCTAGGAAGTATAGATTGAAACAACTCAAATTGCAATGACAATCTTTCAAGATTTCAGTGTATTGTTACTCCCTAAATTGAAATAAATTCTGTAACAGGGTGAATCTCTCAAACAGTATAAAGAATTTGCAATAAATGCAATGCTAAGCAGGCAAATTGATGTTTGCAGTCTCTGTCGCTGGTAACGCAATTCAGGTCTAATCCAACAATATGGGTGATCCACAATTTTTCAGAAATTACAAGATTTTTTCATTCCCATTTTATTTTTATATCACTACACAACATGGCGAGAATTCTCTTACGCGGCAAAATTATGATGAATTAGGATTTTTTTCATATTTATTAAGTATTTTTTACAGAAGGGTGACAAAGTGACAAACGATCACACACTCTACCTGATGGTGAATAAACGCTAACTCCTATATATCTTCATTTATCCTGGATAAAAGATCAAAACGCGCTATCAGCCCTGACAATTAAGATAGAATGCCTTGTTAGCGGTAAGAAGGATCTCCAGTTCTTGCTATTCACCATACATATGAAATACAGCACCGCTGTTATATATGTTGTATAATATGTTGCCGTTTCACGCTGGTATCCTGTGCAAGCATGGTCCTTCCCTGGTATGACCAGGGAAGGACCATGCTTGCACAGATGTACAATAGTTGCAGCATGAATGGTTTGGTATGAAAGAACTGATGGTATCTAGCAAGCAACAAAATGAAGCCACCGTTTCTCGGAAACCAGAATATCTTGGTATTATCCTTCTACTTTTAGTAGAGTCACATGACGAGAGTATTGCATTCCCTTATGCCACAACCACACAATGACTGCCTTCTATTTAGTATTCTAATTTCTATATACCACCAAAACTGGTAGTCATTCTTATTACTATACTGTACCATTACATCCTATTAAAGACCATTGCTGAATGTAGGCCCCACCAATAGTTTGCCTTATATGGGGGATATTTGCCATAGTAGCCAAGCTTGGCAAGTGGGTTGGCAAAGGCAGTTTTAAATTTTTAGTTGTTATAAGGAACACTGCTGCCCATCTCCTGATTTGTTGCCATCTGTCGTCTCTTACGACATCCACATGATGATATGAGGTAGTGGAAATTCTTACACCGCGATTACATGGTAAAAAATATTTAAGGTTTACTTTTGGTGTACTTACGACTGAGTGAAGCCACATGATATAAGTAAAGCACCCTGCATGTCCAGATCTGACAAACAAGCTGTGTGGGCCCTGAATGTGTGTTCAGCTACATTTGGAGTTCGAATATCGCGAAGCGCTACTTTACCGTTAGCACTGCCACAAGCGACTAGCGCTCCTCCTCCACTACGAAGCACCACACAACCATCTTCTTCAATAGGCTAGTAAATAAAATTATATCTATATAATTATTTACTTGTATATATATTTATTTGTATAGATTATTTCGTGTAATGTATTATTATACATTACATGAAATAATCTATACAAATAAATAGAATTAAGTGCCTGTTTGTAATGTCAAAATAACAGTTCTTTACCAAATGCATATAAAAGTATATACAGTACAATTATAGCAAAAAACAACATTAAAAATGTCTGTCTGCCCATCTGTTCCTTCAGTTATTCTCCGAAACGGTCGGACCGATTTCTACAGAACTTTCACTGGCTGATATTATAAGGAGTAACTTAGACTACAAACGAGCTTACAGTTCACCTGATGTTAAGTGACTACTGCCACCCATGAACAACTGCAACGCCAGGGGAATTGCAGGCAACTTGTGTCTCCTCGGGATTGAATTGGACTAGATTTAGTCCCCCTTAATCCGAGACTTTGTTCAACAATGTCTCGACTTCAGACACAAGTTTATTTCGGTACTCGGCGACGTTTTGCCGGGAAATATTGGCACGGACAAAGCATCACCAGTGCTGTCCTCCGCATACCAATGAATGTTACCGGTTTGCAACATATCTTTGATATGCAGAAGAAACAGCGTTGGCACATAGCCTTGTGAAACATCAGCGTTAATAGATTTGCAATTGGAGAATACACCATCTACCACGACCTTGATGCTCCGATTAGACAGAAAACTGATGATCCAAGTGCACAATTTCTCAGGAAAGCCATAGGAAGGAAATTTCGAGAGAGGTACTTTATGCCAAACCCCATCGAAGGCCTTTGCTATGTCCAAACTAACGGCCAAAGTCTACCTTATGGACTCGATCACCTGCGCCCATCAGTGTATTAGATAAACAAGAAGACCGTACTGGCAGTACTAATCAGCTGGTGCTTCTCAAAGTACCCCATGAGCTGGTTGTTAATAATGGAGTCCACATTATTTTGGAGAAGGAAGTGATGATGTAGCAAGGAACCTGCAACCATTTTAGCATGATCGATGAGTCAGTCTGTTTCGGCATTACTGCTATGGAACCTATAGCGGCACCCGTAGACACGCGGATGGTTGTCGCTGTCTACGCGTAACCAAAGGATGGACAGGTCTGAACCTTCAAGACTGCCAAAAATTCGAGGACAGCAGTCCTCTCCAACGTATACGCAAACCCCAGCCGAGGCACAAAGGAGTGTTCCAATTTGTACCCCCGTTAGGAGAGATATGAGAGATGGAGAGATATGCAAATGGGTCGGCTCGACCGACAAAAGACTATGCTCTCACAGAATGCCGGCATAAAATAGCAGCTTAATGCTGCTGTGTTTTCTATGGTGATTTTAGAAAACCAGAGAGCAGTTTCACTGGAATCGAGGCATTTCATCTTAGTTCTCAGGAGTGCATCTGTATGTTGATTCTTAAATGAGATTAAATGTAGATGTCTATGGGCCACAGCATCCAATTACCATCAGGTGGACAGTGAGCTTATTTGTCACTATTATTCTATAAAAAAAAAAGAGGACACCTGCATCTCAGTCAGAAAAAGCAAGGATGGTTTCGCCGTCTCCAGATAGTAGTGGACGGCATTTAGATTGGAATAAAGCCCCCCTGATATTGCAGAAATCCACTCATACCATGGCAGGGGTTGTCTTAGTATTTTTGCTCAGTTTGCCACAAAAAGTTTTTGTTTTGAGAAAAACTCTCACCCTACAGAATACGTGGGGCAGCCTGAGTACCCACAGAGTAGAGTAGATTGGCTGTGGATGCTCAGCAATAGGTTTTTCATTATCAGGGGTGCTGGTGCCCTCCAGGGGTAGTACTCCGCCACCATGTCGATGTGGGGGAGAGGGTGAATTGGACCTCTGGCCACTTGCACTCACCTGACAAAACGCAGAAGCAGAGCTTCTACTTGACACTGGTATTCTGTGAGGTTGTGGTACCACCCTGGTTTGAGCCAGCGCATACGTGCAACAGCAAAAGCTGCTATGACTCTACCACTTTTTTAAAAGTATATACTGGATAATCTTTTTTAATGATTCATCTATACATCAATTTCATATAATGTTAATGTAAAAAAATTGTAAAATATCAGTGCCATAAGCTTCTACTCCATTCACCTGTTACATCCTATTTTTTTCCAGATGGTAAAAAATTCATCAAGTTTATGAAAAATGAACTAAAACCCCTTACTACATATTAAACTTTCTACTTAATGGTTTGTAGTAATGGGACAGCAAAGCTATAATTTTATAAATACAGTTCAAACTTACTATTACAGTTTCTGACATTTTGTTTATATCGACCTCCAATAAATTACTTTGATGTCCTCCCATCATTATCTTTGTTGGACTCACTTGAAATAGACATTGCATGTCTATCATGTTCTCAGATCTGTAATTATAGTTATTTTTATTTTTAATTATCTACAATACAATCAATCAAACTGAAATGTTTTATGTTGTTTTTAATTTTTATACCTTGTAGATAATATATTTTTTGGCTTTTCGTATTTTTTTTATTTTTTAAATTGTACAAAATACAGAAGTACTTCATTAAAATAATGTTATTAATATATTTAGTCAATTAAATTTTGAAAGTATAGTTGAAGATTTTTGTACCTGTAAGTGTGCTTAGGAATTCCTCTACGTATTTGATGGCGTAAGGTTGTCTTTGTCAATGCATAGATCCCCTGTTGAACTGTTAATATATCTCTGACTTCCTCAGACTCATGTATTTGAAAGGAAGTGTATTTCTGCATTCCAGGACCATAATATGATGTTACATGGCCCTTGAGGTAAAAGCAAGCCATAAATTTACTTTAAAAAAATTGATTGTATTTTGTATATTAACATACCTACTTTTAGACTGAATAATGCATGCATTACATTCAGATCAAATACAAGATTTACTTGTTTTCACTTACACCTTGATTCCCCATCCATATCAATTCTTCATATTTATCAAAGACCACAGCTGATACTCCATACCTATCTCCACCATCCACCAGGACACTACTTCTTACTTCATATTCTGCCTCTTGTGGTATTAAGTACTGCTGTGTATATTCTGCACCATAGTGATCTAGACCATATTTATTTTATTTTGGGTATGTTCCAAAATACAATGCAACTGTCCAATGCAAACGACGTCATGAATCGACGCTATACTGGTGATTCGTTCCATAATATTGGACAGTATATGACTGTCATATTTTTGCACCATTTGGAAAAGTGTTGGCGATTATTTTGTCATTTTGTGCTTCAAAAATCATTATATCCTCCTAATGGATATACCAGCAATTGTTCTATAATTTACTATATTTGAATAAATAGAAACAAATTCTGATATGCTTCATTCAGCACACACACAATTAAAAATTGTTTTATTATGGCCGGATATCAGACACAATATGGCGGCGGCACGCCAGTACAATAAAGTGTCGATTATTGACGTGATTTGCATTTTCCTGGGTTGTATTTCGGAACATATCATTTATATTATAACCATAATTTATTGAATGAGCCTACGATTTCCTTTTGCATTTGAAAATCATACTTTTGACATAGATGAATAAAATGTATTATGCCCATGTGCTGCAGTTGACATTTGATGAAAAAAAAATTAAAAATGCATTATAATAACACTGCACTTGTGTAAACTACAAATCACAATAAAAATACTAACCAGTCAAAAGATGATCGGTAGGTATACAAAGATCTGAATAATGATATTCCATATTTCAAAGACTTTTTCGTAATTGATTTAGTATAGTTTTATGTGACAATAATAATAAATTAGCCGTGGAACATTTATTTTGTTTCTACAGCATTTACTAATAATCTTTTTGACATTTTTACTAAGCTGTCAGACGTGCAGACGTGTCCGTGTCAGGCCATAGAGTAGAGTAATATAATGGGTGCGTTTGGCAGAAAAAAGCGCTAGCAAGCGCTTATAAGCGCTGAAATAGTTTTCGGCCAGGACACGATTGCTACTCCAGTAGCGCTGATACAATCCGCCATTTTGCTTATTTATTTTGTTTGTTTTGAAGTAGAGTTTATAAGTTATTTTGTGCAATATTAGTTTTAAATAATATAATGACATGAATAAACATATACATGTTATTAAAAATCATGATCGGTAAGTTTTTAATATGAATACTTTACAAACATATATTTAAATTAGGTTACGTTCCCCGGTTAAAACTACCATCGTGTCCTAGAGGAAAATAGCTACTTACGATTTGACAGCGCTTACCGCTTACGATCGCCATTTTGCTTACAAGCGCTTGCTAGCGCTTTTTTCTGCCAAACGCACCCATTGTGTCAGGCTGACACTGTCAGCACCAAGCATTGCCAACACCACTCGGTCAAATTCCCCAATTTAGGAACAAAAAATCAACAAATTTCCCACAAATTCCCTCAATTTTATTTTAAGAAATATAACAAGTTTCAAATAATTTTTTTGGAGTTGACTCCTTATGAATCGATGGATAATATTTTCAATATGGACCATCGATTTCAAAGCCCATATTTTTTTTGTAGATAGTACTCACTAAAAGAAAGCGTTTTGCAAAGTTTTAGATTGCGGAAACTTACGGTTGATGAGATATATATTTTTTAAACTTTTAATACAAATTGGCAAATAACACGTAATTACAAAATAAATTTGACAAATGATTGATGTCAAACGTCAATTAGTGTAGGTTCCGAAAATTTTGAAAGTATCGATACCTACTCGATACCAAGTATCGCATCAAAAGTATCAATAATACTTGGTATCGAGTACATTTCGTACCCTACACTAATTGAAACGTGAAGAGATTGACGTTTGACATCAATTATTAATTTGTCTATTTAAATAAATTTTAGTGTTAGTTTTTATTTATTATAGTTTCTTTTTATATATATATATATATATATTATATATATATATATATATATATATATATATATATATATATATATATATATATATATATATATATATATATATATATATATATATATATATTGTGAAATTAGTATTAATAGTAAATATTATAATTTAATTGCATTAATTTAAAAAAAATGTTGGCCATTGTCAAATAAATTTATTTGCAAATTTGTATGAAAAGTTAAAAAAAATATATCTCATGAACCGTAAGTTTCCGCAACCTAAAACTTTGCAAAACGCTTTCTTTTAGTGAGTACTATCTACAAAAAATATGGGCTTTGAAATCGATGGTCCATATTGGAAATTTTAACCGAATCGATTTTCATCTTAGATTTTCATATATATGAGTCCGGGGTATAAAAATTTTTGGGGAGTAAAATCAAAGGCTACGTTATACGTTATGCCGTTTTCCGTTCCATAGACGCCTCTATTGATGTGCCATTAGCGAAATAAAAAACATTGTCGATAAAGAAAGAAAGAAAGAAAGAAAGAACCATTTATTTGATAATCACACTTTACACACAATTTTTGAAATTTAAATATAAATTACAATGGACAAAGAATATGCATGCAGAGGTGTAAGACTGCATACGCATTAAAAATTATTTAATAAGCAGAACATGCATGATGTTATTTAACAATGACACAAAAAAATATTAAATTAAATTAAAATTAAATTAAAAAAAAAAATTTAAGATAAAATGTGACATCAAATAGGTCTCCAACTCAGCATAATGCTGCAGAGGCAGCGCTGGTTTTCAGTAGGAACATTGTGACTTCACTGACGAGTCGGTGTGTGTACCTTGAATTACGCGTAACTACAACTTATAGACTAATAGTAATTAGGCAGTGGGTCAAAGAGTAGTGCTAACGTACACAGTTAACACAGACATACTGTATTAATATCAATATCAATATAAATGGTGTGTAGTACATACACTATACCTATACTTACATAACATATTTGGTTCTATGGGGAAGATAAACCAAAGTAGCAATAAAATTTATGATTTTAGTACATATATAATTTATATTCTGTACTCAAAGGGACACGCCACGTTGCGAGACGAAATAAAAAGTAAGATTAAAAATAAATAAATAATAAATGATATTCATCACACAGGTAACAGAAATAAACAATAATCAATAATATTTGAACATGGTGTAAAACAATATGAATATTATTACTATTTTGCGTTCTAAACGTAATTATATTACGTATTTAGAACTTGTTGTGCTAAGTAATAGAACTTTAGTTTGTTTTTGAAACTATTCAGTGATTTTAGGGAACGAATAGGTGGTGGTAGATCATTCCAACAGTGGGTTGCTGCAAATTTGAAACTACCTCGAAACGCAGCTGTGCGGTATCGAGTTGCTACAAGGGAATGAACAGAAGCTCTTGTATTATATTTATTTTGATCTCGGGCTCACTTCAGCTTTTGAAACAGGTATACTGGTCGCTGTTTTGTTATTGTTGAGAATAGTATAGTAGCAAGGTGTAATTTTCTCCGGGCACTCATTTTTACAGATTAGCATTGTTCAAATAAGGCGTTACATGGCTTCGAGGCGGGACAGTGAAACAAAACCGAGTACACGCATTTTGCACCCGCTGTATGAGCTTCTCTGACCTTCTCAACGGTCGTGGTCCATAGGCTGCATCTGCATAATTTAACTTAGACAGTATTAATGACTCACACAATCTTATCCGGATATCTTCACTGAGGTATTGCCGAACTTTATACAACAACTTCAAAAGGTAAAAGCAACTGCGCACTCCTTCAAGTACATGACTTTCAAATCGCAAACTAGAATCAAATAATACACCTAAATTTCTTGCCTCAGAGACTTGCTGTATAGGTTCATTATCAATTATAACTAAGGGCTGAAGCATAGATATATTTTTGATATTTTTATTTGTTCCTAGAATTAAAAATTTTGATTTTTGTGGATTTAGCACAAGAGAATTTTGCTTGGACCATAACGAGATACGTTTGAGATCTTCATTCAATAATTTGACGGCAGTTTCACAATCTTGAGGAAAAAAAGATTTATATATTTGCAAGTCATCTGCATATAAGTGATAGTAACAATTTTTGATACAGCTAGTGATGTCTGAACTACATAAAATAAATAAAATAGGACCCAGGATAGATCCCTGTGGGACACCGCGAGAAAATAAGTATGGTTCAGACATAAGTATTGTGCCATCATGTTTTGTTATACTAACATATTGCAATCTATCTGTTAAGTAACTATGAAACCATTGAATTGTGCAAGCATCAAATCCATAAAAAGATAACTTAGACAGAAGAAGAGTACAATTTATGGAGTCAAAAGCTCGTGAGAAATCTAAAAGAGTAAGCATTGTCCCCATTCCCTTATCCTGTGCTGTTAGTATATTATCAACAACATCAATAATCGCTGTTGTGGTGCTATGGTGTTTACGAAAACCTGACTGTGATAAAGGTAAGATTTTGTGTACCTCTAAGTATTCGGTTAACTGAACGCAGACCACTTTTTCTAATACCTTAGATAAACAAGGCAAGATGCTTATGGGGCGTAGATCTTTTAAACAGGTTGCCTGTTTAGGGTTCCGTAGTCAACTAGGAACCCTTATAGTTTCGCCATGTCTGTCTGTCCGTTTGTCCGTCCTCGCTTAATCTCTGTGACCGTTAGCACTAGCACGCTGAAATTTGGTACCAGTATGTGTATCAATCACGCCGACAAAGTGGTAAAATAAAAATTGGAAAAAATGTTTTATTAGGGTAGCCCCCCTATATGTAAAGTGGGAAGTGATTTTTTTTTAATTTCAACCCTAACGTGTGATATATTGTTGGAAAGGTATTTAAAAATGAATAGCGATTTACTCAAATCATTTTTTGATAATGTCAATAATTTCGGAAATAATCGCTCCAAAATTAAAAACAATGTGTCCTCCCCCCCTCTAACTTTTGAACCATAAGTTTAGAAAATATGAAAAAAATGTGGAAAGTAGAACTTTATAAGGACTTTCTAGGAAAATTATTGTGAACTTGGATGGAAACAACAGTTTTCGTACAAACTCATAAGTGTGAACACTTACTGTGACGGACGGGAAACTACGGGACCCTACACTGAGCGTGGTCCGACACGCTCTTGGCCGCTTTTTTATTTTTTTTAGGGATAGGCTTTACCACTGCTATTTTCCATTGATCAGGGAAGGTAGAGGTGGTAATAGATTTATTCACAATAGCTGTGATAACTTTCAATGTATGTGGCAGTGTCATAAGTAACATATCATGTTATCTGATTATTTTAGCTATTTGGTCCTCATTTGTTATATTTAAATGGAAAATACCTGGCCCATATTTGTTAAACTCATAAAAAGTAAGTTTTGAAAGGTCTATATTATCATCACCAGGGATATTCAAAAAATGTTTGTTTATTACATCAGGATCATTACAATGATCTGGCAAATTTATCTCAGCCTGTTCCTTAGTAATAATATTACCTTTTATACTTTTCCATAGAGTTTTGGGGTTATTTAAGTTTTTATTAATATACGTTTCAAAATATGCTCTCTTTTCAAAATGAATAGCATTAGTCACAAGGTTTTTTTAGATCTTTATAGGAATTTTAATATTTATCTAATTTAGTTTTCTTATACCGCATGAAATAGTGGTTTCGATGCCTCATTATGATTTTAACTGTATCAGTAATCCATGGGTGAGTTTGTTTTTTTAATCGCACTAATTTATTTGGGGCATGAAGGTCAAAAAGCGTTATTATATACGAATTAAACTTTGCTACCATATCATTAACATTGTTGAGATATAAAATACTATCCCAATCAATACTGTTTAAATCTGCATTAAAATGGTACGACTTTCCATTGACGTCCGTCGAATTGGAGGTGGGAGGGGGTAGGTGGGAGGGCGGGGGGAGGTGTACTGCTCCCCCTTAAAAGGAAAAGTTGCGGAGCCCCCCCCTTTTTGAGTTTTTTGAATTTTAATTCTGAGGAAATTTTATTTTTTATGGATAAATATTAAGTGTAAAAAACCATGGGGACCTCTTGGGGGGGAAGGGGGAACCCCTTCACCAAAAATAAATAGAGGGACTCATTCAGAGGGATTTCTCTATCTATTTTGAGACTGCAACGTCTCCGGCGCTGCGGGAAGAGCAGCCATCCAGCCTCGCCTCCGCACTCTCGCTACGATTTGTTACAGCAGGCGGAGGCTGCTCTCCCTGCGCGCCTCCGGCTCTATAAAACCACTCTAGGGGTAGGACAGACTCGTACCACGTGGAGTCGGGGTCTATTAATTCAGTTCCTTGACATAAGTTGAACCTAACCTATTTTATTTATTATCTGTCCTAATAGGTGGGCACTGTTTTATACACATGTTTTATACAATTTTATACACATATTGCTTTAATTAATTCTTAGAAATCATCAGTTTTATGTTACGTCCCACAAGCCGGCAAAAAACGGTAAACACTACATATTTTAATTTTAATAGCTCATAATGATAATAATTTTGTAATTTAAATATAAACTGTTAAATATATGTGTATGCATGAAAACTATTTAAATGAGTACAAAATATAATTATTTACGTAAAATGTACAATAAAATGATACCGAACGTATGACTACTTAACTGTACGGAAAACGAACATTCAATGGCGAGAATTCGATATAATCTGTGGTAAGGATACGTAAATATTATAAAAATAATTGATTTTCAATAATTTTTTTCTCAAAAAGTACGCTTTTCCGCATGTTGAAACTTTACGTGTGTGCTTATATTAATGTAACCTTTCTGTAAACAAAATATCAACCCCCAACTCGACGGATGTCAAACGGACGGAAAGCTTAGCCGAAATTGAACGGATATCACTGCGTGTTGCCCTTATTGTGGTATATGTGAAACTGTATTGATATAAATTATTTTATCTGACATAATATTAATTTTGTTAAATATTATGTCAGAGCATACCAAATCAATGAGTGTTTCACTGTGATCTGTATAATGTGTGGGCTCAGATATAACTTGAGATAGACGAGTATAATTGAGAAAACTAAGAAGAAGTTTAGTTTTGGGGTCATCTTTTTTAGCAAATTTATATTGAAATCACCTACAAGAATCATTTTATCAGCTCTTCTGAATGAAACAATAGATGAAGTGAGGGCATCTAGAAAAATATTTACATCGCACCAAGGCGGACGATAAGCTGTGCCAATCATAATTTTCTGTGTATTTATCGTGAAAGAGAGCCATATTTGCTCAACATCAGTGGAAGGAGGATGCGTGCAAGTACGCACTGCGATCCCCGAGCGTATGTAAAAGCCAACGCCACCTCCACGGCCGCCGCGCACGGCAGCCGGCCACGGCTCGTGCCGCAGCCGGTATCCAGGCACAACGGGCGCGCGGCCCTCCTCACCCGTCCTCAACCATGTTTCGTTTATTGCCATAATGTCAACCTAGGAATCCTCTAAAGCAGCTATGAATTCGTCATGGCGTGTACCCGGTGACCCAGCATTAAACAAACCAATTTTGAGTAATTTGTTTTTGATTTTTGATGAGTTATATTATATAAATAATTTTTAATTTCTTATTTTCCCCATAGATTTAAATCATAATATATAAATGGACGATAAAAACAAATAATATAATATAAAATATTAATAAAATAATATTTTAAGAGATGTTTAGGAGTGCAAATTTCATTAATAATAATTGGTAACTTATATGAATACATATTAGTCTGCGGTTGCAGTTTATATATTTCGCGACTACGAATATTTCAACACTATTTAATTTATTTTTTTACAAAATTAACAAACGAACATTTTTTTATCTTATGCATAATATCCACAAAAACTAATTTACGTATTGACCGATGATAAAATAAAATATAAATTCTATAGTGAACACAAGTGTCATAACAAATTAAAAGGTTTACACACCGTTTAAAAGTTACGTACTTAAGAATAATTTAAAAAAAAGTATAAATCTTACAACAAGAGGTACATTCATGATATTTTATATGCATGTGTGTACAAATATAAATAATATAAAAAAGAGTAATGTTATAAAATTAATTTGAAAGTGGCCTAACTGCATTGTTACCAAAAACACGGATCAGATCTGTCTCTGATACTAATACTTATTTATATCAACGAAAGTTGGTGCTTGGAAAATGGAAGCTTCATCTGACATCTCACAACAAAAACGTAGTTAAATAATGCGGAATTTCATACTATAGTTGTATAAGTAAATTAAAATATATCATGAAAAGTTCACTATGAAATCTATTTAAATTCAGCCGGTATATTTCGGCCAAATTATCCATAGACTTAGTATGGGTTTCACAAAGTATAACAACTGTTTTTATTTAATCGACACTGGGTTTGTGACACGGAATGTACGTAGAGGGCAATGCTAAGATAGTTTTTTTTACAGAATAAGGTTACCAAACGAGCACACAGCCCTCCTGATTATAAGTAGATGCTGTGACCCATAGACATTACATTTATCCTCAATTAATAATCAAAATGCAGATGCGTTGTCAACCCTGATGGCTAAGATGGAACGCAGCTACACGGCATTATCAAGATACTGCCTTAACTTCATGATTCAGAAATATTTTCATCCAAGCAGATAAAGCTTTGTTCGTGTCAATGTCGATGGTTTTATTTTCTGAAGCAAGTGCTAAATCTACATAAATAAAAATCTATTGTCGCATGTCACATAAGAAAGGATGGACAGATTTTGATGAACACTCACACCATAGATTACTGTATATATACTAGAGATATATGACTCACACTGCCAATTGGACCTGATAAGTGGCACTGTTGTCGAGATTCATAGAACAGTCATGCGAATCCGGGGTGGATCGTTAGTCAGCACATAAAATTGGGATTACATATGGGATCCAACTTTCTCAATTACCGTGCGTCAGTCAAGAACGAGTCGAAACGAAAACATATTTGAGTTGTAATATAATAACCATCACTTGATTAAGAATATAATTTAATTAATCGTTCGAATAATTATAAGTCTAGTCTAATTTTTTTAAATATTTTTAAGCATATAAAGTAATAAAAATAACTAAACGAAAACGGGTATATCGATGTCGATTGTTGCTAAATATGCGAACTATGGAGTGTAGAAGTAAGGAGTACAGACTGAGTATTAAAAAGTGTCCATAAAAACCGTAGACAAAGAAACCTATAGACAAATTGACGCCTTCTTTCGCATTCGCACACGAAAAAGATAAATTTATGCATATGTCTTGCATAGAAATGAGACAGAGCGGTGTGATTGTTTGTTGCTTTCTCCGTGCCGGTTTTTTTGTTTAGCAAACTACGCTTTGCTGAACAACTTTGACAGTTCGTAGCAATCTAAGGAGTTTACAAGTTGGTTCAAATGAGAAAAAAAGTGTTTCGTGAGCTTAAGATTGGTGAATCTTGTTCAGTTCAGTTCTTAGAACAATTAAATTTTTTTATCTAAATATGTTTAAAAGTCATAAAAATTATCGTATAACCTAAAACTACGTTATCGTTCTTTCTCACTCGAGGCCACGCTAATCATTAGTCTATAGGTTTCTCTGTCTACGATAAAAACCTTTAAATTGGGGTGGCGCCACTATAGCTACGGGGTAAATTTTAAAGAACGCACCGAAAAATATTAGTGGGATAGACTACTTTTTCGAGGTTATATTTACTAAATAAAATTATTTTAGATTTTAGAGCTACTGAGCAGTTTAGCAGCACACTTAAACTGTCGACAACTACTAAGTTCATTTCATCCCAGTAGCTACTCCAGCGCTGTTGTGGAGAGTTTTTGAGCTGTTATTTACTGCTTGCAGATGGCCACTATTTCAACTATTCTACTATGGGAGTTGATACTCCTTACTTCTACACTCCATAATGCAAACGAAATCACTATAGATAAAAAACAACATGTCTTGTAAAGTAACGGTACATATAATACTACTACAATAAGCATGTCATCTTTCTAAATCAGAACATACGAGTTTTCTTACCATGAAGGTTAGAGAACAACCTTCATGGTTCTTAACGTAAACTCCTTAAATCGCTACGCTGTTAAAGTTGTTTAGCAAACTGTAGACTTTGCTAAACAAAAAAACCGGCACGGAGAAAGGGACAAACAATCACACCACTATATCTCATTTCTATGCAAGATGTATGCATAAATCTATCCTTTTCGTGTGCGAATGCGAAAGAAGGCGTCAATTTGTCTATAGGTTTCTCTGTCTATGGTTCTTACTCTCATATTTGGCATAGTACAAAGAGACCAAAGATGACCACTTGACATTTCTATTTCCATGCATGAATTACACCACAGAGTACTTTTTGTATATTACACGCAACATCTTTCAATAGATTTATCTCACAGAGCACTTTTTATTTCTCACAACATTTTAAATCAGGAAAAACGAGACAAGTATACTGACTCAATTTATGTAGAGTTGTAGGTTCTCTCCATGCATAGGTATGTATGTAATTACTCTATTTTTTTATTATATGCGAGCAGCTATGCAGGTCTAGGTAAAGAGACCAGTATCACTGCGACCTAAAAGATCTATTGTGATCGCTGCTATGGCTATAGTTCACTGCTAAGCCCTATGTCTTCAATGAATCGGAGGAGTTGCTTAGCCGTGAGCAATTCCACCTCTTCTGGGCGGAGAAGATAGTGTCCCAGATGAGTGTTACGTTTGCGCATTAAGGGTTCGTAATCGGTTAGGATGTGTAGAGGCGTTTCTTCCGTTATGGAACAGAACCGACACATCCTTGAGTTGCTTAGTCCCAGGATGGACATGTGCTTTTTAAGACAACAGTGTCCAGTTAGGGCTATTGCCAGCGAGGCGGCGAGCCTCCTTGCCGGATTGCCGCCATCGGATCTGGAGGCGATAGTCCTCGCGCACCTGCACGAATGGTGCGCGGAGGCATTATGCCGGGGGGAAACCCCGCTGCCGCGGCAAGTTGTCGCGCAGTGGACAGACTCCCGGCACGATCTCATGGCGACATGGAGAGAGCGACTGTCGCAACCCCGTGCTGGGCACGCCACTATAGCGGCGATAAGACCCCTCTTTGAGGAGTGGCTTGAGAGACGCCACAGCATCCTCACCTTCCGCCTGACGCAGGTCCTCACCGGACACGGTGTGTTCGGGATGTTCCTGCACTGAATCGGGCGGGAGGAAACGCCCGGGTGCTCCCACTGCGAGGATGGACCGGAGGACACGGTGGAACACACCGTGGAGGTGTGCCCTGCTTGGGCGGAGCACCGCCGTGTCCTCGTAGCGGCGATAGGCGGCGGCGACCTCTCGCGTCCCGCCCTGGTCGAAGCCATGGTCCGGAGCGAGACGGAATGGGATGTCGTCACCACCTTCTGCGAAGCAGTGATGCTAGCGAAGGAGGTGGCGGAGCGGGAGAAGGAGAGAGCAGCAGCTTTCCGCCCCGGCTACCGCGGGAGACGCCCCGGGCGTCGGGGGCTACGTCGTAGCCGCCGGCCTACGTAGGCGCGGGCCTGTGGACGGCGAGCAATGGGTAGCACGCCGTCCGTCCGTCTAACGACGACAGGCCGTGTCGACGGCGCGTTTTGTTCCACGCGCGCCCCAAAGAGCTGCCAGCAGCGTGAAGGGGCCCGCAAGGGCCGACGCCTGCCGGGACTGCGGGCTGTTCGAAAGAGATACCGCGGCTCCGGAACGTAAGGGCACTGAAGGAACACGGATAGTTTTTAGTCAGTAAAAGTCTGAAACTCCCCACCCAGAGCGAAAGGCGTCATTAGATGATTTTCCATCCGCAAAAAAAAGGGCTATTGCCAGAATGCGCAATTTATTTTTGAAGCACTGAAGCGAATTTACGATCAAAGGCCCGGATTGAGGTTTTAGAATGTTTTAAGCCTGGTGTGTCAGACCAGATCTTAAGTGATTTATTGTGATAAAGAGTTTCAAGGGTCAATTGGGCTAGGCTTCTTGAGATTACACAAAATGTCTCGGGTCCAAATTGTGTGCACTTTGAGCCCTCCCGTATAAGTTTGTCGGCAAATTCGTTGCCTATAATACCCTCGTGACCCGGAACCCATCTTAAAACGACACTGTTGTTACAACCCAGGGCGTTTAAACGGTTCACGCAGTCTCGAACTAGCTTTGAGTTCACTAAGTTTGATCTCAGCGCTAGCAGTGCTGCTTGACTATCAGAGTTTATGTAAATTTTATGGTTGACGTAGTGTTTTTGCATATTGATTTCCGCACACCGAAGTATGGCGAAAATTTCTGCCTTGAAGATAGAGATGTATCTACCCAAATTCATACTTTGTTTGAATTTGGGGCGTTCCCCGTAAATTCCAAAGCCTACGTCGAGGCCCATTTTAGACTCATCGGTATACCATATGAGGCTACCGACCTCACAGATAACCTGGCCATTCAGCCAGTCTTCTCTGGAGGGTAATTACACTGTATACTTTTTATCAAGAGTGTGTAGTGGACGCATGATATCTGAGATCATGCGTAAGACCGGTGATTCCTTAATTGAGTCGAGCATGGATCTCAATCTGTAGGAGAGCAAGCTCAGACCGCCCTGGGCGTTAATCCTATGTAAACTAGCTCTCGCCTCCTTGTCTAGATAGAGATCAAGAGGCGTTAGGCATAGAAGTGCATTAAGAACCGCTCCAGGTGATGATCGCATAGCTCCAGTTGCCATTAGGCAGGCAGTCCTTTGTAGACTGGTCGATTATTACGCCCAAGTACTTAACTTCCGTGGAAAATGGTACTTCTTTACCATTAAGTTTTGGTTGGACTAATTTGTCCAACCGTCTCTTTTTGGTGAAGGGTATTATAACAGTTTTATCAGCATTAACTGATAAACTGTTATCCCTACACCAGTTATTTATGGTGTTTAGGGCTCTTTGTATTATTGACGATAAAGTACTTTGGCAAAAGCCCCTCGCAATGATCACAAGGTAATCAGCATAACCCAATGTGTCAATGTGTTCTTTAACCTCTAGTGCTTTTTCGACCCTGTCAATGACACTGATCAGGGCTGTTTCCGTAAATTTGCCTCTGCGGTAAGCATGCTGGTTGTAATATATGGGCCTCATAGAGCTACATCCCTTATATATCTATCTATAACCTTTTCCAATGTCTTAAGAAGAAAGGAAGGTAGGCTTATAGGTCTAAAGGACTTTGGTAAAGCGTAGTCATTTCTACCAGCCTTAGGTATAAATAGAACCTTGACAATAGTCCATCGTTCTTGAATATATCCCCACGCAAAACTTGCTCTGAAGATTTTCACCAGATAAGGAAGAAGGATGTCCATACCCCTCTGTAGTTGGATGGGAATTATTCCATCCTCCCCGCTTGATTTAAATGGTTCAAAGGAGTCAACAGCCCACTGCACCAGGTTTGGCCTTATTATCTTTGCAGCCCTACGCCAGTCCTCATTGCAAGGCCTTCATAGGGCTCTGAAAGAGTTCAAGGCTGAAGTCTTGTATGACCCTGGTAAATGGGTTGACGCTAATAACTCCATTGTTTCTGTTTCACTATTAGTGAAGTTACCATCCGGCTTTTTAAGAAGCCCGATCTGATTAGGTTTAGCATTCGATAGCATCTTGTATAGTCTTGCACTGCGAGGCAAAGGCAAAGACTCAACTTCCTCGCATAACTTCCTACACGATGCTCTCTTGGCTTTCCCGATTTCTTTATTATATTCAGTTAGGGCTGCACTATAAATATCCCACTCTTTGGTTTTCTTAGCCCTACTAAATAGTTTCCTAGTCTTTTCCCTAAGGTCTTTCAGCTTAGAATTCCACTAAGAAACTTTTCGTGTTGAGGTCTTGGTTTTGACGGGACAACTATCCTCGAAGGCTTCACGGATACCTACGGTTACTGTTTCCGTCACTAACTCCAGACTTTCAATTGTTTTGATGCTTTTCGTAACGGTTTCAAAGGTTGGTGATGCTGCACAAACTTAATGTGCTTGTGATCAGACATCGAGTTTTCGCTACTAACATGCCAGTCATTTATCCGCCTGGACATGTTATTGGTAGCAAAGGTTATGTCTAACACTTCTTGCTTAGGACGCGTTATAAAGGTTGGTGTACAACCTAAGTTTCGGCTTACCAGGCGGTTGGAGATGAGAAAATCATAAAGTAACTCACCTCTTTCGTTGACGTTGGTGCTTCCCCAGGCTGTGTGGTGAGCATTAGCATCACAACCCACCACAAGTTCGACGTTGTGTTTTCGGGCGAACTCCGCCACTCGCTTTAACTCGATGTTAGGATCTGCGTTCTCACCGGGAAGATAGGCTGAGCAAATGATTACTCTGGCCCCTGTGCATCCCTTGAGATTTATAAAGGCTGTAACCAGGTCATCATTGCAGTACTCTGGAACAGTTAAAGTTCAATATTTTTATTATAAATTATAAAAGCTCTGGGTCTACTGCCTTTGGTATTGACAAGAATCTTACCGGCAGCTGACAATCCCAGAACTTGACCGTTGGCCACCCAAGGATCTTGTATAAGGGCCAGGTCAATGTTGTCCTCTGCAAAGCAAACCTCCACCACGGCAGAAGCAGCTGCTGCATGATGAAGATTTGCTTGGAGGACCCTCGTCTTACCCTTGCGTTTAGCCATTTATGGGCGTGGGGAGGGGCAGGGATCTTTTCCGCCTGTTGAGGACGAGGACGTCCTTTGCCTGCGAACTTGACCCCAGCCTTACCTTTCGTCGAACCGCTCCCACCTCCCCTCCCTCCCGGCCTGGACGACACCAGCGGAGGCTGTCGGACCGAGGCGAAATCTTCGCCTTGGGTCTTCATCACTCTCACCGGTGGCGTTCCAGCCTCACCCCGAGAGGTGGAGGGCTGGGGGGATTGGGGTTGGGGTTGGGTCGGTTCGGGCTGCACACACTTTTTAACTAACATTTTTTACATATTTAAGAACAAATTGCGTTTTTATAATATAATCAATAGGCGAACTATAATATAGTATTAATTTAATAAGTAATGATTGAAAAAAAATACTTTTTGTGTTTATCTAATAAACTCAGCCTACAAATATAATAAAGCTTCATTAAAAATGTGTTTTTATAATGATTTATTTATATTTTGCCAATTAATAAAATTTAAAAAATGCTTCTTATCATTTAAACATTTTTTTTTTATAATATGGTCCCGTGCGAGTGGAAAAGTTGACGAAAGACGACGACCTCTTAATTAAAAACAGACCTAGTTTGGCTACTGAGGGATCACTAGTAATAATAAATAAGAATAGTATAACACTCAACTTTTATGGAGGTACGTCATAATAACATTACACCTTTTTCATTTCACCGTAGTCGGTTAAGTTATGTGATACGCCTCCTTTATAACATTCCAGTGTGTGTGACATAACAAACACCATAACACACCTAACGAACTGGAACAAACACACTCGAAAATTCAAAACTCAACAATGAATATCGGTCATAAATCATGCGTGATTTACTTAATAAAACTTAACATACTCTGGTAATTGACCATAAATTTCGAATCAGGAACCTAGTAAACGATGTCTTTGTACTTCTCACGTAGTATTCACATATAAACTGCTAAAACCATAAGATAGAGCGGTGTGATTGTTTGTCCCTTTCTCCGTGTCGGTTTTTTTGTTTAGCAAAGTCTACAGTTTGCTAAACAACTTTAACAGCGCAGCGATTTAAGGAGTTTACAAGTTGGTTTAAGTGAGAAAAAAGTGTTTTGTGAGCTTAAGATTGGTGAATCTTGTTCAGTTCAGTTCTTAGAACAATTAAAATTTTTATCTAAATGTGTTTAAAAGTCATAAAGATTATTGTATAACCTAAAAATTTGTTATCGTTCTTTCTCACTCGAGGCCACGCTGATCATAAGTCTATAGGTTTCTCTGTCTACGGGTCTGTACGTAGACAGAGATACTCGGATAGCCATCGTAGCCCTACTGTACAAACACTTCAGCACTTCGATATACCGACAGTCAACTTGGCACCGCTGAAGGGACTGTAGCACCGCCCAAATTTCGACGGAATCAAAGGCTTTCTCATAGTCGACATATACCAGGCAAAGTGGCATATTGTACTCTTCGGTCTTCTGTACAATCTGCCGCAGGGTATGTATGTGGTCTATGGTACTGAAGCCTTTTCGGAAACCAGCTTGTTCGGGAGGCTGGAAGTCATTGAGTCTGCGTGCGAGACGATTCGTAATGACTCACGAAAACAGCACGTAGACGCGGCTCAGAAGGAAAATCGGTCTGTAGTTCTTCGCACCGCACTTCTGCTCCACGCCTCCGGAGTAATGCCACCATGGAGGACGGAATTGAAGGGCTTCTGAAGGACTTTAAGTAACGATGTTCCACCCGCTTTCAGAAGCTCCGCTGTAACTCCATCCTTGCCTGGGGCCCTGCCGTTTTTAAGCTGTTGGAGAGCCATTCTAATCTCGCTCAGACCGACGTCCGGGATATCATCGGAATAGTGTCGGATAAGACTTGAATTGAAGAAATTGGTGAAATATGTGAATCATTATTATTTTTATAAGAACATCTTTGTACCATATTTCTTGTGAATAAATTTATTTATTTATTTGCTCTTGGATCGTTACTCACACTTGCGTGTGGCTCCAACGATGATGTGTACAGCTGCCCATAGAACCTCTCCATCTCACTCAAAATCTCAGGTGTTCCGGAAACGATACTGCCACACTCAGACTTCAGCTTTGACAGTTGGCTCTTTCTGGCAGACAGATCTCTGGCAAAGACTTTGGAGCCCTGGTTCCGCTCGATCGCTTCTTTAATACGAGCAGTATTAAAGTTGCGTAAGTCTCGCCGCATGAATTTGGAGATCTGTCTGTTCAGTTGTCTGTATGCTGTCAAATCTGTTGACGATTGCAGCCTCATCTCCTCGTGTGAACGGAGAGTTTTTGTGTTTTTCTGCGGCAGGTCTTGCAGAACTTAGCTCCGACCGCATGGACAGTTTCCACGAGCTTGTAATTCATATCGTCCACTGGATTGCAATCTTCTAGGCACTGGAAGTGGTTATGTAACTCGATCTGAAAGGTTTCGGGATTCTGGATTAGAGCACGAGGAGAACGGAGCGTTGACTTCAGAGAGAGTAGACGAGACCTCTCCAACTTAAAGTTTAGGTTCAGTGTGCCTCTAACCATTCGGTGATCGCTGCCAGTTTTCATCCTTGCGATCACTGAGACATCACTGAACAGTTGGCGTCTGGCCGTTATAATGAAGTCAATCTCATTTTTTGTCGAACCGTTGGGGCTCGACCAGGTCCACTTTCTGTGGGGCCGCTTCTGGAAGAAAGAGTTCATCATAAAAAATTCCTCTTTCTCCATGAAGTCGGCCAGCTGCTGGCCCCTAGGGTTCCGTTGCCCTATCCCAAACTTCCCTACCTTCAGCTCACCGTTCTTTCTTGTGTCCAGTTTTGCGTTGAAATCTCCCATTAATACCGTATAGTGAGTTTTGGAGGAATGCCTGGCTCTAGAAATATCCTCATACATTTCCTCCACCTCCTCATCGGGATGTTTCGACGTTGGCGCGTAAACCTGTATGACCTTTAGCGAATACCGTTTAGTGATTCTGAGTATAAGGTACGCAACCCTCGTCGATGCACTCCCAATATTTTAAACGTTGTTAACGAGAGACTTGTGGACGATAAATCCAACACCTCCTTGGGACAGATGGTCGCCCTCCCGGTGATAGAACAAGTTGCCGGATACGAGAATCACCGTGTCCTCCCTCTCTCTTCGGACTTCGGATAATCCAATAATATTCCAGCGCAACTTGTCTATCTCTTCTTCCAGCTCCAGGATCTTCTCGTCAGTCCTCAGGGTGCGTGCGTTATATGTTGCCAGGTCGAGTCGTTGTAGTTGGCAACCAAACCTCTACCGGAGATTCTTAGCACCCCCTGCGCCGCCGTTACCATGGTCTTATAACTCACTGACACATGATTGGTCGTAAGAAATTTTTGTTGTTCGATTCCCGGAAATGATGAGCGTGTGTGACCTATCGTGCTGGGAACCACATCGCTCGCATCGAATGGATTTGCATTCCTGCTGCGCGTGTTCACGTCTTCGTAAAGAACAATATCATGCTTCACGTTGATAATATTAATATAATAGCTCTTTTCAGAGCTGAATTTTCTATGTATCACGAGACGAGACGTTGAGAGTAGCTACAAAAGAAATCTGGCACGCCAAATTTACTAAAAGATGGCGTTACCTTTCATATATAAGTAATTTTTATAACATTACTGCTATGTAGGTATTTTTTTAGTCTCTCAAAGCTATCTTCTATATATATATATATATATATATATATAGAAGAAGAAAAAGAAAGAAGCTATCTTCTTTCTTTTTCTTCTTCTTTCAATCTTTAAATGACTGAAGACGGCCGCCTGCAACTCTTCATCGCTTTAAAATTTTCTTCCTCTTAAGTCCTGCTTTAAATTTGGAAATAAATAATAGTCGGACGGGGCCATGTCTGGACTGTAAGGTGGATGTTGAACTTCTGTGAACCCGCATTGACGAACTGCATCCTTTGAAACACCAGCGGTATGAACAGGGGCGTTGTCATGGAGCAACAGGACACCTTTAGACAGCTTGCGTCTTCGTTTTTCCTTTATCTTGTCTCGTAATTTATATATCAAAGAAGCATAATATTCGCCGTTCACGACTGTATTACGTTCTTTAAAATCCACCATCAAAATGCCTTGAAAATCCCAAAATATTGTCCACATTAGTTTTTTAGTCGATTGTTGCACCTTTGCCTTTCTAGGGGCTTTTCACCCTTATAACGCCATTCCATTGACTCGAGCTTGCTTTTTGGATCATAATACAAGATCATAGTTTCATCACCAGCCACTAGCCGCTCGATCACAGTCTTTGGATTTTCGCCACAAAGATCCAAAAACTCCGAAGCGCAGCGCACTCTTTCCTGTCTCTGTACCGCTGAAAGAAGTTTCGGTACCCATCTTGCACTCACTTTTTTCATGTGAAGATGTTCATGGATCGCGCGATGAACGGTACTCTTAGAGAGCCCAAGCCTTGCTGCAATTTCTCTAATCTACAAACGGCGGTCACTCAGAACCTCCTCTTCGATAAGAGCAATCGTTTTGGGAGTGAGCACTTCCACAGGTCGACCGTCGTGGCCAAAGTCTTCGACGGTTTCTCTCCCGAGGCGAAACTCTTTCACCCAATTTTTCACTGTGCTATAGGAGGGGGCAGACTCCTTATACACGCCATCCAATCGTTCTTTTATTTGGGCAGGGGATAAACCTTCTTTAAACAGAAACTTTATGACACTTCGATACTCCGTTTTCGACATTTTGAAAAAATACGCGACTCTCGTTATTCAAATGCCTGTTAAACTAAGACTAAGCATTTCATGTCGATGCATGTTTCTTATATTAAGTGCACGATAAACGTACTTATTTAATGCAACACAACATGTAGCGACATGTCGCGTTGAACTATATCAGGCCAGTCATTATGGGACCGCCTGGTATATATATATATATATATATATATATATATATATATATAATCATCATCAATATTCTAATAACTAATCATAACTTCCTCTAAGTTAAAATATAATTAAGCTAGTCTTTTGAGCAAAAAAATTCATACTCTAAAAAACTAAAACTATCTGCTTGAAAGTCATTAATAAACTAAAGAAGTGGAAAATCGGTATGTACTTGTTGAAATATAAAGAAACAAACAATTATTGAATGCTATTAAGAAATAAAATTTGGTAAACTTTAAGTGCTAAACCGATTCTTCTATCGTTGCAGAAATTTTGGCTTTTGTAATAAGTGCTCTGAAGGATCTGATGTTGCCGGTGGTTGTGTTGTTGATATTATGATCAGAAAACTTCGTAGGTAACTATAATCGCGGTTGTCATTTGCTCGATTCCCTACGGCAGGAACACTAAGCACGCACACAACTAACGAATCTCCGCTCTTACTCTTTCACTGGCTTGCTTGATTCGTTCATATCGTAGACAATTCAACCCAATTGGGTTGAATGATCTAAGGTTCATATACAGCCAGCCCAAGCTCGAGTTAGAGAGATCCAACGCGAGTTAACTCGAGTTAAGCGAAACTTGAGTTAGCAACTCTAGTTGACCCACCGCTAGTATGTACGTAGATCTATTTTTTTTTATAGAAAAGGGGGCAAACGAGCATGCGGCTCACCTGATGTTAAGTGACTACCGCCGCCCATAATCAACCGCAACACCATGCGAATTGCAGGTGCGTTGCCGGCCCTTTAGAAAGGAGTAAGCTCTTTTGTTGAAGGTCCCCAGGTCGTATCGGTCCGGAAAAATCGCCGGTAGCAAACTATTCCACAGAGAGGTCGTACGCGGAAGAAAACTCCTTCTGAAACGTACAGTGGTGGAATGCCAAGCATCCAGATGGTGTTGATGGTATCGGGACGTTTTCCGCGTAGTGCGTTCACGAAATTTGGCGGCTGGGATTAATCCGAACAATTCCTCAGAGCACTCCCCGTGATAGATGCGATAAAATACGCAAAGAGATGCAACATCTCTTCGCAAAGCCAGTGAATCGAGCCGATCAGAAAGCACTCGGTCGTCGACGATTCGAGCCGCTCTGCACTGGATGCGATCAAGTGGAAAGAGCTGGTACTAGGGAGCTCCAGCCCAGAGATGGGAACGGTATTCCATGTGCGGCCAAACCTGCGCCTTGTAAAGTTGCAGGCGGTGTGCCGGCATGAAATACTGAAAATCTATTTACTATCAAACTATGATCTATTCACAAAAACACTATTTACACACTATTATTTACAGTTTAAAAATCGTCATTTCCAACACAATAATGTTCAGTTTAATTTATTTATATACTTAAACACTAATTAATATAAAAGTTTAAAAACCGGCCAAGAGCGTGTCGGGCCACGCTTAGTGTAGGGTTCCGTAGTTTCCCGTCCGTCACAATAAGTGTTCCCACTTATGAGTTTTTTTTTTTTTTTTTGAGTTTAAAGGTGGGTATCCATTACGTTCGCGTTCCAGCAGCGCTCCGCGCTCCTGCAACTGCTCCCGGTAGTGGGTACTGTTGTTTCCATCCAAGTTCAAAATGATTTTCCTAGAAAGTCCTTATAAAGTTCTACTTTTCAGTTTTTTTTCATATTTTCTAAACTTATGGTTTAAAAGTTAGAGGGGGGGGGGGACACATTGTTTTTTTACATTTGGAGCGATTATTTCCGAAATTATTGACATTATCAAAAATGATTTTAGTAAACCCCTATTCATTTTTAAATACCTTTCCAACAATATATCACACGTTATGGTTGAAATTAAAAAAAATCACTTCCCACTTTACATATAGGGGGGCTACCCTAATAAAACATTTTTTTCCAATTTTTATTTTACCACTTTGTCGGCGTGATTGATACACATATTGGTACCAAATTTCAGCTTTCTAGTGCTATAGGTCACAGAGATTAAGTGAGGACGGACAGACGGACAGACAGACATGGCGAAACTATAAGGGTTCCTAGTTGACTACGGAACCCTAAAAATTGTCTCTTAATTCAATAATCACGTGAAATAACTATTTGAAAATTACGTTATGGTGCATAGAATACTATACCTAATACATTTGTGTATTGCAGTATTCTAAGTTACGGTTAATTGGTTACGTAATCAGTTCATAATAACAACCGAATTTAACAACTTCATGGTTTATGCAACTGCATTATTCGAAAACATGGACTCTAATAAACAAACAGATGCTGTGTATACAGACTTTAAGAAAGCCTTTGATCGTGTTGAACATAAAATTTTGTTAGAGAAAATCGCCTTCAATGGTATTCGAGGCAATCTTTGGAGATGTTTCAAGTCATATATAACGTGTAGGACCCAAAAAGTGGTAATTAATGGTCATGAATCTGATATCGTAACGGTAACATCAGGCATTCCGCAAGGATCTATTATTGGACCATTTTTGTTTATAATCTACATAAATGATATTAACAAATGTTTCAAAAATTGCAATTAGCTTCTGTATGCGGATGACCTTAAAATATACCGTACAATTGAAAATATTGGTGACCATTTAAAATTCCAAGAAGATCTGAAACGATTGACAGCTTACTGTGACCGTAACAAATTGAAACTTAGCTTAGATAAATGTAAATATATAAGATTTAGCAGGAAAAAAGTATAAGTTATTTCAATTATTCTCTGTGTGGCGCAAATCTCGATAGGGTGCATAAAATTAGAGATCTAGGAGTAGAGTTACATTAGATACCAAACTAACACTAGAAATTCATACTGGGAATATTTGCAATAGAGCATATAAGATTTATGGGTTTGTTATCCGCTCTAGTAACGATTTTAAACGGCCAAGTACATACATATACTTATATAAATCTTTGATACGCTCTCAAATTAATCAGGCCATCTCTGTGTGGGATCCCTTTTACAAAAAATACTCACACCCGTATTCACGAACGATACTTACATAAGTATGGCAGCAACACTATGCTAAGTAAGATATTTCTCACTGCGTTCGTCATGGCAGGCCGTTCATTTCATAAACAATACTTAGTGGACTCTTTGTTGTGCGGACACATAGCATTGAATGGAGCGCCGTGATTGGTTAACGTTGTGATGCGACTTCAGTCGAGTTGAATGACAGTTAAACGTCACTCAACCAAGATATTATTTTGTCATTTGAATTCTAAACATAGTTTACTTATACAATTTTATTTTATTTTCATTTTGAATACGAGTTGCTTGCCTATAATGAATGCGAAATCACCTAAAATATGGTAAGTATTACATTTTATGTTTATGTTTCTTTCGTTGTCAATTTCGTGCAAATAATAACACGTGTTGTTTTCTTACAGTTCAAAGAAGTTACCATTTACTTCTTCGGAATTCGGAACCTTTTGAAAACCTATAGCGACTTTTAAATTCATTGGCACTGTAATAATCAAAAGGATTTTGAAAGTCACGTATCACTTTCTTTGCACGTTTATTCTCTCCAGGATATAATTATCAAAATCATCTTCGCTGCTGTAATCCATCGCAATTAATTAATCAAAACAAATCAGCGTATCACAAATCAACAAACACCTATATACCCGAAACAGTTTGACATAATTGCGTTGCTTTGTCGCACTATGCGTAGCGTAAAGTAGCTAGCGAGCTACTTTATCTGTGCGTTCGTTATAATGAGCGCATAGTGTCGATCGTCCCTCAAGTGTTGTTTATGAATACGTTTTCTGTACCCTGTGCGTTCGAGCGCACTGTGAGACTGCACAGTAACGTTTGTGAATACGGGTGTCAGAACGCCTTGAAAGAGTGCAAAAGAACTTCCTACGTTGCATGCATTTTAAATGTTATCGCAGTAAATTGTCTTACTCAAAACTATTACAACAATACAAATTATTTAATCTTAAAACTAGAAGGTTACAATTACAGGTTAAGCTATTGTACGATTTTTGCAACAATAAGTACGATTGTATCGATATAGTGGATAAGCTATGTCATAAAGTACCAGTCAGATCACACACTCGAGCATGCCGTATATACAAATTCTTTGCTACACCTAAGTCTCCAACGAATGCTGGGAAACGTTCACCATTGACACGTATGACTGAAGCTTATAACAACTACCTACTTCACTAACCTAGACATATTTGGGACTAATGTTATTTCCTTTAAAAATTTAGTTTTAAATCTGAAGCGTGAAGTCAACACCACGCAATATGTTCACATTTAATTTAATTAAATCTGTAGCCAGTGTACTTAAAAGAAGTAAGTACCTACTAACTTTTAGCAAAAACAACTAAATTTTTTGTATTATAATTCGTGGTTAACGGTGTTTGTTTCACAATTATGTCATCGATGTGTATTTTTTTAACTTCTTATTGTGAAACTGTTTGTTGACCCAAATAAATGAAAAAAAAAATACAAAAATCTAAACGAAACTTTTCCTTCCTCAAATATAAACTTAATTGTTATTACTTGATATAAACATAAGGGTGAATGGTGCGAAACAGTCAAAAGAAATTTTCTAAATAGCATATTTACATAATTATGCTCTTTAATTTATTTCCTTTGAGTTAGCCTATTTGATTGACAAGTTCCCGAACAGATCGGATGGCATATGTATTGAGTACCTACGCAGATTTTGGTTCAAGCGGTTGGCGGCGGCCTTCGTTGGAAATACTTGGTCTCGACAGCCCTGACCTGTACCTGAGCGTCCAGCGCGGACACTTTGAGCGAGCCCCGCGCTGCTTGCGACGTGAGCACAGACCAGATAGAGAAATACGTGAGTGGCGCGACGTGTCCAACCCTTGGAGTATTAAAATATTCAAGTATTTTAATACTCGAAAGTCCAGCCGCAACGGTGTCAAAAATTTGAAAATACTTGCGTAGGAATTTGACCCGTATTCCATATTATCCTATTAAGAATAGGGAGCAAAGTCGTATAAATAAAAAAATACTTTGAAGTTCAAAGTATTTTTATTCACAAATACGATTGAGTTTCTTATTTCTATAAAGATATGGAGCATTTTCCTATGCAAGTATTTTCATGTGTAGTGATCAAGTTCTTCGAGCACTGACTTACAACAGATACTTTTATATCTGCAAGTATTTTTGCTAGTACCAGGGCGCCGCACTTTGAAGAGAAAATCTGGTAGCGTAAATACGTGTCATCACTAATGCAGAGCGGTCGAGCGTCTGATCGACTGTTCAGAGGTGTACAGCTGTTACCGAGATATACTGTTATAATGCATCTATGTGTATGTGAAATTGCTATTTTTGTGTTTCCTTGTGACAGACGATGATTTTTGTGAGCGCAGATTTCCTCCCACGAGACAGTTTTGTATCGAGAAAAAACTATACTCTGAACAGATATTTCAAATCATACAAGACGTCAATTCATCCGCGCGTCTAGATTTAGTCTAGTGAGCAACTAGTGTTATATATTATACGCATAGGATGGACCGCGTAGACTTACACTTTGAAAGAGGGGAACCCCTGCGTATGGCTACTCCCATTCCCCGCGGTCCACCGGTTGCTCTATGGTTCAGAGTAGAAAGCTGGCTTTATGTAATCCATTTGCTTTATCCTATATTACAGACTGATTATTCCGTCTACGTCGATTTCATATAGATATTACGTTATCAATGAAAGAGTTTTTATTACTATTATTACATATTATGCCATAGATAAAAAAAGTGTCTTCAATACTCTGTCTACAATACTTGGAAAATGGAATTATGTACATAACATCAGAGAACACTAATACTAGCTAGCTACTTATTGATACGATTTTAGGGTTCGTGATAATAAAAACTGCCGATTGAATTACCAAAATTGAAACTTTAATTTAATTGCCGAACATCAATTAAAACCTACTAATAATTAATCACACTTAACACTTTATTTAGCTTATAAGTCTTCACTTATATCGCCAAATCAATACTGCCTCGGTCGCGGTCCTGAACGCCTTTATATAGGACCCTTTTCCACTGAAACCTCCCGAATGTTCGAGTATATACCATAAGTGTAGAAAGTTCTCTCCTAGTTCTGCCACTCGATACTAGATGGAGCTGGAGGTGGAAAGTTCTTGCGTCGCATTTTCTAGAAAGCTCTCTTAATTCCTGCTACTCGATGCTAATGGCGCTAGTGGCATTTACCGGCATCAACTATGACGCGCAACAATATTCATTATCTAGGACTAATATGCTAATGCTCGTTACTTATAAATTATTATATGATCCATTGTGTACGACTGCACCCAGTCAAGTAGCGACGCTGCGTTGACTGGGGATCCTTTTGCGCCCACAAGGGGCTCACATACTTAACGCAGCGGACCCTCTAATGTCTAAGTGAAAATAAAAGAATCATCAAGTATTCAGTAAGAGATAATTGATGCAGACCATATCAGAAACATGAACAAAACTTTGTAAGATAAATTGTTTATTCAATAGCACAGTACAGTAAAGGCAAATAATAGTATTTGCATTATTTTTTAATAATAATCTGTAAAAGAAGTTTGATTTATACACATAAAAACCTAACTCAAAAAATATAAATAAATATCTTACTATTAATATTTTATTTTTATTTACAACTATAACTTAATCAATTAACTGTTGTAGGTAAGAAGTGTTGGTAATAACTTTTTGTAAACTCGGTCATAAGATCGGGCATTGCTTCTGGTAATGTAGTGATAAGACGTGCAGGGCTGCCAGAATAACGAGCAAAAGAAGGTACGACAGTTTCGGCTGGTAGTACGGAATTATCTTCAATCATACAGCAATCTTTTAGCACACACCTGCGTCCCTGAAAAATAAATCCAATTTTCACTAAACAAAGTTTGGTCCAAAGCTAGTGCGTAGTAATAATAATAATATTTATTGTCACACAATAAAAGGTTTACAAATAAAAACAAAGTATACCTACACATCATAACATAAGTATAGACTTAAAAAAATCAATAAAAAATGAACATTTACAATTAACAAATTAACTACTATTACTAAATATACGAGCTTAAAGTGAGGTGACGGGAACAGGCTCAGTATTCGCTGGGCATTATGCTCAGCACTGGTTTTCAGCCAGCCCCTGCTGTTTTGGGTATATTTTGGTCGAATGCACATCATACTTAATTACGTATTAGTGGTAAACCTCATTATAGTTTGTGTTAAATAAAAAGACGTTAAATAAAAATATTATCATACAATAAACATACAGTCATTCAGCCTAAATAGACTTGTTTATGAAATAACTCCTTTTAACCTTTTTTTAAATGTTCCAAATGTAATATTAAAATTTTATTTTAAAGGCGGTGGCAAATCATTCCATATTTTTTGCGGCCGAGTATTTAAAATATCCTTTCCAGTTCTGTCTTATGGCATGGAATGGCTCCTTTACATGTATTTACTTCATGGGCATTCTTACTCCAATCTAATTTATTGTATAAATGAAGTGGACTTTTTTTACTAAGATGGGGATGATCTTGAACATGTTCACAGAATGCAGACTTCCCGGAGCGTCGGTGCTTTACGTCAGCTATATGTTCCATCACGCGGGTTTTTATAGACCTTTTGTTTGACCTATGTAAGAGAGACCACAATCTAGCTTGTATACACCTGCATCTTGTAGAGGAATATTACATTTGATGGATGGTAAAAATTGACTAATCTTCTTCGGCGGCTTGTAGTATGTTTTAATGGAAGCTCGTTTTAAGATGTAGCCAATCTTGAAGCATTCTTAGTTTTTATATTTTACGTGGTAGAGCCATGCTGCAGTTATATTAGT
Source organism: Parnassius smintheus behrii (assembly GCA_036936625.1). Classification (NCBI taxonomy): domain Eukaryota; kingdom Metazoa; phylum Arthropoda; class Insecta; order Lepidoptera; family Papilionidae; genus Parnassius; species Parnassius smintheus. The sequence continues at coordinate 16,352,736 of JAUPFT010000010.1, read as the reverse complement.
AGTATAGTTGTAGCACGAATGGGTCGGCTCGACCGGGGAAGGACCACGCTCTCACAGAATACCAGCGTGAAATAGTAGCTTAATGCTGCTGTATTTCGTATGGTGAGTGTAGAGAACCGGAGACCCTTTTTACTGAAAACGAGGCATTCCATCTTAGTCCTCACGGGTGACAACGCATCTGCATTTTGATTCGTAATCGAGGATAGATGTAGATGTCTATGGGCCACAGCAACCACTTACCATCAGGTGGACTGTGTGCTCGTTTGTCACCCTATCCTATAAAAAAAAAAGCTTAGTTCATTCATTCTACATGGTTTGGTCATGTAGAAAGAATGAACGAGGAAAGAGTGACCAAGCTAATTTATATTGCAGATGTGAACGGTAGTCGGGAAGGGACGGAAAAATGAGCCAGATTACGAGCGTGTATGCGAGTGAGATATATGGATGTAAAGGAGGCGAAAGAGGTGTGTCAGGATTGTGCCAAATGGAAGTCCGCAGTCTTCACCTACACTCACACACAGGTGTGAGTGTAGGTGAAGACTGCGGACATAAACATTCACACCTGTCACCCGTGTGGGTGACAGGTGTGAATGTTTATGTATGTGTGTATTATGGTAGTACAGCAGGCGCGCTCGGCTGTGGCCGGCTTCACTCAGTCGCTGTGACGTAGGCGCGGGACCTGAAGCTTGTTGTCTTGCAATACTTGCGTGACGTGCTGAAGCCCGGCGGCCAGATGTTTTCTGTCACAGATCCCTCGTACTCTCTGAAACAAAGATTTACCCACGGTAGCTAACTGTGAAGGATGATGGTGAGATTCACCATTTAGATATCGGTTGGTATGGGTCTTTTTCCTATACATAGTGTGACCAACAGTGCCATCAGGATTTCAGATGACTAAAACATCTAGGAAGGCTAAAGAATTATTTGCCTTTAAATCCATTGTACATATTCGTGGAGGACTTTGAGGAGAAAGCCCTTCTTACCGCTCCTGTAAATCCAAGGATATGTAGTACAAGCAGTATGTAGACACTTTCACAATTTTACCATCTGACAAAGTAAATGCATTTTTAGACCATCTTAACTCCATAAACTCTAAAATATAATTCACAATGGAGTTAGAGGCAAATAATTCATTAGCCTTCTTAGATGTTTAGTTAGTTATAAGTCATCTGAAATCCTGATAGCACTATTGGTCACACTGTGTATAGGAAAAAGACCCATACCAACCGATATCTAAATGTTGAATCTCACCACCATCCTTTACAGTTAGCTACCATGGGTAAATCTTTGTTTCAGAGGGCATGAGGGATCTGTGACAGAAAACCTCTGGCCGCCGAGCTTCAGCACGTCAAGCAAGTATTGCAAGACAACAAGCTTTGGGTCCCGCGCCTACGTCACAGCAATCGAGTGAAGCCAGACACAGTTGAGCGCGCGCCTGCTGTACTACCGTATATCAGAGGAGTCGCAGATAAGATTGGCTACATCTTGAAGCGAGCTTCCATTAAAACATACTACAAGCCGCGGAAGAAGATTAGTCAATTTTTACCATCCATCAAATGTAATATTCCTCTACAAAGATGCAGGTGTATATAAGGTAGATTGTGAATGTGGTCTCTCTTACATAGGTCAAACAAAACGATCTATAAAAACCCATGTTAAGGAACATATAGCTGATGTGAAGCACCAACGCCCCGGGAAGTCTGCAGTCTGCGAACATGTTTAAGATTGTCCCCACCATTACATTAGATTTGATAAACCACAAATTCTCGCAAAAGAACACCAATTCCTACCAAGGATGATACGCGAGGCTATTAAAATTAAAAAACATCCAAATTTCAATAGAGAAGATGAATGGGTGCTGCCATCTGCTTGGGATCCTATAATAAACAAAATTAAACACAAACTCAAGCATACTCCTGCAAGACTTCATGATACTATAAACTCGTTTTACGTAAATCGGACCAAAAATTAATATTCAAAAACTGAAGGTGGCCGGACTAACTATGACATTGGGACGTCAAACATCTCAGTCTCCCTCGTGACCATGGGTGCTGTAAAGCACCTGAAACGTCGGGATAGTAAAAAAAAGTAAAGTAGTAATTAAATTAAGAAATCATTACAGTTAGCTTTAAGACCTAATAATGTTATGATATTGTTGGGTGCATGGTGCTTAAAAGAATTTATTATCATGTAGGTGTCATATAAAGTAGTTGATGTGGCAATCTAAACTGACTAGCAGGACATTTACAAAATATGTTATATACTTACAATTACAACATTTTTTCCAATATAGACATAAGAACCTACTACTGCAGCATTTACAACTGTGTTTTCTCCGACAAACACATGATCACCCATTTGAAGCGGGAAGAATGCCACACTGAAACAAAAGATAATTCCAATATTAAATTATTTATTAAAAGGTTAACTTAATTTTTATAATTAATAGAATTTACTATTAACCTTACTTATGTTAATTTGTTATAAAGAGAAGAAAATGCCTTCTTGCAAGATTAACATAATATATTAATTTAAATTGTGTGTAAAAGTGCGTTACCAAGTTTAAAACACCTTATAGTTAAGTGCACTTTTGCTGTCTACTAAACTCAGCACCATTCTAATCTAAAAACTAAGAAATACACACCACTGACAATAATGACACATCATGTTCCTCACCTCTAAGGAGGCATCACAAGACTGCAATGGCTGAGCACTGAGACTAACTTAGAGGTAATCTTTTGCTGTATGGTTTAAACTATCTGTAACTGTTTTTGCCTATTGACTTTGTCACCAAAGCTACAATACATACAAATAAGTTTTTTCTCTCTGAGGCAACCCCAGTGACAGGTTGTAAAATAATAGCTCCCAACTATTTAGCAAAATTAAATATCGTAAATTGATAATATCCACCTCAATTTTCTATCTACAGTTGTTAAATAAGACTTAATTGTGTTTGTAAAATAATTAAAAGTCTTAAGTATTTTAATTAAAATAGTGTTTTGTGTTTCAACTAAAAGTGACAGCTGTAACGATCATGGTTTGAACTTTCTGTAAGTTATTGTAATTCTTGTTATCCCTTTAATATTTTAAGATTTACCTTTAAATTAGTGCTATTTCGGATTTCAATTTGAATTGTTTACCTGATAATTTAATTTGAGATATGTAAGTAGACCCAGAGATTTAGATATTAGCTTACTCTGTTTCTTCGGTTTTTTTTCTTTGTTTTCTTTTGCTATTTACACATAATAGTAAAATGAATACACGCAACGCCAAAACGCGCCAAATGGAGAACCAACTTCAAATGGCGCTTCTAGAACTTAAGGCGTCAAAGGAGCAGTGTGAGCTGTTGCTTAAAGAAAGGGATGACAACGAAAAGGAAATAATAAATATAATTGCCCAAAACAGTCAACTAAAAAGTGATATGGTTAAGTTGCATAAAGACTATACACATGTTTTAAAAGAAAGGGATCAGCTTCAGGGAACAGTCAATGAGTTTGACCGATGCAGCAAAGAATATGAGGAATCCCTCATATTAATTGGTGCATTGCAGTTGCAATTAAGTGAGGCTAATGAGCAGATTGCGCAATTAAAACAATACTTAGATGAATTGAAAGTGTCCTAAACTCAAAGTCTGTTCAATGAGCTCATAGAATGTAAATCTTCAAAAACATTGCAATCCTCCACAACAATCGATTTGACTGGTGATGACTTTGTCACATCAAGAACAGCAGAAAGGATTACATGCAGTAGAAGAAAATTAAAGAAATATATAAAAATTAATAAATATGTTAGGAAAGTACAAAAGTTAATTAAAACAAAAATTAACACAAAAAATCATATAAATATATGTAAGGAAAAGCATGAATCAACTTAAATTATATTCATTTGAGGTGGAAAATATGAAAAACTGTTATGAGACTGAAATAGAGTGTGAATTCAGAAGCTTTGTCGCTTAAAAACTCCTTACAAATTATCTCGCATAAATATGCATCGGCCCAGGTTGAGATAAAAGAACACATATTGGCCATGAATGATCTGGTAAAGTCATGTAAATACAATGAGGAGCGCTTTGACTCCTTAATAAAACATCAGAGTGAGAATCAACGCTCCATACCATGTTCATCGGGGACAATTTGTGTAAATAGCAATGACTCCTTATTTTCACCAACACTCTATTACGGTGCTATAACAAAGAATAAAAACTTAAAAAGTAGTTTAAATATTAAAAAACATAAAGTTATTATGTATTGTGATGACATAGGTAAAAATTTGGGCATGATGTTAAATAACCATTTAAAAGGACAATTGATTAGTAATTATTGTATGCCTGGAGCATCCTTTAGTCATATAATGAATAAAGTTTTAACTAGTAAGTTTTGTCCTAATAGCACATTAAAAATTCTTGTTGGGAGAAGAGGCAATGTAAACAAAAATCAATTATTAAAATATATTGATTACCTCAATACTTTAAATGTACATAAAATTATCTTGTTTACATTGCCTTACATACAGGGTTGGCCACAGGAGAATAAAATAAGGCATGATTTAAATTTATTAATGAATAATTTATCATGTAACAATAATTTAAATTTGACATTTAATTGTAACAATTATACCAATATAATTAATTTAATAGATATTAATAATTTAATTAAGAAATTTTTGACTACAGATAGGTGTTACCTATCCAAATATAATTTAAGACAGATAGCAAATGTGCTATCTTATTATTTATATATTAACTCAGTCCAGGACTTGGCTACCCAGACATCTGCTCCTATTGAGCAGCATTATGATTTGACATGTAATTTGGAATCCATTCCATTTAAATTAGAAAATGAGACAATAGAGGTAATCTCTAGCAGTTATAATTTAAATAATATAGAATGTAGCTTACAAATCCTTAATAGTTGCAGTTGTATAACTCCACAATACGAACAGCAACAATATTCATATTTTATGTATTACTGAACATTGGTTAAAAGCTCATAATTTAATGTTTAACTTCAGTAATCACCAGGTGGTCAGTTCTTTCAATAGAGAAACGATTCTAAGAGGTGGCTCCTTAATTTTAGCTAGTAAATTATTATCATGTAAAGAACGTAAAGATATTGTGAGCCTCTCTGTTGAGCCTACTGTAGAAATGGTATGTGTTGAGTTTGAGCACCTCATTGTTGTGAGCGTTTACAGACCCCCAATGTTCTTTATATGATACTTTTGAATAAAATTATGGAGGAAGTTTTCGCTAGGCTTAATAAACAGAATAAAACTGTTGTAATATGTGGAGACTTTAATACCTATCTCCTAGAAGCTTCCTCCACCAATATTAAATTTAGCTCATTGTTTAAATCTTATGGTCTTTTTAATTTATTTTTGGAGCCAACACGTATTGCTGAATCTAGTGCAACATGTATAGATAACATTATTACAAATGTTAAGCCGTTCAATAAATGTATAATTCAAAAATTGAGCTCTGATCACTGTGGACAATTAGTTTCATTACCTTATGTTCACAAAAAGCAAGTAGATAAAAAAAGTAGTGTTTGTTCCAGTAAATGCACATCGCTTGTAGAAGTTTAGAAGTAACATAGTAAAAAAACTTCCATTACTTTCATACCAAAATAATCCAAATTTTTTGTATGGAACATTATTTAAGCTCATTTGCAATGAATTTAATAATACTTTTACTTCTAAAACATTCTCCTTGAACAATCGTAAGGCATTTAATGAATGGGCGACAGTACGAATCCATAAGAGTAGACAAAGGTTATATGAACTTTACAATGAAAGGTCATATAATCCGAGCGTCGAATTTAGGGAATATGTAAAAAAATATTCCAAAATATTTAAAAGAGTGTGCTCCTTAGCCAAGTCATTGTATTTGAGCAACAAAATAAAGACTGCTTCTAATAAAATTAAAATGACATAGAGTATAATTAATAGTGAAACTGGTAAATTCAAACTACCAGTTAAGTTTTAACAATAAATTAACTAAATCAGATCAGGATGTTGCAATGGTTTTTGAGAAATATTTTACTGATATTCTGATCTTAACTACTAAGTCACCGAATTCTTCTCCTGCCGTCGCTGAATCATAACTTAAACAAAACCTAAATGTGTGTACAAAGAATTGTATCAAAGGAGGTCGTGGGTTCGTTTCCCACCCAGGACAAATGTTTGTGTGATGAGCACGATCATTTGTTCTGTGTCTGGTTGTAATTTATCTATAATATGTATGTATTTAGAAATATATAAGTATGTTTATCAGTTGTCTAGTACCCATAACACAAGCTCTGCTTAGCTTGGGACTAGATGGCGCTGTGTGATAATTGTGGAATATTATTATTATTATTATAATTTTACATTTCATAAAGTGTCATCAAAAGATATTGTAAAATATTTTAAGACTATTGATATTAAGAGAACTGCCGATCTGTGGGGGATTTCCGTTAAAGTTATTGCATCTATAATAGATATAATCGCACCTCAACTATCTATTATTTTTAATACTAGTATCGAATCTGGTGTGTTTCCTGATTTAATGAAGTAGTACATTGGACCCCGCTAATTTTAGACCTATTTCTGTACTGCCAACACTTAGCAAAATTTTTGAAAAAAATTATTCTTGATCAAATGTAGAAATTTTTTAATGTAAATAATTTAATTCATAAAAATCAATTTGGTTTCACAAGGGGTCGCTCGACAACTGATGCTGGCGTTGAGCTGATTAAATATATATTTAATGCATGGGAGAATTCACAGGATGCTTTGGGTGTGTTCTGTGACCTATCCAAAGCCTTCGATTGTGTTCACCATGAAACATTAATCAGGAAACTTCAACACTACGGTGTAAGAAGCGATGCTCTTAAATTAATTATTTCATATTTAAGTAACAGAACGCAAAAAGTTGTCATCAATAGTATGAGATCTTCCAGGCCGATTGTACAAATGGGCATGCCTCAGGGCTCAATTCTCGGTCCCTTTCTGTTTCTTGTATATATTAATGACTTACCTTACATAATAGGGGATAACCATGATATAGTATTATTTGCTGATGATACTTCATTAATTTTCAAATTAAAACAACAGTTATTAAATTACGACGAAGTAAATAATGCTATAGCTAAGTTAGTCAATTGGAATTTGCATTTGAATGGAACTAAAACTAAATGTATGAAATTCATCACTCCTAATGTTAAACATGTCAATACTATTGTAATTTTAAATGGGGAGGAACTGAGTCTTGTTGATACCACCATTTTTCTTGGAATCACACTGGATACAAAGCTTCAATGGCTCCCCCATATATCAAAACTAGCTAGCAGACTTAGTTCTGCAGCATATGCTGTAAAAAAGATTAGAACTCTTACCAGTGTTGAAACAGCTAGAATAGTTTACTTTAGTTATTTCCATAGCATTATGTCTTATGGTGTTTTGCTATGGGGACACACGACTGACACTGAAATTATATTTATTTTGCAGAAGAGGGCCATTAGAGCAATATATAATTTAAACCAAAAGAGTCACTGAGACAAAAATTTAAAGAAATCAATATATTAACTCTGGCCTCTCAATACATTTATTAAAATGTAATGTACATACACAAAAATAAAAGTAGTTTTGCGAAAATAAGTGATATTCATTCTGTATATACTAGGAACAGACACAAGCTATTAGTACCAGTTACTCGACTCCACCGAGTAAGTAATTCATTCTTGGGGCGATGTATATGCTTTTACAACAAAATCCCAGAAAATATACAAAATTTGTCATACACAAAGTTCAAAAATATTATTAAACTAAGTTTTATAAAAAGGGTTATTATAATATTAAGGAATTTATGGATGATAATAACCCCCGGGAAGGGTGATCGCTACCAAGCTATTTCTAATTTGTCTTGTGTTGTTAATTGTAAACATGATTGTAAGCTATTATTGGAAAAAAAATAGTCCCGCTGGGTTTCTTGCTGGTTCTTCCCAGGACAGAGGTTTTTTATGCGAACCAGTGGTAAATTAAAAAAGTGACTTTCAATAAGTATTGTTATAATCTACATTGAATAAAAAAGTTCCTGTTTCTGTTTCAAATAGATTAAGGAGAGAGCTTAGAGTAAGTTAAAAATATTAAATAGCTTACCCTTTGCTAAATTTTTTGAAAGGTGGTCTTATTACAGAACCTTTGCTGATAATGCAAAATCTGCCCGTTTTTACATTTGCCAGATCTCCTCTGATAATGGCATCACTTTGCACAATAACTTTACCATGAAGAACTATGTTCTGAGAGCCACAGAGTACAGTTTGTCTGCTAACTTTATTACCAGAAGCCTAAAAATAAAGTATAAGTGTTGAAAATATTGCTTATAATTTCATAAAAGTGTAGTAATAAAAACACAAACTAACAGTTTCGACATATTCCGCTTTGTTGTAATAAGTATCTTGCAGCTCCATTATAAATGTCAACGAACAGTGAAAATAAAAATTAGTTTTTGGTTAGGGTTTACTTATTTGTTATAACTCGATATGATGAACGTTAACGCAATTACAAAACACGAAAACGATAATTCCAATAAAAAACAAACACTATCTATATTATAATCATGGTATGTATTAGAGATTATAACCACAGACTACTAAGAGGATACTACGCATCAGACAGGAATCTTAGAACAACCAATACGGAACCAGTAGTTTAGAGTTTGACTTTTGTTTACCTCTAATTTTGAGGTATCAGGCAAAAGTACATCATTGATAAAGCCTACTTAAGTTACTTTTAAATTTTGTAGTTATAAGGCAAAAGTACATCATTGATAAAGCCTAATTTCATTCCCATACCTACAGCTATTCACCATTAAAAGTTGACAATTTTAAAATCTTTAGAAGTTATAATACAAAAATAAAACAACTTATATATTAGTTATTCAAGTTTTTATTTTTTTTCTTTTTAAATTATTTATAAACTTTATCTAGCATTTGCGGCAATTGGTTACGTTATTTTAATCTCACAATATCAATTTCTTTTAAGATTTTAGTAACGTTACACCAGTTCCATTTTCGTTCCAGTATTTGGATTTAATTTCCATATGCTTTTTTTTTAAATTTCATAAGAATTTGGTTTCACTTCCAAATATTAGTTTGTTTCTTTTACAACGGTTGAAATATACCTCACTGCATATTCTGAGGGATAGGTTGATTTTTGTTTTTATTTTAAGTATCTATACTCTCTGTGAGAAATCCATTGGTGGACTGACGACTGACTTTTTTAGAGGACACAATACACTCCTTGTCCTCTTTATTAACAAATCTCATTACCTCTAATTTTTTATGGAATTAGTCACAAGGGTTTCGTGCTCTGATGAATTCATTACAGCTTGCTTTAAGGGCTTCACTTTGTTTCTCCGTCTAAGAGCTGTTTCCTTACATGAATCAAATAAGTCCTCGAAAAATGACAAAGCTTCTGAAGTATTTTTGACGTCGAGTTTACTGGTTTTCTATCAGCTTAGCGAGCTGTAACATAAAAATAAATATAATGTTAGCCATAGAAACCCTAAATTAATGTTATTTGTTTCTCTTTTATTCTTATATATTTTTTTACTTTTTATAAGCCAGTGCTTGACCACAATCCCACCTGGTGGTAAGTGGTGATGCAGCCTTAGATAGTAAAATCGTACTGTCTTAGCGTAACAAAACCCTATTCACTCTTGCCTTGAAGACGCCCAGATTGTATTCGGATGGAAAGATAGACGCTGGCAAATTATTCCACTCCTTTGCTGTATGCATTAAAAAATTCGAAGTAAACCGTTTGGTTCTAATGCGTGGAATATCAACAACAAAGGGGTAAAGACCCGCCGACCGCCTGGTCGTCCGATGGTGAAAAGGAGAAGGAGGAATTAAAGCGTGCAATTCCTACGCACACTGCGAAATGCATTCTATAGAATACTGAGAGGCTGGCTACTCTGTGCCTGTGCTCGAGGCTGACAAAGTTGGTTAATTCATGAAATGTTATATTCTTTATAATATATCTTAATATATATAAATTACGTGTCACATTGTTCGTCCGCGATAGACTCCTAAACTACTTAACCGATTTTAATCAAATTTGCACATCGTGTGCAGTTTGGCCCAACTTGAGAGATAGGATAGTTTTTTTTCTCATGAGTGCCCCACAATTTTTTTTTGCGAATTTAAGAATTTTTAATAGGACATGACATAGGGTCGTCGAAACGGGCAGAACAAGGTTTGCCTGGCAAGCTAGTTCTTCTCTAATGTCCTCCATTTCAAATTTCGGTCATGGTGGCCTGCCTCAACTAGCCATCGGCGCAGGACAGGATTATATTGCCTAAATCTATGCGCAAGTACAGGTGCACTCTCTATTTCCTCACTCTCAATCCGATGGAACAGTAAACTGACACGACCGGAGAAAGACCAGGCGCAGGATCAACGTCTTTACGAGTTTTCCGAGGCATGGTGGTAAGACACCGCCAACTTCTTGACTCCAGGCAGCTACTGAAAATTTCTTGACAGAAAACTCAATAATTGGTTTTTGGCCCGACCTGAGATCGATCCCAGGACCTCATGATCAGCAGTCGCACTACTACAACCACTAGACCAACAAAGCAGTCAATCCTACATAATACAGCTTATAAGTATCCATGCACCCTTATATAAAAATAATCTCCTTCTCTATAGTTTTTCTTGGAACAGATCTCTGTTAAGTATTAAGGCCCGCTAATTGTACATTTAGTATATAGTTTGTTGTCAGTGTTTATGTAATATAATATTGTATGCAATAAAAAGTATAAAAAAGTAAAATAAATATCAGCTTTCTACATTTACATCCTCTGCTGGATTTAGGACTTTATAAATCAGTGAATATTTTTAGATTGGTAGGCGCACATCTGTAAGCAAATCGTAAGACGGCCCCCCACTAAGGTGATGACCTGATAAGACATGCCGGAATGTGATGTGTGCACATGGGTGAGTTCTGTGTATAACGACATTTCAGGTGAGGCCTATGTTCAGCAGTGGACTTTTGAAGAGGCTATAATAATGAAGATGATACAATATTTCAATGTGCCTATAGCCACAATACACTCTCCATCATCTAGTTGTTAGATTTTTGGTTCTGCAAACGTAAATGGATTACCTACAGAAGTAGATTGCACTATTTATTAGTAAGCAGGGCTCACTCCAAGCAGGTGATGTTGGAATTTGGTAAAGTTATATAGAATAATATTTAGATCAACAGACTTACAAAATTTTGATGTGTATGCCAAGGCTCCTGCAACAGTTTTGCTTAACACACAACTGCAGTTTCTCACCTGAAAAACCAAATGTTAATATTAATTAATATGGCTTTATTCCAAAGATGTATTCTATTGTATGTATATATTTATTTTCTTACATTGGTAAGCTTACCTTCATTTTTTTATTTTCTGAGGAATGACATGTTCATCATTTAACTTATGCGGCAAATATATTTCTGCATGTTTGCAGTCTGTTAAATAAACATCTACAATATCATCCCATTTTATGTTTTCCCATTCAATACTATATTTTTGTCAAGAAAATTATTTCTTAGACCATTAATGAGGTGAGGAGGATCAAATATGATATTAATCTTTTGACTTCTTGTGATTGTGTCATCTGAAATGAAAACAAAAATTTGGTTAATAGGCAATCAAAAGTATAAAAATAAATTACTAATAATTTTAGCACTTTATTAAAAACTTTAATTTGCGGTTTTAAACCTTTCATTTAATTATCTTACCAGTATTTTCATTTGCCAATATTTGTGTTTTTTCTTGTCTTTCTTCAACTTATTAATGGCTGACTGAATTGATGTTCCCTGAACTGATACCAGAGCCACAGGAATTAATCCAGTTATTATTCTCTTCTATATTTTTTAATATAAGTGCAGGTCTAGTTCCTGACGAAAATAAAAGGCAAAGGGCTGTTGCCATTTGTGTAGAGTACCACAAATGAGGAACATTAAGGCATAGTCGGCATAGTCACAGTAATTGTGACTCTGAGTAGACAGTAACTCTACAAGTCCACAGATATTGTCATTGTATTTGTCATATGTAAGACCTGGCTCTATCGAAACTTCACCAAATATTAGCGAGCAATATTTTTTCGATTCTTGCTGATTTGCAACCTAGGAATAAAACATAAGGTAATTAACTGAACATAATAATATACTATTTGTGAAGAATTTATGAAGATTTTTACAACTATTATATTTACCAGTTTTGTCATGATGTAGACACTGCTGTTTGTCCTATCATTTTAAAATGTTTATAGATGGATGGTGGTTCATTGATATCTGGAAACAAATATGTATACTTTTTATAGTTAACAGTGAACAGCAGGCCCATTTCCTAAATTTTATGCCATCAAAATGATGGTCACTTGGTAGCACATTGTGCGGTATACTATATAGCTTTTTAAGAGCATGAAAACACAATGTATCTAGCAAATAATACTAAATTAGATCGTTTAGTGTGATTGCCAAGTCAATCTATTTATTTAAAACATAAAAGGTTTTTAATATTGATATGGCCAACATAAGACGTTAGGTTGGTTAATTACGCAATAACTTAAGACAGAAGGACCCTAAGTAAGTAAGGACTGAATAAATTAACCGACTTGGTTCACACAACTTTTTACAGTAGAAGAACTGAGTTACGAGACTTGGTTTCTTTTACATGTTATGTTTTTGATGGCATCTCATTTCTTTTTGTACATAGCCCTACTTTTTTCCTTTCTGGTACCATCTACTTCTTGAATACCAACAAAGTACCTATCTACACCTATTATTCCATTATATTATACATATACAGGTACACTGATTGTTTTACTGCAAATGTAATTTTGTAATCCTTTATTTATATGGGATTACAAAGTTATTTATGCAGTTAATGTATCTAGAAAACTGGACCAAAATTGCAAAAAAAATTAAATTTTTATAAAAAAAAAATAAGTTATATAAGATACTTTCTTATTCAGAGAAACAATCTTGATCTAAAGATGTTACTGACATAAGACTAACAAATATTAGTTGATAATGTCTTAAAATTGTTTACTTAAATATCAGAAAATTACAAAGCTGCTTTACTTTCTATAATACAAAGACTTAGGTGATACTTATAGTGGTTGTTGCTAAATAAATAATTTGACTATACTTAAGAACATTTTAGAACACTGACTATTCATTTCAAACAGTTATTATTTTACCTTTTCGTAGACTTTTTTGTTAATTTATTGTTATAAAGGACTTAGTCGCTAAGCTACCACATCATCCCATTCTGACTACAATTACTTAATAACTACAATCAAATACAAAATGTATTAAAGTAACAATGGTTATGTGCAATAAACACAACATATTCACACCTGAGGAATAAGTGGAACTATAAATAGTCACACCTATTCCCTACACAGAAACAAGTCTGCTAGCTTGACCAGCATTTTAGCCTACTTTGACATTGGATAAGCCAAAATACTGTTCAAGGTGCCAAAGTGAAAATTCCTATCACTACCAAAACATTCTCATTGCTTCATTCAAGACACATTCCATCAAAATATGTTGGAAATTTTCAACTATTCCGCATATGTCACGATTTGGTGTTGGCACATTTTTCATTAAAAAAACAAACTTGTTCGATGGAATATGTAATCCAAGAATAGGTCTTATGTAGTTTCTTTTTAGTGGACAATTATCTATTCACAAATTACAGGTTATTTGTGGCCGAATTGTTCAATACCACATACTCTTCAACAGACTGACAGTTACATGTAATAACGGCAGATGGCAACCTTTGAATAATAATTTTGATATTGCAATTTTAAGATTGATTTTATTATATCATAGGCAATCTGTTCACCTCCCACTTGAGAGGTACAGCCACATCCTATAAAAACATCAATACATAATGGAATTTAGTTAGATAATAAAAATTAGGAAAGAATTATTTCAGTGATATTGACAGATTATTCTGCAAGAGCCTTACAATTGTGATGGAGAGTTATGCAGAATTATACTAAAAATACAAGATCAAGCAAATGTCCCTAATAGAAAAATAAGTAGATTACCATAGTTGTCCATTTCCAGAGCAGGTATTCCAGTATTTATTTTGTCAGCCGTAGATAAGGTGGTAAGGCAAAATGGTGAAGAAGCAAACTACCGGTAACAAATCTCGACCCGAAGTGCTTACGACACACAAAAAATTATGTAGCTCTTCTGCATTGAGCTGCTTTTTTCACAATTTATTTTTTCCACACACTTGAGTCTTAGCTCAGTCTTTGGAAAACAATGTAATTTACATTATGATGCTTGCTTTTGCAATGCGAAACACAACAAGCATTCTTCATGATGAGTACACAATTTTTAACGTGAGAGGATAAGCATGGAATTTTAACACTTCAAAGTAATTTCATTCGATCAAATCCAAATTTCCAAAACTCCAACAAATTGTAACGAAATTGAAAATTTGAAATAATGAATACAGAGTATCTTATATCTTTGTATAAACCACAGAGTACTTTTTTATAAATAGGAAGTATAAACTGAAAATAATGAAAGGAGTATCCTGTTCCTATACTATATCCTCTTATAGTGCCACCAACTTATCTGTTCAGTTTACAGAGTCGCTAGTGGAGTGCTTACTATTGCCATTTAAGAAATTCGCCGAGGAAATAGGTGACTACATATTCATTAGGTACACATAATATAAAATAAAACAAATTTCGTGTTAATATATTAAAATTAGTGAGAATTAGTGTTATTATATATATTATTTATATTTTATAAAAATGTCATTTACAAAATGGCGGCCTTAGTTCCAATTTTGTCCACCTGAACAGATAAGTTGGTGTCACTATAATGGTCTCTGTTCTCTGTGAATAAAAGTTATGGAAGTTTGGAACTCAATCTGTGGTAATAAGAAATGTCATTTTCCAAACTACCGGTTTGAATCTATGGTTGAAAATAAGGGCTAATTTTATTGTTCTAAGATTCTATGCCGTGATTATAACTTTGATTCAATAAAATGCAGTGTTGCCAGACATTTCGTATTCCCTAAGAAGTACATTAAATAAAAATAGTACGTTTTTTTAAAACTTTGTTTTATAAATTATACAAAAATTTGGAATCAAAAGCACAAAATTTTATCTCCATATAAAATCTTACTGTTCATATTATTTAACATTCTTCTAGATGGAGAAAAATCAACACAACAACCTTAGCGTTATAAATGTGTTTTAGATAATAGCGTGTTGTTCACAGTCTAAATGCTGTGCCTTTTTCAGATTTTCATTTTTATGAGATTTACCGAACTGAAGCACCGTTCACTATCCGCATTAGAGTGATGAAGGCATAGCAAATTGAGAGAAAGTTTTGTTATATTCTGAAAGTCATCTAACGCACATATTTGTGCCAAAAATTTGTCTGGCGGGAGAGTCATATCAACTTTATTAAAGAGTATGGGTAATCTTCTCCACTCATCGTCCATATTTTGAATTATTTCTTCACTTACATTCCGAGGTACAATTTTCATTAGAGGGCACAAAGTGTTTACTTTGTTTCTGTATGATTGTGATAAAGCATTGGTAGGCTGGATAGCTTTCAATTTTGATAATGCGAGACCATTCAAGTTATAGCGTTTTTTATATTTCTCTAGCAGTTGTTTTTAAAAACTTGCGGCGGTGGTGAAAAAACTCAGCGCACTTTCAGGGTGGCTAGTGAACTTTTCAGTCCTCTTTTCTTACTAGAGATGTGGTTACCGTCACATAAAAATATAGTGATGTAGGTAGTAGTGTAGGATAGTAGATGTAGGTAAAGTAATTGATACGGTTATATAATATGTTGCGAAGCTACTATAGACTGCCTAAAAATTGACGACTCTGACATAGCATACCCGGAAGAAATATCCCAAATATTTAATAATTACTTTACAAACATCGGAAACAGTAGTATTAATAGTGTAAATAATAGCAAAGGCTCTAATATTAAGAATAATTTTAACTTAAACACAATTGCCTTAAATAAAACCAACTCTGTAGGCTACGATGGTATAAATACACAAATATTGAAGACATGCATTGACGAAATAATTTATATATTGACTCATCTTGTTAATTTGTCATCTCATCAGGAAGCTTCCCACAAACATTAAAGTTCTCCATTGTAAAGCCTATACGCAAAGATGACAAAAAGAACGTCGTTAGCAATTATCGCCCAATTACCTTGGTACCTACACTTTCAAAAGTATTTGAAAAGTGTATGTATAAAAGGCTCCTAGAATTTTGCAATAACTTTAACATTATAAATAAAAATCAATATGGCTTCCAAAAACATAAATCGACTAACTTAGCTATTCATCATCTTATAAATACGTTGTTGACCAATATTAATGATAATTATTTGACTACAGGACTGTTTTTTTGACTTAACTGAGGCATTTGACTTCGTATCACAGAATCCATTATTAAAATAAATTGGAAAAAATAGGAATAAGGGGTATTGCGTTGCAGTGGATTGTTTCGTATTAAAAAAAATCGTGCTCATTGTGTCACGATAACAAAATTGATCAATAAAGAAGTTAGAACACATAATTCCAACTACCTTGAAAATAATAATGGGGCCCCACAAGGCAGTATCTTAGGACCAATATTGATTATATTGTATATCAATGACATATCTGATGCGACAACTCATGAATGTATCACATACGCTGATGACATTTCGGTTATAGTTAGGACTAAAAAAAATAAAAATTCAGTATATAATCATGAATTGGACGTAAATAATACAATTGATAAGATAATTGAATGGCTACAAGCTCACAATTTAAAAATTAACTTGGCAAAATCAAATTTTATTCAATTCAATAAGTCAAAATATAACCAATACAATTTCAAGCTAAATATTACAAAAATCAAAAAATACTAAACTTTTAGGTGATATTATAGACCAGAATCTGAACTGGAAAAATAAACAAATATTCATACGCCCTCAACCGTATAAAAAAGTGACAGATATAAAAACGTCTGTTATGACTTACCGATCTTATGCCAAGTCTTAAATTCGTTACGGACTGGTGATGTGGGAAAATAGTTCGGATTGAAATCGGGCATTCCTTGCACAGAAAAACTGTATTAGAGCAATCTGTGGAAAACGACCTGACGAATCGTGTCAGCCTCTATTTAAAGGTCTTGGAATACTGCCACTACCAGCATTATATATTTTTGAAATTTGTATTTTTGTTCAGAGACACAAACAATTATTTGAGAAAGCTTGCGAGGTGCAATCTAGTCGCTAACGTAGGGACCCACACAACCTAGTACTTAAGGGTATACCTAAGTCACAAAAATACGGCAAAAGTTGCCTTACCATGTGTGTTCGAATATACAATAAACTCCCTGACGAACTTAAAACTCTAAACATTACATTGTTCAAAAGGAAATTTTACAAATGGCTCAATGAAAATAATTTCTATAGCGTGAAAAATTTCTTGGATAGTAAAAATTAGATTATGTATCGGATAGTATTTATTATACAAACTTTCATTTAAAATTTTAAATATTATTGTTAAAGTATAGTTACAATATATCTTTAATTAAGTTATGCGAATTTTCACTAAGTATTGAAATTGACGATGCTCAGAATTTACATTTAATTAATCATTATAATACTTAAAATTAAATTATTTGCATGCTATGTAAAATAAGCAAAACATGAGCGCTCGTTCTTACATGTTAACAACATTTATATCATGTTTTACGCAAATAAAGATTATTATTATTATTATAGTATTCTCATCTAGTTGGGTTCTATAAATATATAATTATAAATGGAAATGAAAAGATAGATATTAATATTGATATTAATATACATAAATATCAATAAAATAAAATAAATATAAAAATACATAAATAAATAAAAGCTCAACCAGATATAGGCCCTCGGCAGGGGAGACCAAACGGCCGAGGGTTATGGGGAAAGGGAAACAAAACTGGCGGACGATGCGGATGGTATCGAGGAGCACCGCCTTCTGCATTTGAGTTATTATTATTATTATAATAATATAAAATGTGAAAGTCATATGAATTGCGTACGATTTTTATGTTTTGATCGTACATGCATACAATTATTCTTAAAAAATCGTATGATACGATATAATTCGTACTGTTACGAGCTTGAGGTTCGTGACAGTAAAAACTGCCGATTGAATTACCAAAATTTATACTTTTATTACCGAACACCAATTAAAACTCAAACACTAATAATCAATCACACTGATTCACTTTATTTCGCTCCGAAGCTTCGCTTGTCTCGCCAAATTCAATACTGCCCCGATAGGGGCTTGCAGCGGCTTTGAACACACCTTTTACACCGAAACATCCAGTAAATACGGGCGCCGACCGACCAGACGCAGAAAGTTACTAATTACGGCTGCTATTTCGTTAATCAAAGGTGCATTGTAGCGCCTTTCATGCTCTCCTCGAGGGGTCCGATCTGCGTGAATGACGACTTTATAATCCTCTTCAGGTAGGTTTTCTAAAGCAGTTTTAAATGTTTTATTACGTTCATGCAAGGATCTTTGAATTTTGAACAAGTGTCTCTCTCAACTCCCTGGATAAATTGGCAGCGACGGTCTACCTCAATTTCTTCGTCACCCATAAAATATAATTGTAAAAATTTATGCTGTTCGTTTTCAGCTGGAAAAAGTGAACTTATTCTATGATAAATTTGCCCTTGCACCGTATTTGAAAGCATGAGTTATATTTCCCGATCCTGTTTAAAAAGCGCCGTGACTCATTAGCATCGTATAAAAAGAGAGTTTTCAAAGGTTCTTCTGGTTCCCCAAGTAAAGGAAGAGACACTTTGCCATTGGAACAGCACATGCCTGCCGTCACATCTTTCCATTTTAAAGCGCTGCAACATCGACACGCCTTGTCCATCAGTCCGATAACAACTAACCTGTGATTTTTATAATCAATAAACGGATCATAATTGAATGCTGCGTCATTAAAAACCGACCAATGGTTTCTTTGAAAATTTTGTCGACGTTCAGCTTGGAGCTGTGCATTTGCATCTCTTCGCGCCTGTGTCTGTTCTGGTGTTTCAGATGCCCTTATAGTAGATTGACGTTCAGCTTGCTCAATGAGTCTGTGTTGAGTTTCATCAGGTGTCTCCGCGGCTCTTAAAACGGCCTGACGTTCCGCTTGTTCGAATAGCCTTTGCTGACTTTGAGCAGGTTTTTTTTTGGAAGAGGGGGCAAACGAGCACGCGGCTCACCTGATGTTAAGTGACTACCGCCGCCCATGATCAAGCGCAACACCAGGGGAATTGCAGGTGCGTTGCCGGCCCTTTAGAAAGGAGTAAGCTCTTTTCTTGAAGGTCCCCAGGTCGTATCGGTCCGGAAAAATCGCTGGTTGTAAACTATTCCACAGTGAGGTTGTACGCGGAAGAAAACTCCTCTTGAAACGTACAGTGGTGGACCGCCAAGCATCCAGATGGTGTGGATGGTATCGGGACGTTTGCCGCGTAGTGCGTTCACGAAATTTGGCAGCTGGGATTAATCCGAACAATTCCTCAGAGCACTCCCCATAGTATATGCGAAAGAAAATGCAAAGAGATGTAACATCTCTTCGCAGCGCCAGTGAATCGAGCCGATCGGAAAGCACTCGGTCGCCGACGATTCGAGCCGCTCTGTGCTGGATGCGGTCAAGTGGAAGGAGCTGATACCGGGGAGCCCCAGCCCAGAGATGGGAACAGTATTCCATGTGCGGCCGAACCTGCGCCTTGTAAATTTGCAGGCGGTGTGCTGGCATGAAATACTGTCCCGCTCTGCTGAGCACGCCAAGCTTTTTAGAGGCCAATTTGGCCTTCTCTTCCAAGTGACCACGAAACTGCACATCACTCGATATGTCGACGCCGAGGATTCCGATACTGGCTGAGGTAACAAGGGGAGTGCCTTGAAACTGAGGAGATACGACAAAGGGTTTCTTTTTAGCGATTAACGCGCAAACTTGTGTCTTCTGGGGGTTAAACTGGACTAGATTTAGTCGCCCCCAATCCGAGACTCTGTTCAGATACAAGTTTGTCCCGGCACTCGGAGACGTTTTCCCGAGAAATATTGGCTCGGCCGGTGTAAAGAACATCACCAGTGCTGTCATCTGCATAGCAATGAATGTTACGGATTTGCAACATATCATTGATATGCAGAAGAAACAGCGTTGGCGATAGCACGCAGCCTTGTGGAACACCAGCATTAATAGGCTTACAATCGGAGCTTGCACCGTCTACAACGACCTTGATGCCCCGATCTGCAAGAAAACTGGTGATCCAATCGCACAATTTCTAGGAAAACCCATAGGAAGGGAGCTTCGAAAGAAGCGCTTTGTGCCAAACCCGATCGAAGGCATTCGCAATGTCCAAACTAACGGCCAATGCCTCCCCCTGGGACTCTACTGCCTCCGCCCAACTGTGAGTTAGGTAGACCAGAAGATCACCAGCTGACCGACCACGGCGAAAACCGTATTGGCGGTCACTAATCAGCTGGTAATCCTCAAGGTACCTCATGAGCTGGCAGCTTACAATGGACTCCATTGTTTTGGAGAACAAGGAAGTGATGGCGATAGGCCGGTAGTTGGACGGATCTGAGCAGTCGCCTTTTTTTGGCGATCGGGTGGACGAAAGCCGTATTCCATGATTTTGGGAATACGCCCAGAGAGTAGGAGTACCGGAAAAGACGCGTTAAAACCTGTGCCAACCTTGGAGCACACGTCCTCAGCACAATTGGGGGGATTCCGTCAGGCCCACTCGACTTGTGAATGTCCAGGGAGAGGAGTGCTTTGCGAACCGAGCGCTGTGTGAACTGCACTTCCGGCATGGAGCACTCACACCGCGGGATGGTCGGTGGCGTACTCCCCCCGTCATCGAGAGTTAGACGCAAAGAAAGAGCCTAGAAGATCGGCTTTCTCCTTTGCGGTATGGGCCAGTGAGTCGTCCTCCCTGTGCAGAGATGGAAAAGATGGCTGACAGAAATTCCCCTGGACAGCCTTGGCCAGAGACCAGAATGCACGGGTTCCAGAAGAAAGGCGAACTAGTTTCTCGCCAATTCTGCCTATGTGCTCTGACTTTGCCTTGGCAATGACTCTTTTGAAGGACCTAGAGGCGAAATTATACTTCTTTTTTAGAGCGCTGGTGTTTACATCCCGGGACATTGGTGCGTCAGCCCAGGCTTGGTAGCACTCCTGCTTATAGCATGATGCTATTTTACAGGAGCGACCAAACCATGGCTGAGAATTGCCTCCAATGGGCACCACAGAGGGAGGAATGAAATGTTCCATACCCTGAAGTACCACATCAGCAACAAAATCCGCAACAACGTTGGGATCGTCCGGTGAGAAGCAAACCCGCCCCAAAGGGTAGGATGCAAAGAAAGACCGCATCCCATCCCAATCGGATGACCTATAGTGCCAAACACGGCGGCAGCCTGCAGAATGCAACTGCGATTTCAGCGTGAGTCGCACCACACTCTGAACAAGATAATGGTCCGAAGAGCCTAAAGGGCCGTCGACGGAAATCTGATATCCGTCCGGGTGAGAGGTCAGCAGAAGGTCCAACAGAGAAGGTGCATGATCCTCCACATCTGGAATCCGTAGGCGAAGTAACCAGTTGTGTCAGACCATATGCCAAGGCAAAATCATGAACAGATCTCCCCGCATGATCGGTTAAATGTGAACCAAGCCATTCGGCGTGATGGGCATTAAATCACGATCTCTGCGGAGGGGATCTGCTGTAGCAACGAATCTGTAGCCATTTGGACGTGGTTGAAGAGTCGGTCTGTTTACCGCTATGGGACCTATAGAGGCACCCGTAGACACGCGGATGGTCGTCGCTGTCTACGCGTAGCCAAAGGATGGACAGGTCCGAACCTTCAAGTCTGCCGAGGCGTCGCGAACAGATGTCCTCTCTGACGTAAACGCAAACTCCAGCCCGAGGCCCAAAGGAGTGTTCCAGTTTGTACCCCGGGTAGGAGAGATACGAGACATCATCCGGAGAGGACACCTGCGTCTCGGTCAGAAATAGCAGAGCCGGCCTCGCCGTCTCGAGATGGTGGTGGACGGCGTTTAGGTTAGAGTGAAGTCCCCTGATATTGCAGAAATTCACGGACAGCGTGGCAGGGGCGCCTTGGTCTTGTTGCTCCGTTTGCCCCGAGCAGTTGTAGTCTTGAGCGGAATTTTGCCCCCTCCCCCCCAGAGTACGCGGGGCAGCCTGAGCATCCACGATCAGAAGTGGAGAAACATGTTCGTGAATGCTCAGCGAGGGATTCTCCAGGGGTGCTGGTACCCTCCTGGGGTAGTTTATCATCATTTAATTCCGCTACCATGTTGATGGGGGGGGGGGGGATTTTGGCCTCCGGCCACCTGCACTCACCTGACGAAACGCGGAAGCAGAGATTCCACTTCACGCCGGTATTCTGTGAGGTCGTGGTACCACCCCGGTTTGAACCGGCCCATACGTGCAACAGCAAAGCTGCTGCGTGGCTCTACCACTGCAAGTGTTTCAGTAGCTCTTAAAGTAGATTGATGCTCTGCCTGTTCAAGACGCCTTCGCTGACTTTGAGAAGGTGTTTCCGAAGCTCTTCAAGAAAAAATCGAATCAACTTAAACCAAATCACAAAACAAATCGCAGAAAACCGAAATCGAAAGCAGTAGTCAATATAAATATAACCAACGAAAAAAGAAGTAAGTGTATGGGTACCGTATACACTATCTATACTTTTAATATTCCTTTGAAATATTGTTAAACAACCTAAAACAACGAAAACCAATTCATGATTCTAAATAAACAAAATCCAAAATCAAAGCCAGAGTCTAAATATGTATAATGAATACCAACCAAATCAACAAAACTGATCCAAGAAAATACACAAATCCGAAAATGAAAGCCAATATAAATCCATTCAACCTTAACCAAATCACAAAGCAAATAACAAACAGCCGAAATCGAAAGCAGGTAGTCGAATAAGCTACGAAATAGAAACAATTTAAGCGTATAGGTACCGTATACACTATTACTATTAATATTCCTTTGAAATATTGTTAAACAACCTAAAACAATAAAAACCAATTCACGATTCTAAATAAACAAAATCCAAAATCAAAGCCAGAGTCTAAATATGTATAAAGGAATACTAACCAAATCAACAAAACCGATCCAAGAAAATACACAAATACGAAAATGAAAGCCATTATAAATCCATTCAACCTTAACCAAATAACAAAGCAAATAACAAACAACCGAAATCGAAAGCACAAAGCAGGTAGTCGAATAAGCTACGAAATAGAAACAATTTAAGCGTATAGGTACCATATGCACTATAAGGTGACGCGCGGCTCAACGGCGGGAGTTAAGTACATGTCAGGAAACATTTCGTTACCGCGTTTTAAAAACCTAGTAACGACATCTAGCAGAATCAATTTAAACTATGTAAACGTTAGTTAATAAGAACTCTCAAAAAATATTTTTCTTATAATTTTGCACAATTTTTCTTATTGTAATACCGATTCATTCGTAACCACATATAAGAACTGTAATCATTTCCGTTCAATAAATATTACTAAGGCTTACAAGGCTTACTTGTTTCTACCACAGTTAAGTAATAGTTAAGGGTTTAAAGCGTGACAGGTGGTGATAGTATTTCTGATCTATACTTATAATCACGCCTGTAACCCTTGCGGGGTAGGCAGAGCATCAACGGATTACTTAATATCGTCGCCGAGGTTATCGCCTGTTGTGTGAATTACAATGCACCAAAACGTTTGAAGAAAATCAGCTGGTAAATTTTAAGTTTTTTATCGCTCTCTAATACAGATCCATACATTTTTTATCTTAATTTTGGTAAAAAGACATAATAATCCAGATATTCTGACCTGTTCGTCCATCGTACCGTCGTCCGTCTTGTAGAATCACGGTGGCACCACCTAGCTGAATTTAATTTTGCACCATATTCGTATTTCCCACGGGAATCATATGTTTTTCCGCTGAAAAAAGTAGCCTATGTCACTCTACAGCCACCGAACTATCCCCATACAAAAAATCATGCCATGCCGACGCTATGTTGCGACGTGAAAGAAGGACAAACAAACAAACAAACAAACACACTTTCGCATTTATAATATTAAGTATGGAGTATGGATGGAACCAAGAACATATAGAACAAGAATTGACTACGGTCATATGGAGACGACCTATGAATTTAGTGGAAGGTATCGAAAAGAACTTTTTGTCCCGAATCAGTTGTAAAATCGTTATTTTATTATCATTTCTAAACCTTTTACAAGAAATCGCCGCGAATACACTTCAAATTATATATAAAAGGCGGAAATACTTTGTCGCTACTACCTGTGCTACTACTTTTTTTTAATGTCCCATTAAAATTAGGCACAGACGATATACCTACCATACAGCCATGCGTTTAAATAAGGATATTCAATAAAAAGCAAAAACATAATGGCGGGAAAAGAATGCGGCACACATTTTTGATTTTAGAACTTATAAGTAGAACCTACAGGTGTAAAATCTTACAAGCCCTGTAGATTTTTTTGATAAACGTAATTTACTCGAAATTATAAAAACTTTCTTGTAAACTGTAACTTGTGAACAAGTAGACTTGTGAGTTTTGATAAACAGAGCACAGGTGGACAGTGTGCACGTTTGTCACCCCTATATTATTATTTAAAAAAAACAATATTTTGGAATTATTTTAAAATAAAACTAAAATTAATATTTCATATTAAATGTTTCATTAAAGGCAAATAAAATAGCGTCATTTAAATTTTTTTCCATTTAATTCCATTTAAAGTTTAATTGGCCGTTTTATAAATTTCATTTAGGGGTTTAAAACAAATAAATTAAAAATAAAATAGAAAAAAAAAGCATTCAAGTTGGCGGGAATTATTAAGTTCAAATATTGTGTTTAAAATTGTGTGAGGGTAAAAATGGATCGATATGTGATACGAGAACAGCGATCTAGTAATTGTAAGAATAATTTGAACTTTTGTGTATTACATTTATTACCCAATGAATTTGTATCGATTAAAACTGCATATTTTGTAAACTTAAATAATATTCTTAAATTGATGTTTTAGGCAATCCGCAAACCAGTCACATAATTGCGTTTTCACCAAGTACAAGTGATAATAACCTAACAGTATATAAGTAAGTATTATTAAAAGAAATAATAAGAGAATATTAATATACTAATCATATTTAATAAAATGTTACGACATTTTTAATGTTTAATAGCTAAGTACCGTATATCTAAAGAAGTGAGAGTAAACTTCCCACATCTGAGCATTCTCCACCTTTCTGCATCGAGTTGCTCCTTATACTTCCGCAAACTTAAAATTTCTTGGAAATATTTTTCTGTCTCAGACATGCAGGTTTGCTAATGGTGTTTTTATTTGCCGTGTAGTGGCGATGTAAGAATATCCACTACCCCATATTACCTTTACTATTATACTATTATACCCTATATTATGCTGTAAGTGGCTAAAGAAGTAAATGAGACAAAAGATGGGTAGCGGTATCTTCCTATAACTACTCAAAAAATGCAGTTTCCTAGGGTGTCAACTATGGCATAAATGAGCCAAAGATATGAGGCAAGCTAATCAAAGACTTTGAATATATTTTGATATAATGATGGTGATGATAAATGGATGGATTGATTGTTTTCGTACAGCGCCGAAAACGTGATCAGCACAATTGTAATTAAAAATTTCATTGGTGCTGACGGCATCGAACCTGGTTCATACGCGTGTTGTATAATTTACGGTGACTGCTCGATGGCGTCAAACCCGCGTGTTTTTTTAGGGATGAAAAATAAAATTTTTGTAAATTTTAATGAATGATGATGGCCGATGACCTGGCTGGTTTTTGACCACAATGACAACTTGTCCAGCTCTCTTTATCTAATCTTCAGACCGGAACACAGGAGTGAGCGTACTGCTGCTTGGTGGCAGAACTCTGTAGTAACTTCCCAGATGACGTGACTAGGATTGGAAACCTGGAGCCGTGCAGAACAGTATACAAAATTTAACCTGCACAAAGTTCAAAAACTATTAAACTAAGTTTGTATAAAAATAGTTATTACAATATACAGGAATTTATGGATGATGATACTCCTTGGGAAAGTTGATCGCGTTACCAAGCTGTTTCTAATTTCTTTTGTGTTGTTAATTGTAACATACATCATGTAGGATAGGATGTTATTTTTCTTAACTCTCACTAGGTTTCTTGCTGGTTCTTCCCAAGACGGAGGTTTTTTTACAAACCAATGCTAAATAAAAAACTGACTTTTAACAAGTATTAATTATAATCTACATTAAATAAAAAAATTCTGTTCCTGTTCCTGTTTCATACTTTGATCACTTCATGCGGCAGTAAATGTACATATAAAATAATTTCAGTTTCAATTTCAGACCCGAAAACTTGTATTATGGATACGGATCCGATGTCTCAAATATTCAATGCGCAAGTAATCCAGGACTTGTAAGTATTCTTAAAATTAGAATTTACTATATTTAATTTCTATAAAAATAACGAATATCCGCATCTGTGTGTATTCGCTTATACTTTCTAACTACTTGGTGGATTTTGATGTGGATTTCACCATAACTTAAAGAATTTGTTAAGGTGTTAGTGCATAACGCAAGTAAATTTAAGACAAGGATAGTTGACAAAATTATGGCGTTTTGTAAGAAGGCGTTATGTGAGAAGGTAAATGCACAGAGTCACGCCCTATCAAAGCCGGGGCAAGTCGCTTGTCAAACATAATTCTGAGATGTTAGTGCTGTTAGCCTTCTTAGCTTTTACATCTTTATCTGACTCAGGCTTATAACCAATAATCAGGGCCTTTCTGCAGGGTTTATGAGCTATATCCCTCCAACAGTAAACGTCATTGCAGCTATCTAATAATCCCTGGGCAAAAAAGATTCATATTTTACTTAATTCATGTTTTCTTGTATTTTATGGGAATTATAAAAAATATAATAGTACACCATTAGTGCTAAAGGCGAAGTAATATAGTCGTTTAAATATTAGGGTACGCATTTTTCATAAAAAAAAACGTTAATTTCGCAACAAAAGTGAATGAAAACACGCAAAACTACGTGCAAATATTAAAGATAATTTATATTTCTTTCCCTGTTTTCGTTACTCTGATGTTTTCAGCAATAATAATCAAGAATACTACATACGAGATAAAATGAAAAAGCACTGAATTGACGATTTTTGATTGGCAAATCTTCAAATTTACGAAGTACGGATTAAAAATTATTTGTTATCTAGCTTTATCTATCAAACAAGCCTTTCCATAAATATGAACAGGTTCGAAACCGGCAATACAGTGAATTAATAGACAGCCGCAGTTCGGTTGTTTGCACTGTCCAGTGCGCGTCATCCTGGCGTTTTAGACTGTTGAAGGGATGTGATCACTAACTTCCCCCTTCTCTGATTGCTTAGCCGTGCAGGCAACGCGACGTTGTACGTGTGTAATTTTAAAAACTGTTATTGAGGCTGGTTGTTCCTGTTTTTGTCCGTTTTAAAATTGGCTTTTGATAGAAAAATTAGTACATTTAGCATCTGAATAAAATATATATTTTAAATACATTCTTTGTTCTTACGATGTATCCGATCAACACACGATACAATACAATTTTCTCGATAGAAATACGACCGAACTACGTTCCGTTAGCAATTTTTTACAAGCCAAATTTCATTTTAAACAAGTACTAATACACCTTCTTTCTACAAATAATATCAATTTGTAGGTAATTCATTTTAAAATCTATTCTAGACGATCGATTTTTAAATTATATTTTTTAATAAATTGTGTATATATATTTTAATTATATTTATTAATAAATTATCGGTTATTCAAGTTATTTTCCTTTTTCTTCTTCTCTTATTTAGTTCGCGTAACATAGGTTGGAATACACTTTACACCCTAAGTTTAAGGTTAGCATGCGATTAGAGAAAAGAAAAACAAAAAGTAACTTATCCCTTTTATTGAGGTCAATGCTTCTCCAGGTTGTGTGGTAAGCATTTACATCGTATTCCGTCACTAGTTCGGCGTTGTGTTTTTACCCGTACTTTACCACTTCATCATCATCATCATCATTATAGCCGTGAAGGGCTATAATGAAGTCCACAGCTGAACATAGGCCTGCCCCAAGTAATGCCACAAAGCACGGTCCTGAGCCACCTGCATCCGTCGACTTACTGCATGTCTTACCAGGTCGTTACTTCATCTAGTGGGGGGTCGCCCTACACTACGCCTACCGGTA
Source organism: Parnassius smintheus behrii (assembly GCA_036936625.1). NCBI lineage: Eukaryota > Metazoa > Arthropoda > Insecta > Lepidoptera > Papilionidae > Parnassius > Parnassius smintheus. The sequence goes on along the minus strand of JAUPFT010000010.1, from coordinate 16,324,381 downwards.
CGAGGCTGCCACTCGAGAACCTTTCTTCCCCATCAGTTAATAATAATAATAATAATATTCCACAACTAACACACAACGCCATCTAGTCCCAAGCTAAGCAGAGCTTGTGTTATGGGTACTAGACAACTGATAAACATACTGATATATTTCTAAATACATAAATATTATAGATAAATTACACCCAGACACAGAACAAATGATCGTGCTCATCACACAAACATTTGTCCTGGGTGGGAATCGAACCCACGACCTCCGGCATAGCAGTCAGGGTCACTAACCACTAGACCAACAGGCCTGCCTAAAGTTAAAGTTGCCTAAAGTTAAAGTAAGAAGTTATCGGTTCTTCGAGCTATATGGCCGGCCCATTGTCACTTCAGCTTACTAATCCGTTGGGCTATGTCGATCACTCTGGTTTTACTGCGGATATCCTTATTTCTTAGTCTATCACGCAGTGAAACTCCGAGTATAGCCCTCTCCATAGCTCGCTGAGTGACCTTGAGCGTCCTCATACGGCCAGCAGTGAAGGACCACGTCTCTGATCCGTAAGTCATCACTGGCAACACGCACTGGTTGTACACTTTAGTTTTCAGACATTGAGGTATACCTGACGAGAAGATGTGTCGTAATTTCCCGAACGCTGCCCAGCCGAGTTGAATCCGTCGATTGACCTCTCGGTCGAAGTTCGACTTACCTAGTCGGACTATTTGTCCCAGGTAATCGTACCCGTCAACAACTTCGAGCATAGTGCTCCCAATAACTACCGGCATAGGTGAGACATGGACATTAAGACCTATCCGTTGGGAGACACCATTAAGGTCATTGAGCATAGTGCTAAGGTCCTCCAGCGATTCTGCCATAAGGACTATATCGTCAGCAAATCAAAGGTGAGTGATGTACTCGCCATTGCTGTTAATACCGTATCCTTTCCAGTCCGGTAGCTTGAAAACGTCTTCCAATGCAGCGGTGAAAAGTTTCGGGGATATCACGTCACCCTGTCTTACACCTCTCTGCAGTTGGATAGGTTTCGAGCTCTGATTCTGTACTCGGATAGCCATCGTAGCCCTACTGTACAAACACTTCAGCACTTCGATATACCGACAGTCAACTTGGCACCGCTGAAGGGACTGTAGCACCGCCCAAATTTCGACGGAATCAAAGGCTTTCTCATAGTCCACATACGCCAGGCAAAGTGGCAGATTGTACTCTTCGGTCTTCTGTATAATCTGCCGCAGGGTATGTATGTGGTCTATGGTACTGAAGCCTTTTCGGAAACCGGCTTGTTCGGGAGGCTGGAAGTCGTCGAGTCTGCGTGCGAGACGATTCGTAATGACTCTCGAAAACAGCACGTAGACGCTGCTCAGAAGGGAAATCGGTCCGTAGTTCTTCAAGAGAGCGTTGTCGCCTTTCTTAAAGAACAAGACCACCGCACTTCTGCTCCACGCCTCCGGAGTAGTGCCACCATGGAGGACGGAATTGAAGAGCTTCTGAAGGACTTCAAGTACCGGTGTTCCACCCGCTTTCAGAAGTTCCGCTGTAATTCCATCCTCGCCTGGGGCCCTGCCGTTTTTAAGATGCTGGAGAGCCATTCTAATCTCGCTCAGACTTACGTGCGTGATATCATCGGAATAGTGTCGGGTAAGACTTGCTCTTGGATCGTTACACACACTTGCGTGTGGTTCCAACGATGATGTGTACAGCTGCCTATAGAACCTCTCAATCTCACTCAAAATCTCAGGTGTCTCGGAAACGATGCTGCCACACTCAGTCTTCAGCTTTGACAGTTGGCTCTTTCTGGCAGACAGATCTCTGGCAAAGTCTTTGGAGCCCTGGTTCCGCTCGATCGCTTCTTTAATACGAGCAGTATTAAAGTTTCGTAAGTCTCGCCGCATTCATTTGTCTGTTCAGTTGCCTGTATGCTGTCAAATCTGTTGACGATTGAAGCCTCATCTCCCGTCTAACAGCCATGAGATTAAGAGTGTGATCGGAGAGTTTTTGTGTTCTTCTGCGGCGGGTCTTGCAGAACTTAGCTCCGACCGCATGGACAGTTTCCACGAGCTTGTCAATCATATCGTCCACTGAATTGCAATCTTCTGGGCACTGAAAGCGGTTACATAACTCGATCTGAAAAATGTCGGAATTCTGGATTAGAACACGAGAGGGACGGAGCGTTGACTTCATTAGACGTAACCTCTCCAACTTTACCATTCGCTGTAACCCAATGCCAAGGTCTGAGTTCTCGCCAGGGAGATCGGTTAAACAGATTATTACTCTGGCCCGTGTCCATCCCTTGAGATTTATGAAGGCTGTTACCAGGTTGAAGCTGCAGTACTCTGTAACAGCTAAGAGATCAAATTTTTTATTGTTTAATATAAGTAAATGCTCTAGGCCTGCTGTATTAACATCCATTTATGGGCGTGGATGGGTAAGTGCGGGTAAATATGTGTCTGCTTAGGGCGAAAACGTACCTTTGTTGGGGCTTCGACCTTCTCCGTGCCATTCCCCATGCCACCACTACTTCCTTCTCGAGGGTAACACTCTGAGTCATAGACCGTCTCACTAACGCCGCTCCAAGTTCACTTTCCCAAGAGGACAGTAGGGAGGATCAAATTTGGGGCAGCACTTGTTCCGCTAAAGTGTCAGAGCCACCCCTGATCTTAAAAGTTATTGTTTTAAAACCAAGAACAACTCTGCCACATGCTGCCATTGGTGATAGTTTCTACCTCGTTTACTTTTAGATATCGCTTTCTATTTAAAATAATGGTAAGCGATATCTAAAATTTCGCATTTGCCATTTAACTAAAACCCAGGACTACTTAGAAAAAAAGAACCTCGTAATTTTAGGACATTTTGTAATAATATTACAAAATGTCCTAAAATTACGAGGTTCTTTTTTTCTGGTCCCATGGTAAATCGAGCGAGAAGTTAAGCGTGTTTTTAATTTAATTAATAGAATCGAGTTTTCTGTGCATAAATTCATTTAGGAAATGGAGAAACGCAACGTCTTAAATAAGAATTTGCAATTTAACGAGCTGGTGTTATGACTACCACTGGACCCTAATTTGAATATCTTATAATGATTTTTCATATTATTCACTTATGTGAATACTACACACTGAATGAAAGTAATTTGACGGATTTATCACATTTCAATTTTGACACTTATTTAATACGTATGAAAAATTAATAATTCAAAGTTGAAAGTAGTCTACGTGAATTATGTTATCAGGACAACCTTGATCATGGGTACTGCATAGTATTTTAACATCGAGAATTAAAATTGAGTTAAAACTAAACCAGATAAAATCCTTATTACACTTATTTTACATAGCCAAATGGATTAGTCAGCTGTAATGGCAAAGGATCGGCAATATAGCTCGAAGAACCGACAACAGATGGGAAAGAAAATACGGGCTTAGGAGGCCACCTGATACACTGCGCTTACCGGTATGAGGCTCACTAGACGGATTGACTGCACTTTGTCACATTTTTTGGGGAGGCCTGTGTTTGGCAGTGGCTTTGTGGATTGGTTAACGTTAGCTTCGACGACTTTCTTTCTTCTCTTTCATGGGCCCGTAAAAATCCAAAGTTGGACATGGGACATTCTCTGTTTGGGAATTAGCCTTCGTGGCACTTGGCATACAGATCGACGGTCACAGTACTAGAAGTGTCACTTTTGTTACTGCTGAACATCGCCGCCGAGACCGGTGTATATATCTTCATTATTTAAAGTCATTTTCTGGTCGTCGCCTCACACGATACCGAAGCGCAATTATTTGCTTCCGACAGTTTTCTGATATGATCGCCGTGGTCGATTATATTTAGTGGGTGGACCATGAAAGGCCATGCTCCTTCGAAGGCCAATTATTAAAATGTCGTAGTTATTGCCATAAGATGACAAATTCCTTCTACTTACACAAACACCCATCGTACTGAAAATCACAGACGCGACGGCGAATCGCTCGCGCTACTATTTTGGTACTACGGTCCCTCGCTTTATTCAGGAATCGACGACGTTAAAATAAGGTGGTAATATGTTACGTAATAAAACAAAGTAATAATGAAATATTTGTTAGTTTCATTTATCCAGTAAAGAAACGATCCAGTAAATAATGACTGTTTATTTGTTAGAGTTGCCTTCCATGGTACACTCACCTTAGTATATTAGTAATAATATTTAGAGTCTAATTCGCAGTAAAAAAATAAAACAACGTTATTTTAACTTTTGCTTCTTTATAAATTGATTTTTTTTTGCTTCTCAGCGAAGCCCCAAAAACTCCGAACGTTTTAATTAAGGTTACTTCAACGTCAAAAGGACGCTGAGGTATTGTTTTCGAAGAACAAGGGATTAACTTTGTTGTTTACGTAATAATTTTGTTTAGTATTTTTAAAATAACCTTCTTTAGCATAATGTGATTTGTCCCTAGATATTACAGAATCCTGGACACATTGTGTCTGGGATCGACCCGCGTTATTTAGCGGCGTATACTAGCGGCAGCGCCACTTATATAACAACAGGTAATTATTTCATTTTCTTAATTCATTATGCTTAAAAATAACGACACTAAAGCAGAATTTTTATAAGAATCTAGGGTCTCTGAGTAAAACTGCGGTCGGACGGTCATGGCAAAACTATAAAAGCTTCTTTGTTGTTTAACTACGGAACAATAACAACGAATAAAAAGGTCTAATTAATCAGCAGGTGAACAAAACGTTATATTAAATAACTATTATATCTCTCCACTATACTTATATCGGTCGTCAAGCAGCAGTTCATTTTACTGTTGTGTTCTGGTTTAAAGAGTCCATAGAGTAAGTATATTATCAGGCTGTGGGGCGTTCCATTTTAGTTATTACGGGCAGTGCTTGGTGAGTTCCGACAGCTCTAAGCTAACTAAGGTAAATATGTTCTCCTTCTCCACCACCGACCCATTCTGTCTGTGTCTGTCTCACGACGAATATATCTACTGAACTATTATATATTATACTAGCTTACCACCCCGCGGTTTAGCTCACGTTAAATCAAATTTTCCTGATAGTAAGTGTCGACCATCACCCATGAACAACTCCAATACCACGGAAATATCAGGTGTGATTAAAATTTAAAAGGATTTAAAAGGAGTAAGCTCGTTTCTTAAAGGTCTCTAAGTCATATCAGTCCGCAAAAATCGCCAGTGGTAAATAATTCTACAATGAAGTCTTGCGAAGAAGAAAACTCCTAGTAAATCGTAGTTATGTTCAACCACAAAGCATACAGATAGCGTGGATAGTACGTGAGTTTTGTCCCGATGTGCACTTGTAGAATTTGACAACTGGAATTGATTCGGACAATTTGTATATGAGTAGGAAAGTATATACCCTCGGAAAATGCGAATGAAAATGTCATGGCATATAATATGTCTTCGCAACGCCAGTGAATGGGTCGATCAGAAAGAAAGTCGTCAACGATTTGAGCCACTCTTCGCTGAATGCGGGTAAGTTAAATGAGCTGCACTCCATGTGAGGGCAAACTTGCATCTTATGTCGTTGCAAACGGCGTACCAGCATGAAATACTGTTCTGTTTTGCTGAGCATGCCAAGCTTTTGAGAAGCCAATTTAGCCTTCCCTTCCAAGTGACCGCGGGTCTGTACGTCATTCAATACGACGATGCCGAGGATTTCAATGCTGGCTGAGGCGCTTGGGAAGTGCTCTATACATGATTAAAACTACTTTTACGGATTTTATCGCGTTTATTTTTACTTTTTATTTTTAATTCCCGACGTTTCGGGCGCTTTCCAGCACCCATGGTCACGGGGGACTGAGATGACTGACGTCCCGATGTCATTGTTAAACCCGGAGTACCTTCAACAATGACCTTTTAACAATGACATCGGGACGTCAGTCATCTCAGTCCCCCGTGACCATGGGTGCTGGAAAGCGCCCGAAACGTCGGGAATTAAAAATAAAAAGTAAAAATAAACGCGATAAAATCCGTAAAAGTAGTTTTAATCATGTGTAGTGTTCGCGTAAATATAAGAAATCATTAAGTGCTCTATAATTGAAGAGATACGACAAAAGGTTCTTTTTAGCAGTAAACGTACCAACCTGTGACTCCTGAAGTTAAAACTACTAATTTCGTCCCCAATCTGGGATTTTGTTTACCAAAGCCTCTACTTCAGACAAAAGTTTGGTTCGATTACGTGTTCGAGAGAAATATTAGTACGGCCGGTGTAAAAAGCATCATCAGTGTTAAAACCAGTAACAGCAACATATAATTGATATACAAAAGAAACGCAGCCTCGTAGAAAACTAGCATTAATAGGCTCGCGTTCGGAGTATGTACCGACCTACAAAAAAAACTTATGGCCCATTGAAGGCCTAAGGACTATGTCCAAGACCTCCCTTATGTACTCTTCTGCTTCCGCTCATCTATGAGTCAAGTAAATTAGAAGATTAGAACTAGAACAAGCTAATAAGTGACCGCCAATGCGGTGGTTCTCAAGGTACCTCATGAGCAGGCAGTTTATAATAGATTCCATTATTTGGAGAACAAAGGCGATAGTTATAAATAAACCTATAGTTGGACGAGTTTGAGCGGTCGCCATAAATTCAGGACTATCGGAACTGGATATTAGGAACCGGTGCCAACTCCAGACTATTCATCTTCAGCACAATAGAAGGGACTCCATCAGGCCCACTCAAATTGTTGACGTCCAGGGAGAGAAGTGAGCACGGTGTAAACCGCAAATTCAGCAATCACACTGCGAGATGGTTTTTCCAGTGAAGGAACAGATGGCTGACAGAAGTTCCTTGGTGTAGCCTTGGTAAAACTTAATAAAGTAGTCTTAAGTTAGAGAAGAGAGCTTGAGCAGTTTAAAATTTTAAATCACTTCCAGCAAGTCAACGAAAGACGAAAGGTAGTAAACAATTCAAACCCTTGTTTTAACAATCTATTTATTTGGTATGTACCAAAAATAAAGAAAGAGAAAGTAAAATTCTTGTGGCATTTACTCTATTAATGGAGAATGTACAAAATTTTATTATATACATAAGTGGTGCTAGAAAAGGTAAGCTTACCGCTCCCCCGAACATTGCGCCCTGGGCTCCAGCCTGATTAGCCTGTGGGTGAATCAGGCCCTGATTACTGTTAACGCACTTAGCAGTAGCTGACTTTGTTTAAATGGTTGTAGGATGTAGAATTAACGTCTGATCCGCGTTACTTTAACGTTGAAAAAAGTTTTGTATTTCTGATCGTTTTTTTTAAATAGAATTAGAGTGATAAACGAGCACACAGTCCACCTGATGGTAAGTGGATGTTGTGGCCCATAGACATCTACATTTATCCTCGATTAAGAATCAAAAGGCACATGCGTTGTCAACTCCTGAAGACTAAGATGGAATGCCTCGTTTCCAGTAAAAAGGATCTCCGGATCTCTACACTTACCATACGAAACACAGTAGTATTAAGCTGCTACTTTACGCTGGTATTCTTTGAGAGCGTGGTCCTTCCCCGGTCGAGCCAACCCATTCGTGCTAAAAGCATAATATAACTGCGGCGTGACTCTATCACGTATAAAATTATTATTTATATAGAATGACGATACAACAACTTCTGATTACTTTCAGATTTCAACTGGCCATGAAATATTAAAATTCACTATTTGTCCGTGGTAGTCACGCTGCAACTATATTATGGCTGCACATGAAATTTTATTTATTTATAGGAGAAGGAATTAGCATCATCATCATCTGTACAGCCATTACAAGTCCACAGCTGAACATAGACCCCTATAGAATAGAGGAAGGAATACCATCGTGAAATAGCAACATTACATAAAATATATAGAGTCGATGACTGTCCTGTTGCTGCAGCCATTATAAGATTAATTATAATTAAAAGATTTTTTTGTCCTTTTTATCTTTAATTTTTTGTGATTCATTTTGCTGTGGCAATGAATACACACTGGTATTATTTCCTTTTTTACATGATACTGTTGTGTTTCGTATATTACCAAACACTCCTTTCTACTGGCAAAGAAGTTTTCATCTTCATCCTCAGGAATGACAAAGCATCTGCTCTGGTTCTTAACTAAGGGAAATGTAGGTATCATCCCCATCCCATTAGCCACATTTATATGTACAAGACGTAAGTTTGTAGCCGCTTGATATAAAGCTCATACGACGATCACTATCGTTCTATCCTTTTCTATTATATAAATTTAAACCTGTCAGAAATCGAGAGGTGGCTTTGCATCTTTCGAAGTGGAGCTTAAAATAAATAGTGTGCTGTAGCTCTCGCAGTAGGTATTGAAAAATATTTTTCACGCGTTAAACAAATAGCAATTTCTCCACCCTCTAATACGGGGTTGATTAGCGTTTAAAAATAAGTTCAGTTCAATTTAAGTAGCACCGGCGGGAGACGAACTTGGGTGGTTTGTGGAAATTTTAAACGAGCGTCTTGCCTCTGAGATATAATGACGATGGTCATGTAGAAAAATATAATTAATTCAAAACTTTCCGATTATTCAAAGTACTCTGTGTTCAAAACTGAATATTTTGTTAGTGGTTGATATTTACTACACTGACACTTACTACTGACATTTAATAACAATATCTTTGTTTGAAATAGGTCAGGAACAGATTCAAATGCAACAAAATCTTAATAATCCGGAGACTACAGATAGAGTGATCTATGGTCAATACCAAAATAAAAATTTTGTCGGACCGGAAAGACCCACACCTAGAAAATATGTGCCTCAAATTACTGGAAAAGGTACTGTTAATCATTGTAGTTACGAGCATGAATTAAGTAAATAATTATTAGTACGTGTTACGTTATATTCATACATGATAGAGCCATGCTGCAGTTATATTAGAAGTATAGTTGTAGCACGAATGGGACGGGTCGACCGGGGAAGGACCACGCTCTCACAGAATACCAGCGTGAAATAGTAGCTTAATACTGCTGTATTTCGTATGGTGAGTGTAGAGAACCGGAGACCCTTTTTACTGGAAACGAGGCATTCCATCTTAGTCCTCACGGGTGACAACGCATCTGCATTTTGATTCGTAATCGAGGATAGATGTGGATGTCTATGGGCCACAGCAACCACTTACCATCAGGTGGACTGTATGCTCGTTTGTCACCCTAACCTATAAAAAAAATATTATACTTCTTCTGCTTTACTTCGTCATCTCGCAAAAGTTCACCGCAGGACATGGGCCTCTCCTATTACATTTTGCAGGGAAGATTTGATATAATAATCACGCGTGGAAATCTGATATGTGGTTGAAGGACCAGATGCTTCGTACCTTTGACATTGCTCTTTACTTTACGCGTGGCGTAAATAGTTGGTTAAATTGCCATCGGTCATTCATCATAAGATTTTTTGGCAATTACTACAATTACATGTTACGATACGACACACACGGGATGAAATAGAACAATGGATACTCTTGAGCCGCCTCCGCACAGTACTTTTTCACACATCGAACGCGAAGCGGAGATGTATTAAACGGGGAAAATAGGAATTGCGGGGTAAATAGGAATAAAAATCTGCTTTTCTAAACCGTACTGTCAGTAACATTCTATTTAAGAGAAGTCAACACTTTTTGGTTTTTGAACGAGCTTATATTTTTTGCTACTGGCTACATTGAGCATTTAAGCCAGCTTATCAGGATTCCCTAAAGAAAAACGTGTTGAAAAGGAGGTCGATGTGGACAAGTGAATATTGTTACTTTCAACTTTAAGTTTTTTGTCAGTTATATTGAGTAAGAGTGGTTAAATCGACGTATATCTTGACATAATAGTGGATTGGATTTGGAAAAAACGTGAAGGTAAGTAAATAATTGCGTGATTTCATTGAAAGTCTTAGTTTTAGTCGAATAATCGGTTTTAGGTTATTTTGGAGATAATAGGAACGCAAGAGGGGGAAATTGGGATATGACAGGTATAATTGGAACAACGCGGGGGATATTTGGTTTGATTAAGGGGTAAATTGGAATTCCTAAATAGGGTTGTCAAAATCCAAAACCTAAATAAAGTAGGTACCCACCCAGTAAATTAAAGTAAATTTCATTTCGGTACTTTATGAATAACGTAATTTACCCTTTTGTATAAACTGTTAAATATGTTCTTGGGTAAGGTTTACAATTCGGTCGCCTGAATTTGGGGGTGGGGGGTGGCGTGGGGGGAGGGGGAGAAGTTGTAGATTCACCCCCTACTTCCACTTTTGCCGCACGTACTTAGTTTTTTTTCTCATTAATTTTTAAAAATCTCATTTTGAGGTTATGTTTCGTAATTTTTATGACAATTTTAACCTGATTTATGGGGAGAGAGAGTTGGAGGAAGGAAGCCCCACGCCACTTAACGTGGTGCAGTCAAGGGAAGTCCAGTCGACGGAGCCCCGCTTAGCGGGGCTCCTACTTCTGAGTGGTTTACAAAAAAATAACCACGAAGAGGATGACGGGGTCTATTCGCTCGCTCACACGACCCCGTCATCCTCTTCTAACCTAACCTATCCGAGTCGGGTTGCTCCACGTCCCAGGCTCGCTTCGCTCGCTATTGCACTCGATATAACACCAAATTATTAACTTTCGTAACTACTTTAAATTATAAACATAATTTATGGCTGCCACCATTTGTAACATAGGATCTTTGCGATATTTAGCAGTATTCCGCCGCCACAAATATTTCACTATTCACCAAAATTCTGAAACTCGGAAGCAACGCCATGAGGAAAAGCTGTCAACAAAATGGCCGTCATAGCGATTTAATTTTACATATTTTTAAATCGATTCAAATCGAAATTAGATGAATCGATCACAAAAAATCGAAATCTTAAAGAACAATTTCGCAAAAATCGTTTTTTTTTATTTGCGTTAAACGTTTATATTTACGATATCAAAAGATACAATAAAGTACAGATAACATTGAATAATTAAATTAAAAACTGTCATTCTTTACGAGTAGGGGTACATTCAACCAATTGTAAATAATTTTACAAATCTTAATAAAACAGAAAAAGATTCAATCTCGATACTCTAGGGTGAAATATCGATTCACTAGATCGATTCAGAACTATATATCGATATGACATTGACAGATGAAACGTCAAAAACGTAAATTAGTCATTTACCAATATTTTTAAAAAAATAATTAAAAATACTTCGACACTGCTCCGGCAGAAATAATCGAGTGGGGGTGCTTCAGATAAACCCCCTTGACTCCCCCACAGTGACAGAATCTTCAAATTCAGGCGACCGAATTGTAAACCCAACCCATGTTCTTTAATAGTCGCTTAAATAAATATAATTTAATGTAGATTTTAACAAACATTATTTACATTGCATTGTTTTATTTTGGCCATAGACCATTATTTACCTCGGGCACGAATCTGAGAAAAAATCAAACAATTTTTATAGCTTGCCTTTTTTACCTATTTTTGCTTTTATCTTCATTCAGATAGGCTATAAAATACAGATAGTAGAACTATTTTTGATCAAAAACTATATGAACTGAGCATAAACTGTTTTTTTTCCAGAATGCCTCGCAACTACGTACCAAAACCAGGTGCTAAACGCTACAAAAAATACGATGATCAAGTAATAAAACAAGCCCTAAACGAGATAGATTTGACCAATAATAGCCTAAGTGCTGTAGCTGAAAAATATAACATAGCAAAATCGGTACTATGCCGTCATAAAAACCGAGAAATGAAACCTCACGGTAGGCCAACAGCACTAACCAAAGATGAAGAGCTATATTTAGTAGAACATTTAAATATTTGCGGCGATTGGGGTTACCCATTAGATACAACAGACCTTAGATATATAATAAAAATGTATCTAGACTCAATGAATATTAGGCACAATATTATTAATATATATTCAAAAATAACATGCCCGGTATAGACTATCTTAATGGGTTCATGAAAAGACATGCAAATAAATTATCCAAAAGAATATGTCAGAATATTAAAAGAGCTAGGGCGGCAGTGTCTTCACACATAATAAAAGAATATTTTGGCGAATTGGCAAAGTCTTTGGAGAACGTCCCGACCACACCACCCGGACAAAATATAATCAATTATGATGAGACGAACCTGACAGATGATCCTGGTCGCAAGAAGGTGATAGTAAGACGAGGATGCAAGTTTTTTTTTTTTTTTTTTTTTATAGAAGAGGGGGCAAACGAGCATGCGGCTCACCTGATGTTAAGTGACTACCGCCGCCCATGATCAACCGCAACACCAGGAGAATTGCGGGTGCGTTGCCGGCCCTTTAGAAAGGAGTAAGCTCTTTTCTTGAAGGTCCCCAGGTCGCAAGTATCCAGAGCGTGTAGTCAATCACTCTAAAGGGTCCATATCTTTGATGATGTCAGCCACAGCAGATGGTATTTTCCTGCCGCCTTATGTCGTCTATAAGGCAGCTCATTTATATGATTCATGGACGACGAGGGGGCCTCATAATGCAAGATTTAACAGGTCTTCATCCGGCTGGTTCGATGGTGATATTTTTGAAGATTGGGTTAAAACAAGAGTTATACCATTTTGGGAAAAGAAAGAGGGTAAGAAAATTTTGATAGGAGACAATTTGTCTTCACATTTGTCTGTTGATGTTATAAAACTATGCCAGGAAAAAGATATTCACTTTATTTTTCTGCCCGCGAATTCAACGCATCTTACACAGCCCCTAGACGTTGCAGTTTTTAGACTCATGAAGATAATTTGGCGTCACTTATTAAACAAGTGGAGAAAAACTGACGATGGGAGAACCCAATCATCTGTTCCAAAGGGTTGTTTTCCATTTCTGTTAAAAGTACTAATGGATGAGCTAAGTGTGAATGCTGAAAAAAATATTAAAGCCGGGTTTAGAAAATGTGGGATTGTCCCATTAGATGCTAACCAAGTTCTAGCAAGGCTTCCTCTGCAAGAAGAGGACGAAGAGGTAAAGAAAAAAGCTATGGATGATAGTGTCTTATCACTGTTAAAAGAAATGCGCTATGGATCCATGAATATTAGAGAACCCCAAAAGAAGAGAAAATTGGAGGTAGTGGCAGGAAAAAGTGTAAGTGCTGAGGAATTAGAAAGGAATGAAGATCAGGAACCTTTGAAACCAAAAAAGAAAAGAACACTAAAGCAAACAAATAAATCAACTCCAAAAGGGAAGGGTGTGGGCAAAAAAACAAAACCAAAAATTTGCAATTTACAGATAGACAACGGTGAAAACAGAAATTGCGATATCAAAATATGCGGTGAAAGCAAAGAGGTAAATGACGATAATATATTTGAGGTACCGGTTGGATTACACGATCCTGATGTAGTGATTCCTGAACCTTTTGATTTTTCCATTGAAGAAATGCCAATAATTTTTGCTGAAAATTTCGATTGCCAAGAAATTGATTTGAGAACTTTTGATGAAGACCAAAAGAATCAAAACACAAGTAAACAAGATTATGACAAAGAAAATAAAAATATTGAAACAAAAAACACACAGAAGCCTAAAATTCAAATTATATCGGATATAAAACTTAAATTGCCATTGCCTATGAAGAGAATGAACTGTAATTCTACCTTACACAATAACGGAAAAAGTAAGTCAACCCGTACAAAGAGAGAAAGAAGTCTGAATTTTTACAAAGACGAGAAAGAAATTTTGAAAATTTTAGAAGAAGAATAATTTTATTACCCAAACTGGAACTGATTACTGCAATTAAAAATAATTTTTACTTTGATTTGAAAGGACTATATTTTATTTTTTTGTTACCTACCGGATTATTTTTTATTAAAATATTTGATACCTACTAAGCTAAACGTTTAATAGTTTGTTACCTACCTGCAAGTGAATTCAAAGTGGAGACTATAAACATATACGAATAGCAAGCAATGCAAGCTCAATGTAATATTTTTCTTGTTAGGTACCTAATAAACGATTTTTAAACACATTAAAAAGGTTTTTTTTTCAAATTAGTTAGGTGCCTATCTACTTACCTATTTACTAACTTTAGATAGATAGAGTGACAGCCCCAGTTAAAATTCCTATTAACCTCTCTCTTAAACCACTTATCCCCGTCAGGGGTAAATTGGAATCCAATAGGGTTTTCGTTGAATTTCTCAAAATATCACAATAATACGCGAATCTAAGCTATACCTAACATCTAAAAGAGCTTACCATGCATCCTTCAATATACCTTGAAATACCCTAAGCGTTACGGAAGATGGTTTAAATTAAAGTTGAAAGTGAAGATTGGACCAATTTACCCCGTTTTACGGTACCTAGTGCTCAATTTTCACCAAAGCAAAAAATCGCGATCCACTCAATTAAATTACTTCCATCAGTTTTATATTGCACTAAAATAATAAAAAAGTACACCAATTGTAAGAGGAGATTTTAATAAATACTTCTGACGTAGTTATAAGATTATTTATTTCGATCATTATTTAGTTAACTTTTAATTGAAAACAATGTCACTTGTACGTCAGTTAGTCGGTATAGATGTGAACAAGATATCTTTCAAATAACTGAACTAATCACTTCTTCTTTAGTTTATTAGCATTGGATTTTAATCCTTTCAATCCTTTTAAATTTCTCTTCTGTAAACCGTCCCGTTCATTAATATTTGACAAAGTTTTTCGGTAACAAAATACGAATCACCGGCATAAAGCAGTCAAAAAAGTATTTCGTTTGTTAAAATCGCAAGTTATTGCGATTACTTTCCTTTTTCAACTGACCATGATATAATAAATTAAATATTGGTCTGTGAGAGCCACGCTGTAACTATATTATGGTTGCACACGATTTTTTTTATTTATAGGAGAAGGGAATCAGCATCATCATCATCTTTACAGACATTACAAGTCCACAGCTGAACATAGACCCCTATAGAATAGAGGAAGGAATACCATCGTGAAATAGCAACATTACATATAACATAAATGTTGAGTCGGTGACGGTTTCGTTGCTGTAGCCCAATATTCATTATAAGATTTTTTCGCCCTTTTTATCTTTTATTTTTGTGCATTTTGCTGTGTCATCATTGACACAGTAGTACATAATACAGATACATAACGGTATTATGTCTTTATTAACATGATACTGTTGTATTTGGAATTGTACCAGACACTCCTTTTTACTGGCAAAGACGTTTTCATCTTCGTCCTCAGGAATGACGAAGCATCCGCTTTTGGTTCTTAACCAAGGGAAATGTAGGTACGTAGAGGTCACTCAACTAGTTTTGAGATGCTAATATATAATATGCATAATAATAAAATGTATCGTACGAATCACATATACGGATATCGAAAAGATTGTAGGCATTAGTTCGGGGAGCATTCATACCATCCTACATCAACATCTTGGAGTGAGGAAGTTTTGTTGTCGATCGATCCCTCGTTTGCTCTCCGAAAGCGAAAAACAGACTCATGTGGATTGGTGCCATGACATGCGTCTACGTTTTGAAAACGGGGCATCTAGGCGTGTTTAATAAATCGTTACTGGTGACGAGACATGGATCTATCAATATGATCCGGAAAATAAAAGGCAATCATCGGTATGGGTCTACTCAGAAAGACAGTTATCGACAAAACTGCAAAGACCACGCAATGTCGGCAAAAAAATGGTGGCTAGCTTTTCTTCGCGGAGCGGATATTTGTTGACGTCAATGCTGGAATAATGTAGGTCAGTCAACTCTGAATGGTAAATTACAGTGGTATTACCCAAAGATTTTCAAGCTGTGTGGGAGAGAAGACCAAAGACCGGGCTTCAGGGAATTATGCTGCATCACGATAACGCCTTTCACATACCTCCCTTAAAACAAAAGTATTTATTGAGGAATCTGGTACTGAAACTCTAAGCCACCCCCCCTACAGCCCTGACTTAGCTCTTTGTGATTTCTTTTTGCTCCCATGAGTCAAAGAAAAAATAAAAGACAAATTTTTTTAAGCACCGAAGACGCTGGCGAAGTGGCTGCCTACGAAGAAGCGATTTCCGACCTGCTAGATTAAGACTCTCAAAAGTGATTTCAGACTTGGTTTAGGCGAATAGAATTTTGTGTAGAGCATGATGGAAAATATTTTGAAAAGATGTAAAATAAATATTAATAGTATTTAGAATACTTTTTGTATATCTCAAAACTTATTGAGTGTCCTACGTATCATAAGGCAACATCATCGCACCCCCATCCCATTACCCATATTTATGTGTACACATGACGCACGCTCATACGATGATCACTCTTATTATACCATTCCATATTCTACAAATTTAAACTTGTCAGAAATTGATAGGTGGCTTTGTGCCTTACACTATGCCCGAAGTGGAGCTTAAAGTATGTTGTAGCTCCCTCACTAGAAAATGAAAAATATTTTTCCCGTGTCACCATTACTTCACCCTCTAACACGGAGTATATTAACTTTTAAAAATACGTTTACTTCAATTTCAGTAGCGCCAGCGGGAGTCAAACACGGGTTGTTTGTGGAAATTTCAAACGAGTGTCTTGCCTCTGAGCTATAATGACGATGCTCATGTAGAACAATAAGTAATTCATTAATGTACTGTATCGAAGTCGAATATTTGACTGTAATAGTTTTGAAAACCTAACTGAATATTTTGTTAGTGGTTGATAAATGACGCGGCCACATTGACACCTGAACAAAAATTATGAAAAAAAAAATGAATAGGAAATGATTACATTTAATAACAATATCTTTGTTTGAAATAGGTCAGGAACAGATTCAAATGCAACAAAATCTTAATAATCCGGAGACTACAGATAGAGTGATCTATGGTCAATACCAAAATAAAAATTTTGTCGGACCGGAAAGACCCACCCCTAGAAAATATGTGCCTCAAATTACTGGAAAAGGTACTGTTAATCATTGTAGTTAGGAGCATGAATCAAGTAAACAATTATTATTATATTTCTTCTGCTTTACTTCGTCATCTCGCAAAAGTTCACCGCAGGACATGGGCCTTTCCTATTACATTTTGCAGGGAAGATTTGATATAATAATCACGCGTGGAAATCTGATATGTGGTTGAAGGACCAGATGCTTTGTACCTTTGACATTGCTCTGTACTTTACGCGTGGCGTAAATAGTTGGTTAAATTGCCATCGGTCATTCATCATAAGATTTTTTGGCAATTACTACAATTACCTGTTACGATACGACACACACGGGATGAAATAGAACAATGGATACTCTTGAGCCCACCTCCACGGTACTTTTCACACATCGAAAAACTTGAAAAAATGTAGCATTTTTTGCGATCCACTGAATTTAAATTACTTCCACCAGTTTTATATTGTATTAAAATAATAAAAAAGTACACAAATACCAAGAGGAGATTTTAATTAATACTTCAGACGTAATTGTAAGATTATTTATTTCGATCATTATTTAGTTCTTTTAATTGAAAATAATTTCACTTGGAGGTCAGTTGGTTGCTATGGATGTGAACAAGATATCTTTCGAAAAACTGTACTTATCACTTTAATTTTCTTTTATTAGCTTTGGATTTGATTCCTTAGGAAGCCTTTTGAATTTTACTATTGTAAACCGTCCCGTTCAAATGTTTTTTTGGTAACACAATACGAATCACCGGCATCAAGCAGTCAAAAAGTACTTCTTTTAAAGTTACATTTAATTAATTTTAATTTTATATTAAACATTAAAAAAAATTGTAACTTTAAACTAAATACGTCTTTCGGTAATTAATAAAAGAAGTAAATTGATTATTCAAATCACTACATGAGTGTTCGAGTTGTGTGCTTTTGGATTTTATTTATTTATTTATTATTTCATATGTTCATATATTTTTGTAGAATCGTCAAAGCAAGTGATCCCATCGAAACAATCTAACATTTATGGAAATAAGCAACAACCGCTGAAAATTCAAGAAGAAAGAAATCTAAAACCTCTACAGATATCTTCTAATGGTAATTCCTAAAAATACTGTCGATTTTAGAAAAAGAAAGTGGCTAGGTTTTCGCCCCGCGGTAACACTGCGTCCTAGTTTAACGTCCGGAGAGTCATGACCCACGATTATTATGAAATCACATAATACAGAGAGCTCAAACTATTGCATGAAAACTTTTTCGAATTTCGGAGTGATAATGATTGCAGAATTTAAATTAGACTAAGGCTTGACGAATGGGGAAAACAACTCTAATAATATTTCCCTTAGTATTCCAGTACATTCATTCTCCTTCTTCAATAAATCATTTACTGTTACAGCTGTAGCGGCTTGTAGAAATCCTGGCTTCTACCTATTCGACATGCTCAATCCCTTTTCCCTCTTTTATATGTATTGAAACTTTAATATTTCCCATCATACTTACCTACCCTTTCTTGTATCTATCATACTCTACTCAACTGTCATCATATTATGTATAAATTTTTATTTTATTTTTTAACTTAATTGTATATTTTGTGTACGCCTCCCTCCTAGCCATTCAAAGGGCTTTTTGATCCAAAATATTTTCGGTAAGTTTTGAGTGAGTTGTCCTGCAATATAAAAATATTCCTCATAAAAACCGTAACACTATTTTAATTTCTTAGGTATTTCTAAAATATTTGCTTATCACACGGATTTGGTTACAGATGCCTATGTGCCTACGTAGATAATAAAAGAAACCTTCACTTTTTTACCTTCTAGCGTTTTGGGTTAAGCCATATTCCGGTTTGATGTGTCAGAGAGCGTGTCAGGCTGTGAAGCATTTGATTTTGAGGTTTTTCGTCCTCAGGATATGTGACCTTCTTAGATTGAAATTGGTAGCCACCACTATGGGCTATGAGTTGTAGTCGCCACTTACCATTAGGTGGACTGCTTGCTTGTTTGTTAATTTAAGATTATACTTGCAAAAATACAAAAATATTAATTTACTAACTGTTTCAAAAAATATTTTCTTGTTCATTACGTTAGAATGAACTCCTAATAATTGTTTACTGTTAAAATAACACCATCTTAATCGGTTTAATTTCTATGTAAACTCATACTTACAAACTCGTAGCTCTGCACTTTTGCATTTACTTACACACATATTGGGGTACTTAACAGTATTGTTGTGAGCTTAAACCTAAAAGTTTTAGATACTGTTGAAAACTGTTTTTAATTAAAAGTTGTAAAGCAGGTTCGAGCGATGCTTTAAATAGCATAAATATAACTGTACACATTGATTTATTTGTTTACTAGTTTTATTAAATGAATAGCACTTCTAATTTATAGTAAAATTACAATTTACGTGCGTCCCATGTAAACTGTAATTTTACCTTTTCACCTCACACATCGACACACAGCTTTAAATCGAACAAAGTTAGCTTGAACAATTAAAGTAGTTTTGTGTTCGTTAAAGGATAGCTGAGACGTAATGTTTTCGAGACGAGATAGTTAATTAGGAATTCCGTTCTTTGTGAGAGGGATTATGAGCAGGATCAATCCCAATGTGTATGTGCCGAGTTCACATATCCGCAAGTTAATTTTTACTAGTAACTTGAAACAAAGTTATCATGTAATATTATTATAATATGTAATTATTTAAATTATACTAACTATAAGATGCTTATTTAAGAAATAGTCGCACGAGAAATATAGTTTTATATAACTGAACATTATGATTCATTCAACGACACATTAATATGAAATGAACTTCTCACAAGGACTATAAGTTTTTATATTTTTTTATTTCCTAGAGCAAGTACTAAAGTCTTCAGACACTGTTTACGCGAAGAATGATGCACAAAATCAATTTAGTACACGTCAGGACAAACTTAAAGTAAGTATTCTGTTTTTTTCATTATTTTATAAAGTGATCGACGGCACAAGAAAATTAAAAACCCAAGCGCATCAACTCGTAACGGCTGAGCCACAGCACCTCTCTTAGCTTAGTATAAAATAATAATATTAAATCCGTTCAGGGTATGATCATGTTTTGCTTTTAGAAATAGCCCTTAAACAAAAAGGTGGATAATAAAGAAAATTCATAATTTCATTTTTAGTGTCGTAAAGTGACGAACAGAATAATCCATCGACAAAGTTAATATCGAGATTGGTTAATGGAAACCAGGGCCTAAGGTCAGGTTAGGGTTGTAGGATTGGCAAGCAAAGCCACACAAGGCGCCTTAGCGGTATCGTTATAGCATTCTAAGCTGCCATCTCTTGCTTACTGCCATCTCTTAGTTTCCCTCTGTCGCCTCTTACTGCACCCACGGGACAATAGGGGGTAGTGGGTAATCTTACACCGCCACTTCAAGGTTAAAATGTGAAATTAATGATAACCAATAAAAAAGATTGTGAACCAAGAAAAACAATAGATGTTAGTACTTCTCCAGGCTGTGTGGTGAGCATTAGCATCACAACCCACCACAATTTCTGCGTTGTTTTCGGGTGAGTTCTGCCACTCGCTCTAACTCGATGGCAGAAGCTGAGTTCTCTCCGGGAAATAGGCTGATAAAATTATTATATTAACCTCTGTGCATCCGTTGAGATTTTTGAAGGCTACCAGGTTACCAGGTCGTTGTTGCAGTACTTTGGAACAGCTAAAAGTTCAATGACTCTCAGTTCAATTTTGAGTGTAAATTTGCCTGGAAAACCCACGTTCAAATCTTGGGGTTGGCCATTTATAGGTGGAGGATTAAGGTGATTGCAGTTGGGGTGGTTCAGGCTCCATTACCGTGTCAGAGCCACCCTTAATTCCAAAAGTTATCACTTTAAAACCAAGGACGACTCAGCCGCCTGCCGCCCGGAGAGCCCTCGCCGATGGGTCGTCTAGAGAAAAGGTTACTTTTTTGTTAGAATGGGTTCCTTCTCCTCATCCCTAGGTGGGAGATTTTCCAGAGCCCGGTATTAACCCTTCATTTTGTGCCCTCAACAGCAAGGCCGCCTCTTCAGCTTCGCTGCGGGGCAGATACGAAATTAGAAATAAGCAGACAAATGGTCGTCACTATCTTAGATCCTCTTTACCCGACAATAGCTCGCATTATAAATTTTTCCCTTCACTCGGTGCAATATCCTAGTCATTGGAAAAAGGTTTATGTTAAGCCCAGTCCTAAGTTAACTGTCCCTATCCTTCCCATCCATTTGCGCCCTATATCAGTTCTGCCGTTCCTCTCTAATGTTTTAGAAGCCTGTGTTCATAAGCAAATCACTACGTTTATCATGAAGCGTCACCTACTGAGTCCATTTCAGTCCGGGTTTCGTCCAGGTCACAGCACTACCACTCATCTTACCGGGTTCTATGGTAACTCTTTCACGGTTCAGGCTGCACTTCTCTGAAATTCCTTGCCTGATGATATCAGAAAAGCGACTAACAAATACAGTTCGCGAGCATTTACAGAAGAATCATTAGAATTACAATATTGTTAAATAGTCGTATTTTATATGCATTAACTTTGTATTTATGTTTATTTATATCCATATACGTATATGTAAGTATGTTTATATAAGTTTATTAGCATATAAATGTATTTATATTATGAATATGTGTTAATATATATATATATATATATATATATATATATATATATATATATATATATATATATATATATATATATATATATGTATATATACATACAATATGTAACGTAATTAACGCACACCCTCAGACACCCCAATTAGTATATTATGTTATAATCATAATACATACACTGAATTTTTAGTTAAACATTTTTATGCACTGATTATTTATCAAATTAGTTATACTCGGAAGAACGTTGTGGTTACAGTACAAACCCACGAACGCAAAGACTTTAACATGCTTGAAATAAAGTTCATTTTTCTTTATTTTTATTGAATGACAGAATTAGTAAAAATACAAATAAAACTGCACTCTTTAAAAGTCTTATGGCCTTGAGTTACGGTCCATTTCAGTTTGTTTTGACTGTACAGATTTAGTGTGACTGTTATTTACGTAGTTTTAAATTATTTTTGGGATAAAAAATTACCTATATTAAAATGATAGGAATCGATTCAGTAAACGATTCTGAACAAACTACTTTCTCAAAGTTATATTATTAGTTAGTTATATTCTCATAGTTATATATATATATTTACAATAGTGTAAAAATAAAATTTTAGTTTATCTTTTTTTTTCTTTTCTTTTAGTTGCTACACCTATGACAAACTCTCAGCATTCCATGGGTTGACTGGTAGAGAATGCCTTTAGGCATTAAGACCGCCCTTTGTATACTTTTTTTTAAGGACGCAATAAAGTTTTAAAATAAAAATAAAAAATACGAGTATGTTATATCCAGCTGAGGCTTAGGCAGTCGCCCTTAGGTATTATTGAGGGCTCTCTGTCCGGTCAGGGTTTCAGTTTTCCGACTTCACTCACAATCCAGTCCTGACTTGCTTATTTATGCACGTTACAAGAATCTAACTTGTTTTGTGGGTGAAACCCGAACGTTTCAGTCCCGCTCTTGGCTGCGCCCCACAGGCTGTCTTAGCGATAGCCTGTGTTAGTGCCCGCTGGATCAGCCGCATCTGCTCCACGCTCATAGGGTTCGAATTGCGAATTCCTACACGCGCGGAGGCAGTTACGGCACTAAAGCTGAGGTTCTTCTCCCCCGTTGCTAGCTTCACAGATTTCCTGGGCTGCTCTTTGGGAGACTTTTTTCAGGCCGACTGTGTTTTTTGCCTTCGTAACCGGAGGAGGTTTGGGCAAAGGAATTTCATCCTAGGGCTTCTAGCAGAGAAAGTGGACCTCTTCGGCTCCTATCTCAGTTGTTATTAGCTTCCTGTACCGAGGCCTCCTGTGAGGCCTAGCGAACTGTTTTGTCCTTTCTCAAGTTCGTTTCCGATTGTGGTTCGGTTGCAGACGTGCCACTTTACGGCTTGTCCCAGGTTGGGGCGTTGATTTGCATGGTGTTGGTGAGGCTAAAATACACTCTTTCAAACCTACAGACAGTTCCATTAAAGAAGAATTGAGTTTTCAAAATGTCGATTATCGTCTATTTTGATCTCACGATTAGTTAAGGAAATATTCGGTAAAACCCCGGCAGAGCTCCGCATGCCCAGGAAATGCCTAAAATACTACCCGAATCGCTCTGGTCTCGCGTAGATACCGTTTGCGACTGGACTTCCCCCAGCTAGCGATGTCAACCGATTACAACTTTCAGCACCGGTATAAACCGATTAGTAATTTAAAAAAACCGGTTTTCTTAGGTTTTTTTAGGTTTTTAGGATCCATATGACAATGAAAAAATTGAGTTTTTTTAATACTTATTAAACTTTATTCAATAAAAAAACTTATTTTTATTTTTAGTTATATAAGTAATTAAATCATAATTTTGGTGGATAAAACAAAGTTGATCTACTGCATCACCTAGCAACCTGTTCCTTCGCGATGATAAGAAATAGCCGGAAGTTGAAAACATTCGTTCCGAATGTACAGAAGTCGCTGGCACTTCCTGGAAAACATGCGCGGTATGTTTACTGCGGAAGCAGTCGCATTTGGAACACCAGTCTCAGTCCGTCTTTGTTTTAAGAAGTCCATAATTCCCGGCTTCTTTCTTGCCACCTGCTCAGTCGTAGGTATTGAATCAGAAGATGGGGCATCAGTTTTATTATTGGAGTCCAGTATCAGACTCCCCAACTCCCGCCTCACCCGGTCTTTAGCAGATAACATATTTTCTGGTTGACGAAAGCCGGTCCTTAAGGTTAGATGCAAATATGCAGAAATTTGTGACACAGTTCTAGTTTCGTAGGCCAACAATCTGCTGCTGATGTTACGCCGTATTGCTTAGCAGCACATCTTGCCTACATCTGTTTCCAGTGATATTTCGATGGTGTTGAGGTTTTCAAATAATCCGCAAATTACGGGAATCACTAAAGAACTCGTTAGGTATTGGTCACCACATACTAATTTAGTTGCGTCTTCGAATATACCTAAAACATTTACCACGTCTTTGATAATTTTTTCTTCAGAAGAATTGAGGAATTCTGGCGACTGATTTATTTTTTTATTTATTTATATAAACTTTATTGCACTTAAAATGTACAATTGGCGGACTTAATGCCTTTAGGCATTCTCTACCAGTCAACCATGAGCTAAGCAGAGAATTTTAGCAGGTGCCATAAAATATGTGGATAATTTATACGTAAATGTAAATATATAAATAGACATACCATAAGTGTAAATACCAAAATAAATATACACAACTACAATTAAGCTAAGTAATATATGATACATTTCAAACATAATGTTTAAATAGTACATAATACATACATTTTAAGTATACTTACATACGAACGTAACTAAAACAAATTAAATAATTTAAAATGTCAAGTCACATATAAGCAGAAACAATTAAATATGAAAGTTACTTGCTGCAAGAAGAAAGGTAGTGATCAGTCACCATCCTCTTAAATGTGGCAACAGAAGTCGGTTTTCTGATATGAGGGGGTAATTTATTCCATAGCCTTATGGCCTCAGCGGCGAAAGACTGAGACATAAATTTGGTACGGCGAGGAAAAACACATAATGTAGTTCCCTCGGAGGATCGCAGGTTACGATCGTGAGAAGAACCCAAATACTGAAACTTGCATTTCAGGTATTGAGGAGTGCATGGATCATATAGGATTGAAAAAAGCGTGCGAAGAATTTTGATACATCTACGCTGTTGGATAGGGAGCCATTTAAGCTTAGAACGATATATGGATACATGATTGTATTTACGAAGGCCAAAAATAAAACGGATGCAATTATTTAATAAACGATCCAATTTGCACAGAAGTAGTTGACTCACATCAGAGTAACACACATCAGCACAATCAATTAGTGGTAAAACAAGCACACGCACCAACATAGCCTTAGTTTCGGTTGGAAGGAAATTCTTGAAACGGTAAAGGCCACGCAGGGTGATTGTCACTCTCCGGCTTATTTCAGCCACCTGAGAATGCCAACTTAAATTAGCATCAATCATTAACCCAAGGTCTTTAACTACTTGCCTAAGAGGAATAATTGTGCTATTGTAAACGATAGGCTCCAGTGAATTAAAATCTAATTTAGCTATACGGCGAGGACTACCGAGAATTATCGCTTGACATTTAACAGGATTGACAGCAATTCCATAATTTCTGCACCAGTCACAGATGGCCTCAAGATCTAGATTTAAAATTTCGATCGCGGAGTTAACCTCTGCTGGATCAATCCGAGCGTACAGCTGTAAATCGTCAGCATACAGATGGTAGGAGCATTTGAAATTTACAGTTATGAGATTTATAAAAATAGAAAATAATAAAGGAGAAAGAATTCCGCCTTGTGGAACGCCAGTAGTAAGATCAGACCAATCAGAGAAAGACTGTTGGTTGACTTTAACTCTTTGCTGGCGACCACGAAGATAAGTTGATAACCAATCCAAAACTGACGAAGATAAACCCATGTATTTACAGATAGCAAGAAGAATGTCATGATCAACTGTACAGAAAGCATTGGAGAAGTCAATTAATACGAGAACCGTTAATTTTGATTCCCCCATACCCTCTCGTACGTCATCAAGAACTTTAAGAAGAGCAGTGGTTATACTATGCCCAGGACGAAAACCTGATTGCAAAGGACTAAGAAGATTATTTTTATAAATGTAGCTGGATAACTGTTTGTATGCAGCTGATTCTAAAGTCTTTGAAAGAAATGGAAGTATAGAAATTGGTCGAAAATGGTTAACAGAACTGGGATTATTTAACTTGGCAAGTGGAAGGACAAATGCTTTACGCCAAAAAGATGGAAAAAACCCAGTAGAGAAAGAAAAATTAATGATGTGGGTAATGATTGGGAGAATGTTGTCAAGTATGGGGATAATCATATTTCTACTCACATCATCATAGCCAGTTGCTTTAGAATGGAAAAAATAATTTTACGAACATCTTCATCAGTTATTGGAGAAAAAGCAAAGCAGTTTGCGTCGATTTTGGGAAGTGATGAGATAAGAGAAATAGTTCTATGTTTAATGGAATTATCGACGTTTGTTGCCGAGGAGAAGTGCTTATTAAGATCATTGAGAGATATTGACCCCATATCAGGGCAATTCTTTAGTCTACCTAACCCAAGGGAATTAAGAAACTTCCAAGTGCCGGCCGGCGAAGAGCTTATAATATTCTTATGGATATGTCGGCGTTTTGCAGCTCGAACCATGTGATTGCATCTGTTTCTGGTAGCCTTATATACATTCCAATTGGCATCACAGCGATTGTTTTTAAATCTTACAAAAGCCCGATCACGTTTTGCCATTGCTTTACGGATGTTACTGTCCATCCACGGTGCTGGGGGGCGCTTGACTTTAACATTGCGAATCGGCGCTACTGCATCGTATAACTGAAGGATATTATTAGTCAGTGTCTCTACCATATGATTTACATCTGATGTATTAAAAATATCTGACCAATCTATTGAGGCGGCTTTCCGTTTCAACAACACCATATCCAGAGTCGCAAAGCTACGCAGACGGAGAACAGGTGCGGTAACTTTAGGCGATTTGATTTGAATAGAAAATCATGGCACGAGAAACCAGAAGCCGGAAACTGCCCATGATTTACAACATGTTCAGTAGACGAAACGATTATCAAATCTAGCCACGAATCAGCAGTGTTAATATTAGAATGCGTGGGTCTAAGTGGGAGAATAGAGAAATTTACTGAATTCATGATCATTCGTAGTTCTCGCGATCTAGAAGAGTTCTGCAAAAGGTCAGTATTGAAGTCGCCCATAATTATGTGATGTGCGTACTCAGATGCAATATTCATGATAGCTGACTCAAGGTCTTGAAAATAGTTAACTGAAGGCGGAGAATATACAACTCCAAGTATAGTTTTGTTTCCATTTAAGAGAACTTCTACGAAGAGATACTCAAGAGATCCAGATGCTATAGAAGGAGAAGATGCGATAACTTTATAAGGGATACCACAGCGAAGGTAGATCGCTACTCCACCACCTCGGTTTCCTAGTCTATCATTTCGTAATAGCACAAAGCCGGGTATACTGAAAGAAGTCGAGAGTAGAGATGGTTTGAGCCAGGTTTCAGAGATTAAGATAGCATGGATCGTATCGGTAAAGATATCGAAAAGTTCGGAGAAATGATGTGGTAAGCTCTGCGCATTGATGTGACAAACATTGAAGTGTTTATGGGAATTTGTAAGTTGTTGAGCAATAAACATGTTTAGGCTAACCGATTCTGTTACCGAGTCTTCAGTGGACTTAAATGATAAATCTGAGTCAGAAATCGAGTAAAAAGAACCATCATCAGACATTGTATTGTAAAACGAATTAATGTAAGGTATGTAAAATAGATATGATTTTAAAATATATGTATGTATATTTATATATATATATATATATATATATATATATATATATATATATATATATATATAAATTATAAATATGTAAATAAATAAAAAGGCACGCAGTTAATATAGGCACTAGCCCGCCGGTCGACTGTTTACAGTAAGCAAATAAGGAGTCTACAGAAATTTATAATTATGACCAGATACAAAATCATAAACATCCAAGTATGTCTGAATATTAACGGTACAAGATTACAAAGGTAGGGTGAATTAAATTCGACATAATCTAAACAGCACAGAATTTAGATCATGTTGTGACATAACTGCTAGTAGTAAAATAATAAAAAAAAAACCATTTAAAAACATGTAAAATAAAAGAGAGAGAGAGAGAGAGAGAGAGAGAGAGAGAGATAAGTAAAACATGCAATTATCCAATATTTCGCTTTGGCCATAAGCCCGGTAACTACCGATACAACATTAAATGAAAATCATTTCGTATTTAACCTATGCATGTCGTGCTATCTACTCTCTCCCAAAAGTACTCTGTGCTATGTTTAGTGTTTGTTGTTTTATGTTACTTTTAGGGGTATATGGGGTATATGTGTTCTGTGATGTTACTAGTCTATTTTGTTATTTTATTGTATACTGATATTACCTACTGTTCTATTATAAAATATTATTCCTATATATTTCTATCTAACACGCAAAAACATTTAAACGTATAAGTACTAGTACCTACTGATATTTGAAATCATAGATTGGGTACAAATCATTATTAGGTATTATTATATTTAACAATCATTATGATAATTAATAAAAGGTATACAGAATTATCTAATAGCATAGGTATCCGGTTGTATTATTGAATTCCATGTACTACTTAAGCTATAGTACTATCTTTTAAAAAAATATATAATGTAATGACTAAAATCCTAGACCTAATGTATTATGTAATGAAATCACTATAATTAAAACTTGTAGGTTATGAATAGAAATACTTAATCTAATACTTAATCAAATCTAATAGTAACTACTTAATCTGGTGTAAGGAATAAAACAAGACACTTAAAACAAAAATAATGATCCTAATTAGAAATAAACAAATGCTTATTATTTACTAAATATTACTACACTAAATAGACCAAAAATTGTCTTCTTATGTTTGACTATAATAAAAAAATACAGGATAAAAAGAGTTAAAAGAAAAAAAAAAGAGTATATACTAGGTATATAAAAATTAAGCCCATGAAAGACTAACAATAGGGTCTTAGTAAATTGTATCTTTAGTTATATAAAACAACTTAATATGTTGCAATTAGTTTATCAGTGAAACAATTATGATTGAGATGAGATTACACTACAATGATTCCACAAAAAAAAACCGCATTATTTAATCTTACCAGCACGTCTGGTACGTGCTAGTTCAGACTTTCCAGATGACCGAGCTGCATTGTCACCTGATACCAACTGGTCGACAGGATCCGATTTCTTACCAAGAACAAACTTTTTAAGGTCTTCAGAAGTAAATACTTTATGCCGGCTTCCATCTGGCAATTTAATCGTGATGTTTCCGTCCAGCGTCCAAACGTTACGCATACCGAAAAGTTTGCGTGCTTCCATAAATACAGCTTTGCGTTGTTTAGTTAGGAATTCAGAAAGTATAAAGGGTGTGCCCTTAAGTGAAGCCTTTTTCCTCCAAACAGTGTAGCGGAGGGATGAATCAGTAAGTCTAAAAAGTACAGGCCTACTATGGCCCGTAGATGCTGATCCAAGTCTGTGTACAACCTTGAAGGAGGAGGCTGTGATGTCGGTGAGACCAAGGTTGTTTTTTAATATTGTGGTAACAATACCAGCTGTATTCTCATCAGCCTCTTCAGGTACTCCACTAAGGATGAGGTATTTCTTTCGGTGTCTCATTTCCAATGAATCGGCTAACTGGCTCACCTCGTAAATTTGCTGTCGCATTAGCTTGAAGATCTCCTGAACATAGTCGCAAAAAGCATTAAATTCTTTATTAATTTGCACAAGATTTTCTGGTTTGGTCGAGGCAGTGCCAAGTTGACGCTCAAAGTCATCCATTCTTTTTAGAAGTGTAGCTTCTATTGTTTTTTGAGTTTCAGAAAAAATTTACTTTTCGGCATACTAGTGCCAGTTCATCGGACACTTTTAGCATCCTGGTCATCATATGAAATTTACTGTGCCAACGTGTCGTAATATCTTGGATTAGTTTTAGGGGCTGAGCATTAAGATTTCTTTCTATCTGTTCTGATTTCAGAGCACGCCATCCAACAGACGACTTCTTAAAAAAATTTACAACTGCTTTGCATTTCTTGATAACTTGTTCCACCTCTGCGAGCTGTAACGATTCTTTGACGGTTAAATCAGGATTGACTGGCACTGTTGCCTGTGGATGATTTCTTTTGAGATGAGCAAACATATTAGATGTCCCTCCGCCTACCTTGATAATTTTTCCACATAACTGACATTTAGCCGAATAGTAAGAGATTTTCCTTTTAATTTTAGCATTCTGCAAACAAAAAAATAAATCGATCAAATTAATAGGTTACTTTCTAGACCACAGGTAAAATTGACATGAAAAAAAAATTGAAATATTACATAATAATGCTATTTACCTTTTGTAGTTTCTTTTTCTTGTTATAAACAAGGCACAAACAATTATTTTAGGCAATTAAATACATCTACCGCTATGCTTTGCAAAGAAAATTGCAGAATTGTACAATTGTCTCTGATCGGTAAATCCTCCATTGCTATCGGGCGACATTTTCGGGATTCCCCAACCACTGCTACTCATAAGGATTCAGATATACGTTGTAAAGATACAGGGCTGCCAACATGCAAAATAAATCGGTTATTTAACTAGAACCGGTACATACCGGTACATACCGGTTTTTAAAAAAACCGGTATTTATCAGGTTTTCTTAAAACCGGTTGACATCACTACCCCCAGCCACGCATCCAACGACACGGTACGCTGAACACTTTGGATTGGGTTGGGATAGGAAAAAGGGATGGTACGAGGGCACTGAAAATTTCGGAAATCAGGGAAGTGACACAACATTACTATTTAAAATACACCATTCTGCATTAACCGTTCTTTGTCTCTCAAGAAGAATAGTCGTAATATGGCCGGTTTTGGAGACAGACGTGGCCTCCATTTTTTTTGCAACACTCCGTGAACGAACAATTTTTGTTGACTTTAACTCATTTTCGAACACCCAAACTCGTGACTGGTTTTTTGTTTCGGGTTCGTACGCGTAATATCCAGGATTCGTCACCTGATACGATGTTGTATACACCATTTGAGGATCCTGCGTGGAATCTTTCGAGAGTTCTGACGCACTAAGTAACGTGAGCCGCTTTTTGCTCTTCACAGAGCGAATACGGTATCCATCGGAAAAACAACTTTTTACACCGAATTGTTCATGCAAGATTATTTGTATTTAACTCATGCCAATGTCTAAAGTTGCCTGAATTTCGTGGTATGTCACATGTCAATCTTCCTCAATCAGCTTACGTACAGCATCAACGTTTTCTTGGGTGACTGCAGTTTTTGGAAGACCTTGACGGGGATCATCACTGAGCTTGACACGTCTACGTTGAAATTTAGCAAACCAGCGATAAATTGTGGTTTTGGGTGGGGCTTCATCACCAAATGCAGAAGTCATCCGGTCAACATACTGTTTTTGTGTTAAACCACTTGGAAAGTCATAATAAATCATCGCTCTTGAATTTTATCGAGTCTTTTTTAAATAAATAAATGGTATTCGATTTTTAAAACCAAGGAGTTCTCAATTAAAAAGATTTTAATATGACAGGAACAGTGGAAATATTCCATTCCCGATATTTTAGTGCAGCCTCTGTATAAAAAGAAAAGAAAAAGAGGACCATCTGAGAGTTTCTGTTCTGTCTGTTTTTTATTTAACCAGACCAAATAATCAGGGAATCACGTGAAGGAAAAACTCCTCAGACTTGCCATGGGAATCAACACGTCTTGCGCTCTCCCCCAGAGTCATTCGCCAAACAGACAGACAAGCAGAATAGGTGTTAATCAAGTTCTACTATCAATGTAAAAATGTAAGAATTAGGAATAGATTAACCCCCGCCTTATTTAACATTATGTAATTTGTTTTCTCATTTTTTACTTGCCTTATATAAAGTAGAAAACGATCAAATAAAACATTACAACTTATGTTTTACCGTAAAGAAAGTTGTTTTTATATAACGAAATTATATTTGGTATCCTATTAGGTAATTTTTTATATGTTTGATTTAATCACCGTGTAGTAGCGGTGGACGAATATCCGTGGATATTCGTCCACGATGTTGCCCGTGGGCTTGGTTAGGGTGGCAGAGGGAAACAGATCAGGAAGTGGGCAGCAGCGTCTTCCTGATACTACAAAATAAAGAAACAACTAGAAATTAAAAAGCTACGGTAGCCAACCCGCTTGCCAAGCGAACAAAATAGGCGTAAGGTGACCTTTGACAGTAGTGGACTTTGATAGACTGTGATAATGGTGATGGTAATGACTTGTCATGACATAACACGTGTTCGGAGCAATACATTTTCTTCGTCTTTCGTATGGCGTTCAGGAATAGAGTGGAGTAATTTGCCAGCACCTGTCTTTTCATACGATTACAATGTGGGTGTCTTCAAGGCAAGAGTATATAGGCGTTTGTCAACCTAAGTCATAGGGCTTAACCATCTTCTTACTTACTGTGTAACATCAGGTGGGATAGTCAAGAACGATCTTATATAATAATTAAAAAATAATTGTTGGAGAATTTGATTAATGTATCCTGAGAAATAGCTATACTTAGTTAAAATTGTAAGTCTATTTCTAATTACAAAAGCATGTTATTGTGCTATAAGAAACACAAAGAACGAAACGAAAGTCTGCCATTGTTGTAAAATATTCTTTCGCGATCAAAATCAACAAAGGCGTGTTTCTTGTAATTTATTTGTATTTAATGAATATCCTCAAATATTTTGACGAAATTTTCTTTGCTTCTAATTGAAGTAGCCTTTGATCATAGAACGAAATTAATACAATTTATATTTATTAATTTGTTCATATTAAACAAAGCAAAAATTTTAAAGGCATTAAACAAAAGCGGCCCAAGAGCGTTTTCCGGTCCCGTGGAGAAGGTGCTTAAATGGCACAAGTCTTTACAAGAAGTGGGTATTTTGATACTTTATGAAATTGTTGGTGAGTTGAAATTTTATTCTTCTTATTCAATTTAAAAATATAAACACTCACGCTTGTTACCCAGAGGCGTAGGCTGAGGGTTTGGACTTACATTACTAATTCTATTTCTGGGTGTTAAATCTCTGTCATTTCCCAGTATTGGACGCCTCCTATATTAAGCTTTATTGTTATAAAAGTAAGAGAGACAAAAGAGCATATAGTTTACGTGATGGTAAGTGGTTGTATCCTTTAAGTATTAATTCTTAAAAACTAACTTAGAGTGCGTCGTTACAAGTAAAAAGTACAAAGCGAGTGCAATGTCTCGCCGATTCAGCCGACGTATTAAAGTCGTAGCGATAATTAAAGCGACAGTAGCCTAATGGTAACGTAAAAACATTGTTCTTCAGTATTTATCACGATAGTCATTTCAGAAATAATTGTTCTGTTATACGTACAAGCATTGATGCAATTTTCAGAATGAGATCTATAGGGACAAAATAATAAAAAAGTATTGGGAGATATAGTGGATAGGAATAATACAAAATTTTAAGTAAGAATACAAAATTTTCCTTTTAATAATGAAAGTCACAAACCTGCTTACAATCAAGCAGAGGATCAAAATTATTAATTTAAATCTGATTACTCCGATTAAATTTGACGATAGGACAAACACCTCGATCGTCACGTGTGATTTATAAACAAGTTAATTTACACGTTATCGTGTTCGATAATTAATTCTTGAAAAATATTCTAAAACAATTTTTCTTGAAAAATATACTATGTGTAGTACCTCTTTCTTGATTGTAAGGCGTAAATAGCAGGCAAAAGGCCGCCGGACTGCTTTAATGCGTCTTGACATATTTTAGGTATTCTTAGATATGCAGGTTTCTTGGCGATACCGCCTTCACCCCTCAGTATGTGGTGTATCAGTACTTAAAATTGCAATGAATAATTTCGTTGGGGACGCTCCCCAACTTGTTTTACTTGCATACATTGTAAAACTACCTCGACTTACTGACTAGCTAAACTTTTTTCTATATTACTACTATTATAATACAGAAAATATAATTACTTATAATATCACTTAAAAACACCCAATCTTCTTCTGAAACCATGACTATAAATCCATCTCAACCTTTAATTGATTTATTTTAGACAAAACGCTGTCGTGTGGTGGGGATGAAGGAGAATCCATCATTTGATTTTGTTACAAAGGTGTCTTAAAAGATGACTATGGAAAATGCCAGATAAATCAAAAATCAAAAAATCAATCAACTGCTTTAAACAGATGTCGTTATAACTGACTTTTTTTTTTAAAGATTACGACAAATCCTTCCTACCACGGGATAGGCCCATGTTCAGTAGTAGATTTTTACGGGCTGATAAAGAATTAAAATTAAAGAGGAACGTTATATGGTATTTTGAGAGAGGAACGTTATACGTTATATGTTTTATATTAATTTTTTTTTCAGCTAAATGTGTTAGTGTGCGGTCAGGAGATCCTTGCGCTAAAACCTTAGTAGTAAGAGACGAGAACGGTCCAGCTATGCAAGTTGTTTATTACGAAATTGACTTCTTATTGCCTGAACTGAAGTTACCGTGCATGGTTAGGTGCGTAATGTTTTCAATTATCTTATTTCATTACTATTTTATTATTTTTATTACTTTAATATAATAATTCGTTGTTCATTCTTTCATTGGTTACAGCCTATCAAAAGTTCACTGTTGAGATATACCTTGCCGGCAGTTTGTTTCATCAAGGGAATGTTTTCTATAGCTACACTTAGCTGGCGGACAAGCGCAGGTTTTTATTATTTGGGCTCTTAACAGGAAGATGCTGCCCAAATTCTGTTTCCGTTTTTCCCTGTTACCTTTTTAGTTTTTAATTCCATCACTAGGCAGACGTTTTTAAGAACGATTTCTCATTGTACGATTCTAAAAATATTGCTTTAAAGAGTGTGACTCTCGCATTCGTCGTCCACGGATTTTATCGCGTTTAATTTAAGCGGAAATATCAGGAATTAAAACAAATAAAACTAATTAAATTAAATGCGTTAAAACGTAAAAAACGCAGTAGAACCGGAGTGACCGACATAGTCCAACGGATTAGTAAGCTGAAATGACGATGGTCTGGCTATATAGCTCGAAGAACCGACCACAGCTGGGAAAAATATGGGGGGGGGGTGCTAGTGTGGCAGTTCGTACCGATAGGTGAAGAATAGGGCGACCCCTCCCTAGGTGGAGTGATGACCTGGAAAGACATGCAGGAAGTCGATGGATGGATTTACGTGGTAGAGCCATGCTGCAGTTATATTAGTAGTATAGTTGTAGCACGAATGGGTCGGCTCGACCGGGGAAGGACCACGCTCTCACAGAATACCAGCGTGAAATAGCAGCTTAATGCTGCTGTATTTCGTATGGTGAGTGTAGAGAACCGGAGACCCTTTTTACTGGAAAAGAGGCATTCCATCTTAGTCCTCACGGGTGACAACGCATCTGCATTTTGATTTGTAATCGAGGATAAATGTAGATGCCTATGGGCCACAGCAACCACTTACCATCAGGTGGACTGTGCGCTCGTTTGTCACCCTATCCTATAAAAAAAAAAAAAAAAAAAAAAAATGTAAGTAGCTCGGGACCGTACTTTGTGGCATTCCTTGGGGGAGGCCTATGTTCTGCAGTGGACTTGTGAAGGGCTGTAATGATGATGATGATAACGTAAAATTATTTTTACTTTAATCTGTGGTATTCGTGCAAAATATAAGAAACAATATCATAGGATACCAGGTGTGATCATTACATATGTTTTTTTAATCTTTCATACTAAAATGTTTTATACATGTATATGTTTATATTAATCGGCTTTTTATAAGTGTAAGCCCTCATATTTCGAATGTTTAAAATATGAAAAATCATTCATTTTTGTTATGAATTTAACTATGGCGTACGTACGTGCAGTATATCTATTAGTAAAATAATATAATGTTAATAAGCAAGGTTCGAAAAAACAAATGATTTTCTTACATGCTCAAACTGAAGCTTGAAATGTAGGGTCTGCTCGTCAACAATATCCATAAAGCCATTATGTCAATTTGGAAAATCATAGATAGTATAGTATATATTGGTGATGGAGTGATTAGGGCCAGATCAAAATCGAAATACTCCAGTGTGCGTGTAATGCAAATGAGTGCGTGATAAGTATTGCTGCACCATGCATTGCCTGCTTCAACTTCAATTATCGATAACAATTGCAGTGTATTCGTGTCTTCCTATTTGACGCAGATGATTTAAGGAATATTTTTACCCTACTACGGTGAATTCAAAAGGATGTTTACAATTTTCAGAAGGCAATGTATGTATGTTTGTTTATCTGTTTGCACAGATCTTCTAAACTACTCATCGTGATTTG
This sequence comes from Parnassius smintheus behrii, assembly GCA_036936625.1. Lineage (NCBI taxonomy): Eukaryota > Metazoa > Arthropoda > Insecta > Lepidoptera > Papilionidae > Parnassius > Parnassius smintheus. The sequence continues at coordinate 16,288,509 of JAUPFT010000010.1, read as the reverse complement.
ACAAATTAGACATCTTTAAAAAGATTGTGCCTTTTCGCGGGTTTTAAGCTGCATGAAATCTTATAAAAACTAATATAGCGGCTTATTGCGTACGTGAAACATTCACATGAAATACATACAATATTAAAAACTATAATAAAGAAATGTTGTGAGCTTTTGTTTTTTTACGTGGTAGAGTCACGATACATGTATATTATGGTTGCATCACGAATGGTTTGGTTCGACTGGAGGACCACGATATCACAGAATACCAGCGTAAAGTAGCAGCCCACGGCGACTCTTTTTATTCGAACGACGAATTATTCCTTCGTATGTAAACGAAGCATTTTATCTTAGTCCTCGGGGGTGGCAACGCACCTGCATTTTAATTCTTAATCGAGGATTGATGTACATGTAAATGAAAAAATATTTTTTGGAAACCGTTTTTCTTTATTCATTATTTTTAACTATTTTTGTCGAACATCAATGTATTGTGAAAATCTCCTACAGCATCCACTTACAATCAGGTGGACTGTGTGCCCGTTTGTCACCTTAATACTAATTAAAAATCATATCATTGGAAGAATATTTACATACGGAACCCTAAAAAGTAAAAAAAACTAAATTGAATAATGCTGCATGCAAGGCGTAACTTTTCCTGTTAAGGACATTTCGATAAGATATTATGGATAAAGTCAATCTCTACAAAAGTGAAGTTAAAATGAGCAGAAATTCACTTATTTGTAATTATTATAAATTATATATTAATTATTATTTTACAAAATATTATTATTACAATAATTATTATAAAATGTGGTGATTTTTCTCATCCATTTGGAAATACAAGTCGGATTTGTTTTGATCACGAATGACGCCAGGCCAATACAGTTCGATAGCGTGTACGTGAATGGCCTAGTCTATCTTTATCGCTCTTTCATACTCGTACACTATGCTCTTTCTCTTTGGCATTGTTAATCTATTCTTACGTTAGTTTATACAAAATTTATGATTCAAATCATTTTCAAATAAAAACGTTTCTTAGTATTAGTAGATAGTACCAATTAATTGTAGTACGTAGTACTACAGATTAGCATAAAAAACTTAGCTTTCTGGCAACGGCAAACCTGCCATAAAGCTAACTTGTAAGGAGCTGTGGCAGCTCAGATAGTTAGTGCCCACTGTAAAATTCACAGTACGCGAGGAAACCGGGTGCTATACCCGTCAGCACCAATGAAATTGTTAATTGCAATTTTAAGTACGACGAGCACGTGGTAACGTGCTTGTCGGTGAAGGAAAATATCGTGAGGAAACCCACATTTCTTAGAAATAAGAAAAACATATTTCGAAGACATGTGAAGTTCGCCAACACGCATTGGGGCAGCGCAGCGGACAATTCCTTGCCCTAAAACCCTCTCAGAAATGAGCGGAAGCCTGTGTCCAGGATGGAAGGTATATAGGCTGTAACTTTAACTTTTATGGCAAACCTTCTTAACGGCCAACTAAAATAACTATCTAATAGAAAATGAGCAGTTTATACCACATCTATTATTTGATTTTTGAATTCAGAGTAATAGGGCGCATGTTGTATGGAACATGTCGTCTGCAAGCGTTTCACGTGCGTCCAGCGACTGGAGACGATGTCGCGACATTACCGCGCCGTGCTGCAGTCGCACAGCACCATGTCACCAAGCTCTGCAAGGAGTACACCCTTACGAACTGAACATTGCCAATTGATTTGTGTTGATAAACAAAATTCTATAATTAATTGAATACATAATATCATTTTTAATTAACATTATAATTAAATAAAGAAAAGTTTGTATGGTTTTTTTATTTATTCCGATAACTCAAACCTTATGAAAAGATCCGTAACATATTGTAGGTACATATATTCTTGTACGTACGTTTTATGGTGTTTTTCCGCAATGTATAAAGTAACAAAATAAACAATATATTCCAAACAATATTATATTTTTAGTTTCTCATACCGATTTCACCACAGCCAAGTACATGGTATATTAGCACCTAAAATTGAAATTAATATTTTAATTAGTTTCAGCGGGAATCTAAATCGGTTTGCATGCGTTACTAACATGAGTGAAATTTAAAGTCGAGTTAATAACCTTAACTTTATTGTTACAGTAAATGTGTTATTTAATTAATAATAATAATAATAAATAACGTTTATTAGCAACCAAATATGTCTAAATACAAAGGAGCTCTGTCTCCTGAACTAGTTTATCACCTGTATCTCAGGAAACAGTGCCTTCCCTAATTCTTAGTTCTAGGTCTATATTCGGCAAGTACATAAGACAATTTATTATTCTTTAATTAATATTAGTATATAGCGGTTACTGCTACGTACTGTTTAATGTGATGTTTATTGTTGTTGTGTTTACGTGCGGATGTATGGTGTGTGTGTGTGTGTGTGTGTGTGTGTGTGTGTGTGTGTGTGTGTGTGTGTGTGTGTGTGTGTGTGTGTGTGTGTGTGTGTGTGTGTGTGTGTGTGTGTGTGTGTGTGTGTGTGTGTGTGTGTACAGAGTGTTTCTGTGCGTGTTTTAATGATTGTATTTTATATATTTTAAGAAGATTTTCAATTTGGACATAGCCAAGATTTTGCAGCCATTTCAGTACATATTTTTTTTAAAATCAATTAGTGCTTAGAGTTATAAGGCTAACATTCTCGGTGGGAATTTCATTATAAATGTATGGTGCTATGAAATTGAAGTGTCGTTGCATAAAGGTGGTTCTGGTTATGGGTATAGGGCACCGAAGTCTTCTTTTACAGGTTCTATTAGGATGGCTCGCCTGGGGTCCTTTTTAAAAAAAAAAAAGACACCTTTACTGCTGCAAACTAATTTAATTTGATTTACACTTCGGAATATTATAAATTATAACAAAGTGTTGTACCGAACAGAGGCTAGAGTTTGACTGCTTAAATTATATGAAAATTTTTTTTATACTTTAACTTTAACTTTTTTTTTTAAACTTTTATATACTTTACATAATGCTTACAACAACAATTACTACCTTGTACATCGGTTCATAACATCTCCCCCCTTAAGACAGAGGCTTACCCTTTAAGATAAACGTAGGATACAATAAAATCAATATCCTAAGTTAATACAATAAAATATTGTAATACAGTAAAATCATTCAACAACATAAAAACTTTAACTGATACAATTGCAATAGCTAATGCTTTATTTTAATTGACAATCTTATTCAATTAACAACTAAGAAACACAATATTAAGGAATGTAAAACTTAAAAAGAAATGATTGAATTTTAATCGCTACATTATAAAGTAAAGTAATATAAATATTAATCGATTAGTAACCAAGAAACTTGTATAAAAATAAAAAAATAGTTTTGAAATAGAATTTTACAATTTTAGTTGTTATTTGACTATATTATTAATAATTATCAATTGAAACTTAAAACATGATTAGAAATATTAAAATAGCTTTAAGAAGAAATTTATACATTTTATTCTTATTAAGTATATTAGCAATATTATTTAATTTATAACAAGAAACATGTTAAGAAAAGTAATTCATAAATTTTAATTTTTTAATAATTGCTTAAATTTCGGTTATAAGAAGCTCTGCTAAATTTCCTAAATTGAACCTTGTCCTTGTTTTTACTTATCTCTATTTCTGGGAGACTGCTAATTGATTTCTTGTCGCATTCAATTGATTTATCTGAGATATCCGTTCGTTCAATAGAAGTGTTAACATTAGTATCGTTTTTATTACATTTTTTATTATAACACTGATTATATATTTGGATGCAACAAGATGTATTTTTACAATAATTTGAAAAGCATTTATTATATATCTTATACAGTATATAACTAAAAATACTGGCAATTACAATATAAGTAAGCGTTGAATAATAATGCCCGTATTTAACAATATGAGGCTGAGTCTCGGCTTGACGAATTTGTATCTTTAAGCTATCTAATTTATATGACGCTAATTTTAATGATTCCAAATCAATGTCTGTTAGTGTAATTGGGTTTAGGACATTAGAACTGTGGTTTAATAAATTGTATTTGCAACAATTATCTTCAACTATGTTAAAATCGATTGATATTTGGCCAGGCAGCACAGCCTTATAATTGTGCGATGGGTGAAATTGCAATGTTTGGTAATATGCAACGCAATGATTTTTTAAAGACAATATTCCAGTGCCTTGTACGGTATAATCATAAATCTTATTATCATTTGTACATTTAACAGTCGATTTATTTGGTTTAGACTGAACATAAATAAATCGTCCATCACTAAGTTTTTGCCATAAATTAATATTACCATATATTATTTTCGAATCGCATGTTTCTGAAAGTGACATAATTACTTCAGTCAAGAGTTGAGTTTCACAGGTTGGGTTATTAATTGTGGACAAAACAGAAGGTAAGGTGGATACCGCCACCGAAGTATGTGGTGTAAGTAAGAGAACAAATGAAAGGAAAAGTAATACGTTATGGTGGGATGATGTGGTACGGGTGGAAGTTGAATCAAAGAAGAAAGCATGGTTAGATTTACTAGCAACCAAAGCTGGTAATTCTTCTGGTATGAATGATGAGATTGAAAGAAAAAAGGCAGAATTTAGACGTCTAAATAAGAGAGTAAAAGAAGTTGTTGAAAGGAAAAAGAAAGAAAGAACGGATAAGAATGATAGAAGGATATCTGATAATTTCCAGGCTAACATAAAAATGTTCTGGAAACTCGTAAGAACTGCCAGGGGAAATACAAAACAGCCTATAATAAATGCTATAAGAGACGAGAATGGATGTATTCTGAATGATGAAGTTTCGAATTTAAACAGATGGAAGGAATACCTTGAAGGCGTATTTATGAGTGAAGAGTCGTCTGATTTAAATGAACTAGAAATTCCGAAAGAAGTGGAAAGGGGTATGGAGATAAGTGTAGATGAAATAATGAAAGCAATGAAAAGCATGAAAGCAGGTAAGGCAGCTGGATATGATAGAGTATCACTCGAGATGCTAAGGGCTGGAGAGGGAGTGGTGGCAGGCCTGCTGTACACCTTGTTTAATTTATGTTGGGAATTAAAACGGGTACCGGATGACTGGTGCAAAGCAATAATAGTACCAATATATAAAGGAAAAGGGTCACAGCAGGACTGCAAAAACTACCGCGGTATCAGCTTGCTTAGTATTGTGGGTAAACTGTATGCTAAGGTGTTAATTGAAAGAGTTATGAAAGAAACTGATGGAAAAATTTGGGATGTGCAAGCGGGTTTTAGAAAGGGAATGGGGTGTACAGATCAGGTCTTTTCCATGCGCATGATTGCGGAGAAGTTTTTGGCCAAAAACCAGAAAGTTTTTTGTGCATTCATGGACTTGGAAAAGGCTTATGACAGAGTGGACAGGAATGTGTTATGGCAAACACTGAACTCATATGGGTTGAGCGCTGGTTTGATACAGGCATTGAGGTCTCTTTATAGGGACTCTAGTGCTTGTGTCAGGATCAATGGGGTCTACTCGGACTGGTTTGGCATCCAAAAGGGTATCAGACAGGGCTGTGTAGCTTCCCCTTGGCTGTTCAACCAATTTATGGACCGGTGTTTGCAAACTTTGAAAGATGAAGAATGTGGTTTAAAAATGGGCGAGTTAACCGTCAAATGCCTTTTGTATGCCGATGATCAAGTCATATTTGCGTCATCGGCGTCTGAATTGCAAATGATGGTTACATTAATGAACTGGGAATTAAAAGAAAGGGGAATGAAAGTGAACACATGTAAGACGAAAGTGATGGTTTTTGAAAGAGAAGAAAGCAAAACGGTATGTGAAATAAGAATAGAAGGAGAGTTAATTGAGCAAGTGGATGAGTTTGTGTATTTGGGATGTGTATTTAGCAGAGATGGTAGATATGATAGGGATATAGAACGACGAGTAAATGCAGGGAATAGAGTGAATGGGGCACTACACTCTATTATGGAGAACCAGAATGTGTCAAAACAGGCACGTATGGTGATTCATAATTCTGTGTTAGTCCCTACTTTAATGTATGGTAGTGAAAGCTGGGTGTGGCAGAAGAAGCACGAAAGTAGAATAAATGCTGTAGAAATGCGGTCTTTAAGGAATATGCTAGGGTTGAATCTGAATGACAGGGTGAGAAATTGCGTGATAAGGGATAAATGTGGTATGCAAGATGATGTTGTGACCAGGATTAAGAAAGGAATGCTTCGGTGGTTTGGTCATGTGGAAAGAATGAATGAGGAAAGAGTGACAAAGCAAATTTATATGGCAGATGTGAACGGCCGAGTCGGGAAGGGACGCCCTAGGAAAAAGTTTATCGACCAAATTGGCGATATTTTGAAAATGGGCCACGTTAGAAGTACCCTTAACCGACGAGCATGTATGCGTAGATATATGGATGTGAAGGAGGCGAAAGAGGTGTGTCAGGATCGTGCCAAATGGAAGTCCGTAGTCTCTGCCTACCCCTCTGGGTGACAGGCGTGAGTGTTTATGTATGTATGTACAAAACAGAAGGTGACAAACATATTATCATAAACTTATTGTTAACGTTTTTACACTCACTTAAGCTATCAAACAATGCGTAATTTAATCTATCATCCGTAAGGGCTACATACAGCTTGGAAGGATGAATGAGAACATAAGTTTGTAAATTATACATATAATGTTGTGTAGGTAATGGCAAAATCTTATAAACACTAAACTTAATAGGGTTAATTAAAGAAATTCTTATAACAAATACTATCTTATTATTATAGTAATACGAAGTTAATTCGGCTAAATCAATAATTGTATGTATATTCTCTAATGATAAGGAAATGGGAAATTCCACATTAATTTTGCTCATTTTGCTATTGGAGAGCTCTTTAAATAACTAAGTGGGAGTTAAGACATAGGGATAGAGGATGTTTGATTTTGCAAATAAAATAGAGTTTAAAATTGTATCTAGTATGTTTGAAACCGATAGCAGTGAACCTTCAATCACATTAAAAATAGAATTTATTTTTGCTGAACTAATTAAGTCTGTAGTAATTTTAGAATTTTCAGAAAATATGTAATTTAATTTTTCTATTTGTTTATTTAATCTAATTTCGTTATTATTTAATTGACGAATAGAAACATTAAAATTATTGATGGTTGATTGAACAATGTGTATGTTGTCTTTCATTAGCGAATATATCTCGTTTTCATTACGCTGACAAGTAGAAATAGCTACATCGTATTTTCTAGCGTCATCGGCATCTAATGTACCGAAGAAAAACTTAAGAATTTGACCGCCAAATTCAAGAGATCTTTTAAAACGATTAATAGGGTTTTCGGAAATAATATGTGATATCGAGTCGTATTTAAGATAATTAGCGTTAATTAAATTTCTAACGGGTTTATAATATCCTTGCAATCTATAGTAATAATCGCAGTATTTTGAGCCTTCTCACAAAAACTAGACATGCTTGATATAGATTGATAAATTTTCTTTAAATAAGGCTTTATAGGTATTATTTCCACATAGGTTACTACATTCCAATAATCGTTGGAGAAGTATGCCATAGAAGTCGGATCGAAGTATAATCCTGGACTATGTACAATTTGTTCAATCGGTTCTGAGTAACTCGATCGGAGGAGAAATCTGAAACAATTATTACATAATTTACGCTGGTTTTATTTCATTAATGTGGTATTTTACGTGTTTCCTATTTATGCATACAGTAACATTATTTTTGCTGTAAACTTTAATAATTTTAAAAGGTCCCTTCCAAATTTATAATTATTATTTTATTTATTAATTTTTTTCATACGTGGTAGAGCCATGCTGCAGTTATATTAGTAGTATAGTTGTAGCACGAATGGGTCGGCTCGACCGGGGAAGGACCACGCTCTCACAGAATACCAGCGTGAAATAGTAGCTTAATGCTGCTGTATTTCGTATGGTGAGTGTAGAGAACCGGAGACCCTTTTTACTGGAAACGAGGCATTCCATCTTAGTCCTCACGGGTGACAACGCATCTGCATTTTGATTCGTAATCGAGGATAGATGTAGATGTCTATGGGCCACAGCAACCACTTACCATCATGTGGACTGTGTGCTCGTTTGTCACACAATTCCTATTAAAAAAAAATAGGAGACAGGGCCTTGCGGAACCTATGGTGCCGTTTAATATATACTAAATCACCTACTTTATAAGATATTTCTCGCGAAGAGGCATCATAGTATCTTTTTGAAGATTCCTTGCTTTTATTTATATTTTCTAAAGCTTTTTCGCGGGAGTATTTCATTCTATATTGTAAAGTGCGAATGTACTCGTGATAGGTTGTATTTTCATCAGAGTTGTATATGCTACTAGGGATAAATGGCTTATGTCCGTACAATAATTCAAAAGGAGTAAATTCAGTAGTACAATGTGGAGTGGTATTGTAGGATAAAATTGCAGTAGCAAGATAACAGTGCCAGTCGTCCTGGTTCTCATTTACAAATGATTTTAAATATTCTTTAAGGGTGGCGTGACTACGTTCCAATGCGCCATTTGTTTGGGGATGGTATGGACTCGAGAATATATTTTTTTATTTTAAGAATGCTAGTCAATTGCTTAAATAACTCTGAAGTAAAGCATGAACCTTGATCAGTTAGAATCATTTTAGGAAACCCAAATAACGAAATAAAGTGAATGAGATTACGCGCGACTTCATCAGTTGTCGAAGTAATCATTGGATAGGCGCAAGAAAATTTAGTTAAGTCATCCTGGAGTGTTAGTATGTATTTAAATTTTTGAAGACCCGCTTCAGGTAGGACACCGACAATATCTAGCGCTAATCTTTCAAACGGCTTGGTGCTTGAGGACGTTATGACCATGGGTGCCTTATTACAAGCGCGCAACGGCTTATTAATTTGACATAGAGTACAATTTTTAACGAAGCGTTCTATGTCTGCACGCATATTTTTCCAGTAAAACAAAGATTTAATTCTACTATACATGCGTTTTATACCTGGGTGACCAGCTACGGTAGTCCCGTGGTTTTCTTTTAAAATGGTTGGAATCTCGGCTGGAGAAGGGTATTGTATTCAATTCTTGTATATGTGAACCCTAATATTTGTTCCATGGAAAATATAAGATATTATATTATACATTTTTAAGTATACTAACTTTGTAAATGGTTCCGAAAAGTCAGATAATGCTATCTCAGTATCATAATTATCTTTAGAAATAATTAAGTCCCTAAACATACGTAATAAATTATAAATTGTCTTATAACTTGTCTCGTCATAATGATGAACTTTAGTGTAAAGAAAGTAAAATGTTTTATTGTTAGAGTCGACCGAGTGTACGGTTTCAGGTTCGCGTTCCGCTGATAACAACTCGGCAGTATTATTTATCATTGACAATAGCTGTTCACAGTTCGGCATAGAGCAATCAAAATCCAGAGAGACTGGACAAGCAATTATTTTTTGTTTTGCTATATATAAACTTTGATTGTGTTCTTCAATTTGTGTATCATTAGAAATTGTTTTTGTAAATTGTTTCTTAAAAAATTGTTCATATGTAGTCTTATTTAATTTAGAATGCGTGATAGCGTTTACTGGATTACGAGATAAAGCCTCCGCATTTGAATTAATTCTACCTGGCTTGTAAACGATTTCATAATCATATTCCTCTAATTTTAATCGTCATCTGAGCAAACGTCCACCTGGATCTTTGGCATTGAATAGCATAAAGATACGGTCGAAAAGTATTAATACCGAAGAGTATTGCTAATAATTCCTTTTCTGTAGTCGAATAGTTTCCTTCTTGTTTATTTAAGGTACGAGATGCATAGGCGATAGGTTTATCTTTACCAATCTCGCCATGAGACAAAACTGCGCCAATAGCGTAATTAGAAGCGTCGGTAGTTACGACAAAAGGTTGAGAGAAGTCAGGATATTGTAGTAAAGGAGCTGTAATAAACTTTTGTTTAAGTTGATTGAAAGCATGTTCCTGCTCATAAGACCAGTGAAAGGTTGTGTCTTTCTTAAGTAAGGAAGTAAGAGGTTTTGTGATATGAGAAAAGTTTTCTATGAAATGACGATAGTAACCTGTTAATCCAAGAAATGACTTTACGTCTTTAGGAGTCTTAGGTGTGGGAAACTGAGTAATAGCCTTTACCTTACCAGGGTTAGGCGAAACACCTTGATCTGTAATTACATGCCCAAGATAAGCGACTTCTCGCCGCAAGAACTCACATTTGTCAGGTTGTAATTTTAAATTAGCCTCTCTGAATTTACAAAAGATCAGTTCAAGTACTTTTTGAGAACGATCAATATTTAAGGAATTTAAGTTATGAATAATTTCTTTATGAGTGTTATCTAATTTTGACGACATAGGTTGGTATGGAGTCAACTGAACCTGAAAGTTTTTAATTTCGATTTCGTTTTCCGTAGTGTTTAAGATGGTAACGTTAACTCTATTATTCGGCTTAAACATTACAATACAATTAGCCAAAAATACGCTTTCGCAAACTTTCTGATCTAATACTAAAGCTTCTTTACAATCACCTACTTCTAATAAATTGGCTACTTGGCACTCAATTACCATCTCCGACCGTGGAGGTATAGCGTATAGTGGTTTACTAAAATTAAAGGGTATTGCATGACCTTGTAAATTAAGAGAACTAATAGAGTATTGTATATCTACGTTAAAATGTTGTACAAAATCGCTACCTATAATACCATCATAATGTAAACTAATTGTGTCGTCAATTGCATGAAACAAAAAACTAAATACTATCTTACTCTTAGAAAAAATCTGGTATTCAAAACCAATCTTAATAGACCCAAGAGATGAGCAAGTGGAGTCATTATCACTGAGACCTTTCATTGTAATTATATCAGTCCCTAGAACTGGTTGATTTAATAAACTAGAATATTTCACAATAGAAATCGAAGAACCAGTATCGATAAGAAAACATAGGGCCTTTTCATTAAAATTAGTCTTTAACATAACATGAGCCAGAGAAATATTATTATTAATATTATTTATTGTATGCATTTTCTTGCGTGTGCCAACCCTAGAGAGTGACGTAGATTTCTCACAATTTATGACGTCACGTTGGCAACCATTAAATTTTTTATTACAAAAGTTATTAGAAATTGAGACATCATTTTTATTCCTTTGAGTCTCTGATTTTTTATTACTCTGTGTTAAAATAACTTAGTAACACAGGAATCGAGTCTTTTATTTGAAGTGGAGCATGTTAATTCTGATGAAGGTGCATTAAAATTAGAATCCTGTGCAACCGAAAATTGACCACAGGTGCGACCTTGAGACTCCATTGAAGACTCGTTGAATGTAGAATTTAAAAAATGTTCATTAATATTTTTTGGCATCCGTGTTTTATAAGATAATTTAGGAACACGGGATTTAGATAGATTAATAGTTTTCGTGTCATTTAAATTAATGATACGTTCCAGCAGACACGGCACCGAAACCCTGTTTAGTTTAAATTATCATTGTTATTTTCAGAGCCGCAAACAACATGTACATTAGAGCGATCATTGTCCGGCACATTACTAGTGCTCGGTACTCGTGTACTTGATAGTGCAGTACACTCATCGGGGCGCATATTATTGGTTTTAAACTTGAGCTTGCGACACTCGCTTATTAAATGGCCTTTCTTTTTGCAATAGGCACATATTTTATTTGGATTAAAATTAGATTGAGGTTTATTATAATAGTTACTTGGATTATTTGAATTTTTATTACGCAATGAATTAGAGTTAGAGTTAAGATGATGGAGGTTAGGATAGGAAACCTTTGATTTATTTTTGTAGCACTCGGAAGAAGTGTGTCCGAGTTTGTGGCAAATTGAGCACGATTTAGATGAGCGCAGCGATAATTTACTTAATTTAAATAACTTTTCTTCTTCGATAGCATGCGTAATCGCCTCAGTTAAAGTTCGAGGGTTCCTACAGCGTACAATATGCGAATAACTAGAATTCATGCCCAATAAGAAAGTATTTAAAGCTAAATCTTCCATTGCTGCAAGTCTACCTAAAAGTTCTTTTTCATCCTCACAGCTGTAGTGAATGTCGGATTGGATCCGCGTAAGGCATGATTTAATCCTTAATGAATACTGTGTCACATCTTCAGAAGGCAACTATTTATAATTTTGTAGGTCTACAAGTAAATGCGTTGAATGTTTTTTCTCTCCGAATGTTGATTTAAGAAATTGTTTTAATTCGGGCCAAATACTAAATTTCTTTAAGCAACAAGCTAATTGTGCTTTTCCTTCAAGTTGGGACACAATATATTTAAACAAAACATTCTGTTGGTCTGTACTTGCCAATGAAATTGCATTTTCGCAATTCGTAAGAAATGCTGGCAAAGACTCGCGATCCCCATTGTAGGGCTTAACGAATTTGATAAGGACTGAAAGGGTGATTTTTTCGGACATTTTTATAATTATGTATATATAATTTAATATTTTTTGTGTTGGATTTGATACCGACAGTCGACTATCTGAGGAGTCAGAGTTCAAAATTTTAACTTCTTCTGCTTTTACCGTTTTAGAGAACATTAATTAATAGGTAATATTTTTAAAATACAGTACAGATCATCAGAACACAACAAAATATGTTAAACAAATAAATATTAAAATACAATGTCTTAATGTTAAAATCAATCTTTTATAATTGATTACTTTTTTAGATTAAATCACTTTCACTTGTTTCACTTTAATTAATAACTTTAGAACTTTAATTTTATATTATATAAAAATTACTCACAAAATGTAGATTCTCACGAACATCTTGGTTTTCCAAAGCGTGTCAGTTAATTCGACACTGCAGCGATGACGTCAATTGCAGCGGTGGCTTGAGTACCTATTCGACGACTCAGGAAGTCTTAAATTACGACGCTACCTCGAAGTCACGTTGCGTTGTCCGTGAAGAAACCTTACACGTGGTGATGGTGGTGACGATGCAAGGTCTGATGTTGGTGGCGAGTCAAACTGTCCGGTGATCCGATAGTGCAAGGGTTTGTGATGCGGGCTCACACTCGAAAGTGGAGACTTATCGTCGACCACGAAGGAGCAGCAGGAGTTTCTGAATGATGCGGTGCGGGCTCGCGCTTAGTAGCGGAGACTTACCGTCGACAGCTGGCACCTTACCCAAGGACCGTGGTGATGAACGCTGAGGTTCACGGAGCCAAATAAGTATTAGGGCGGGAATTCCTTGTCGCGTCGCGCCTAACACCTAGGAATCCCAGTACTTTAATTGCTTTCCCAGGATATCCCACTTCTGACACCAAAATTGTTAGGATGGCTCGCCTGGGGTCCTTTTTAAAAAAAAGACACCTTTACTGCTGCAAACTAATTTAATTTGATTTACACTTCGAAATATTATAAACTATAACAAAGTTGTGTACCGAACAGAGGTTAGAGTTTGACTGCTTAAATTATATGAAAAATCACTTTATATACTTTACATAATGCTTACAACAACAGTTACTACCTTGTACATCGGTGCATAACAGTTCGTGGTAGTGAGTAGGCAGTTACATGGTGGTATCTCAGTAGAGCTTGAATTATAAACAACTTGTGAAAGGAGAGTACCTGAGTCTCGCTGTAGACTTTATTAGTAGGATATCGGTATGGTAAGTGCATTAGTATTTTTGAAATTGCTCTTTGCTCTTCTTTTGGTGGGCTACCCCACGTCGTCACACAATATTTAATGATACTTTGGCAGAGCGTTTTATAAGTTTGAATAAGATTTTTTTACTAGCGCTGTTCTTAATTGTCTGAATATATATATATATATATATATATATATATATATATATATATATATATATATATGTGTAACATTGTGTAGTGTGTGGTAGTAGTAAAAGTATTCTGTTTTTGTATACATAAGAAAAAAAATTGCTTTTTATAAAGTAGTAACCGGCCTTTGAAAAGATTGGATATCGTATAACTAACTTTTATACAATTAAACTTATTTTCTAATGTAAATACTAACTTGAGCATGCAAAAAATTCAAGTAAATAGTTATTTTTCCCTGAGTTTTTGTAGATCAGCTTCACAATCAATACGCATTTATTTCATACCCGTATGTTTCGAATCTCTGTAATGGCACATTTTTGAGTTCTCTCCATGGATTCTATCTTTTTTTCGAGTTTTCGAATATGTTTAAGTTGTTCTCGTTTTTCTTTATCTAGTGCAGTTGATAAATTTCACACTTATGTGCAATTCTTTATATTCGTCGCGAAGCTCGTTTATGGTCATAAGAATTGTCTCCATCTTATTACCTTGAGAATCCTTTCAAGAGTTCAGAGTAGATATTGGTACCTATCTACTTTAAATGCCTGTAGCCAATCTTTGAAGTCTTTATCATGTTTCCGTTTAGTAGCACGCGTACTCATGTTAGTGGAAAAATCTCCTAGATCACAACCATCTCTATAGGTAGAGATTGGTTTCAGAGCCACCACGATATGGTGATTTCCAGGGTTCCTTCGAGGATGCTATACGTGGTGGAGTCCGCCTAAGTGGCATGTTTATAAAGCAGGAATTTTAGGGTTTCTTATGATTATAATAAGTATATAATAGTACAAAGTCGGCCCAGCGAATAAGTATACTTTTTGTGTGTGCTTCTGATGCCCTGGTACTTGTGATCGATGTAGTCTAACGTGTACCGCCTTCAGCGCGTACGCAGTCACAGTTTGGGCGGGCACAATAGTGGCGTGGTGGGCGCTACGCCAATGCAGCGTTTGCGCAAATCTTATTTCCGTTAGTATGTAGGGACGTGGTTATGTCACAGAGGGTAATCTTATTCGCTAATTACTTACATAGCAGGGTTCACGGAGATAAATTATTATGTTGCTTTTCTTACACTGTTAACTTAGGATATTTCATGCGCGTATGTAGTATTGTATGTTTATTTTAGTGTTATTTAGTTTAATAATTATGAATTTTTAAGCAACACGGTTCACTATAAGCACGTCTTTACATTACAGTGGTCCGGAGGGAATTGATTTTAGGTGCCCTATGTACTCACTGTATATAAAATCGGCATTATACGGTAAAATATGAAATATTCACGAAGATAAAGGGAGTGTAGGTAGGATAGGGCAGCTTAGTTCGCTCACTTTTAAGGATATAGATGAGCTCCCCCAGCGATTATCGGTGGCAGTGGCAAATTGACATCACATCAAACAAATGTGAATGGTCAAGTTAGCCAACTCGCCAAAAAATCTCTACACAAAATTCTTTTTAATTTAGGTATGTAACTAATATTAACATTACGTTAACACTACGTTTTAGGCTAAACGATGGGGACACATATTTTTACACTAAACTGAATCACATAATAAAAAATATGAAAAACGGTTGACCTGCAAACTATCCCTGGAACTTCCTGCGATGTTAGAACTTAAAACGCTCGACAAATATTTTTACGAACTGATAAATATAAAAAGATAAGTTTAAAAAAAACACAATTTAATTTTTTTTACAACGATAACTTTTTTATTTTACAAGGTGGTTGCTGTTTTTCCATTCCATAGACACCTCTATTGATGTGCTATCATTGAAACAATAAACGTCAATAAATTTATTTAGTGTCTGCCTTAGTAAAATTAAGGATTTTTATTAATTCATCTGGTTCGTAATACTTATTTATATCAGCGAAAGTTTATGTAAGTTTCATCTGCAGTGTGTTCCGAAATAGAATCCAGTATACTGGCGAATGCTAATGACGTCATTAATTGACGCCATGTAGTACTGGTGTGCCGTCACCTTATTGTGTCGGATATCCCGCCATATTAAAACAATTTTTGATTGCGTGTACGCTGAATAAAGCATGCCAGAATTTGTTTTTATTTATTCAAATGCAAAAAACGGTAGAAAAGCAGTTGAATCTATACCACGAAAAGAATGAAAAATCATACTCATTCTTTACTGAGAAAAAGTGGTCAAGAGCATGTATGATATCATAAACTGGCTAATGTTTTGAAACAAATCACCAGTATGGCGTTAATTTATGACGTCATGTTGGCCATTGAGCTGGAAAGAACAAATCATGTTGGCCTGTATACTGAGTTCTATTTCGGAACATACCCCTGACATCTTACGACAAAAACTGAATTTCGTACTATCGTTGTATAATTTAAAAGATATCAGAAAAGATAATAGAAAAGTTCACTATAAAATATACTTAAATTCAGCCGGTATATTCTCGCCAAATTATCCTTAGAGTTAGTATGGGTTTGATAAGGAATAATAACTGTGTTTGTTTTATCGACACTAGGTTTGTGTCACGAAACATACACAAAGGGCACTGCTAAGATAGTTTTTTTTAATGAATAAGGATACCAAACGAGTACACGGTAAGCCTGATGGTAAGTGGATGCTGTGGCTCATAGATATTTACATTTATCTTCGATTTCCCCCCGATTCTCCCCTGAGGACTAAGATGGAATGCCTCGTTTCCAGTAAGAGAGTCACCGACTCTCTACACTCACTATACAAAACACAAGTCTAAGGCTGCCTTAAGCTGCTGAGCTGTGAGGGCGTGATCTTACCCCGGTCGAGCCAACCTACGTGGGCTACAACTATTATAGGTGCAAAGTGGCTCTACCACGTAAAGTAGTATAGTGATATAATAGTCGGACGACCGCGGTCTGGGTTTTCTTTTGTTGCTAGATCACAACTACCAGTGAATTGATTACAAACATATTACTCGTTTTTCTCTTTATTCCCTCAAGATATTATCAATTATTCATTTATTAAATACAGCCAATAAAAACTCTTCTGTTGACCGTAGGAAGAACATTTGCCATAGATCCTTCTACTAGCGAGTGATTTTTTATCATTTTGTGTTGTTATCAGGATACTGTTGCTTATCTCCTGTTTCCTTTCCCTCTGTCGTCTTTTACGAGGAACATTTGCCGTAGATCCTTCTATTAGCGAGTGGTTTGTCAACTGCAATTTTTTATCATTTTGTGTTGTTATCAGGATACTGTTGCTTATCTCCTGTTTCCTTTCCCTCTGTCGTCTTTTACGAGGAACATTTGCCGTAGATCCTTCTATTAGCGAGTGGTTTGTCAACTGCAATTTTATTATCATTTTGTGTTGTTATCAGGATACTGTTGCTTATCTCCTGTTTCCTTTCCCTCTGTCGTCTTTTACGAGGAACATTTGCCGTAGATCCTTCTATTAACGAGTGGTTTGTCAACTGCAATTTTTTATCATTTTGTGTTATTATCAGGATACTGTTGCTTATCTCCTGTTTCCTTTCCCTCTGTCGTCTTTTACGAGGAACATTTGCCGTAGATCCTTCTATTAGCGAGTGGTTTGTCAACTGCAATTTTTTATCATTTTGAATTGTTATCAGGATACTGTTGCTTATCTCCTGTTTCCTTTCCCTCTGTCGTCTTTTACGACATTCAGGGGATGGTATTGGGTCTTAGAGCTTCTAAGTAATATAATATAAATATATTATTTGGTAAAAGGTAGTTATTTATTTATATTGCCTTAACTTCATGATTAATTAGATATATTTTCATCCAAGGGGATAAAGCTAGTAAAGTGAAAGAGAGCCGTGGTAGCTCAGATGCTTAACGCTCGCTATTAATATAACAGAACGCGAGTAACTCGGATTCGATCCACGCCGGCACCAATAAAATTGTTAGTTGCAATTTTAAATACTGATTTACCACGTGCTCAGCGGTGAATGAAAACATCGTGAGGAAACCTGCATGTCTGAGGAATAAGAAAAAAATATTTTAATGACTATATGAGGGAAGGCCTGTGCCCAGCAGTGGGACGTATATAGGCTGTAACTTTACTTTTACTTTTAAATAAAGCTTTGTTGAATATATTCGATGGTTTTATTTTCCGCTAAGCAAGTGGTAAATCTACATAAATAAAAATTAATTACCGCATGTATGATAGGATAGATTTCGATGAACACGTACAATTGTTAACTTCCCAGTGGAAGTTATTGTAATAGGTCCGATTTTGCAAATTGAAAATTTTAACATATCTCCACATATCTCCATGGTTTTTAAGAGGATGTTCGTGTGTGCACGTGTACGTACGTATGTATGTTCGGATTCAATTTTCGCTTCGTGTATCTCGAGAACAAAGAGTAATATTGACATGGGACCAGTTTCATTTAACGCATAATTATGTAACTTAGACCTCATCAAATTTTGAGTGAAAATTAAATTAGGAAAAGCGAGACAAGTATACTGACACAATTTATGTAGAATTGTAGGTTACCTCTATGCATACGTATGTATGTATTACTCTAACCCCAGTATTTATGTATGTATTATAGTATTCTATGGCCAGTATATTCTAAAGGTACCCACTGACGATACGTCCATTTAGACGACTTCCAAATGGATGCACTTCAAATGAAAATGTATCCAGATACGGTACCATTGACGGTACTTCCATTTTGACGCATGGCGTCACTTCGAACTTGGCAGTCGTATGGAATGGAAATAAGTAATAATATGGATAATAATACTTTACTGGTGACTGCAGCAGCGTGTATTTCATTAAAAAGACAAAAAACCTAAATGGAGCAATCCATCGTAGTCTTCAGTGATAACGCATCTATATTTTGATTCTTAATTGAGGATACATGTAAATGTCTATGGACCACCCACCACCAGGTGGACTGTGTGCTACTTTGTCACTGCCATTCTAGATATGGTATAGGTTATGGTGGAGCAATATCGTTGACTGAGGTAGAAATTAAAGAAATCAACATATAGTGGATATTTTCATTATAACTGTATGTGGTAGAGCAACGTTGTATATATTTATATTATGGTTGTAGCACAAATGGGTCGGCTCGAACCAAGAAGAACCACGATCTCACAAAATAGCATAAAATAGCAGCTTAAATCTGCTGTGTTTCATATACTGAGTGTAAAGAACCAGAGGTGACAATGTATTTACATTTTGATTCTTATTCGATGACAGATTCAGTCTATGGGCTACAGTATCATTGACGCTCCGGGAAGTTTGCAGTCTGTAAACACGTACAGGATCCCCCCGTCACTACATCAGATTTGATTGACCGCAAATCCTCGCTAAAGAACACCGATTCCTTCCAAGGATGATTCGCGAGGCTATTGAAATCAAAAAACATCCTAATTTCAATACAGAAGATGGCTGGGTGCTACCATCTGCTTGGGATCCTATAATAAATAAAATTAAATCTCAACCCAAGCATACAACTGCAAGACTTCAAGATACCATAAGTTCATACTGTATAGATCGTAACAAAAGTTAAATTTTAATCTATGGTAACCGTGGTTAACTATGACATATGGACGTTGAACATCTCAGTCCCGCCCGTGACCATTAGTGCTGTAAAGCGTTCGAAACGTCGGGTATTTAAAAAGTTAAATATACGCGATAAATTCCGTAAAAACTAGTATTATTTCAATGTGTAGTGTTCGCGTAAATATAAGAAATCATTATACAGTATCAACTTAACATCATGTGGACTGTGTACTCGTTTGTCACCCATATCACAGTCCATAGTTTACATAATAAAAATATTTTTAATCCAATACACAGTTTATGTTTGACAAACAGAGCACATGTACCACCATTAACACCAAAACATTAACTGACACAATAACGTCCAAAAAATGGACGCAGGTTCGCCCATTCACTGACAATTCGGACTGCTTCCATTTGGCGTGGCGCACGTTTTCGACATTGACGTACGGCCGCGGATGACGTCCGCTTGGACTGGAAGCATTTGGAAATCCAGAGCTGGATGAAATGGGTTTTACCTTTCGTGACGTCACGTCGCCGTGCCAAGTGCTTACAATGAGTAATTCAGATAACGCATTTTTGGCATTGACTCTAGCACTGTGTATTAAGACAAAAAAGAAGACGATGGAGTCAAGAATGGTTGAAATTAAGAGATAAATATACCCACGGGAATTTACTACGTGAAATATTGCGCACAAAACTTGAAGACTACGCCACCTTCCTGCGCATGGACCATAAAAATTATGAAAAATTGCTGACTGTACTCCGTCTTAGCATTGAGAAAAAGTACACTGTTATGCAAAAATCTATACCAGCTTCGCAAAGGTTAGGAATAGGGCCCGGATTAATATGTATATATAATATCAAAATATGTACATATAATATGGACTTAAAATCTTAAAATATGGAAAAAATATGTGTAATAAAAGATAACGACATTGTACATTAAAACGATATCCTATTAAGAAAAACCAAAAAAATACAATTTTACTTAACTTGGGTTTCATTATTATTTGAACTACAGTATATAATTACGTATTTACTTAAATTTCAAAATTTAAACTCTTTCTATTTGGACGAAATAATGTTTTATTCTGGCTGAACGATTGTTCAACATCATATGATGTGATTGGAGCATATTTAAATTTGCATAATTCTGCAAGTGAGTAGGGCACATCTATGGTGCCTTCTAATGTTCCACATAGCATGGCTGTTGATTTTCTTTAGGATATGAAATCCTTTTTTTTTTCAATACATAGAGTAATTTTTGCCTCGCTACTTCAGCAACGGGACCTTCTGATTCAAAAATTTTTTTCGATATTTTCAATAATCATCAAATTATCATTTAGAGAAGTGGAAGAATTTTCGAGTGCCTTTATATGGTATGTTAAAAAGCAATAATTACTGTTTATGTACATAAAGCAAATAGTTACGTAGGGTAATCTTGGAGAAGTTCTTTTGAGATTGAAATATCAGCAGCTTTATTCTCCAATTCAAAAATAATCATTTTGATTTCAGTGTAATACTGGGCATAGTATTCATTTGCTGTCGGCCTAGTTCCTCAGCGGTTCAGCACTGGCTCTAACGGTAAAGAAATTTCGGGAAACATCTCCTTAAATTTTAAGATCCTGCCTGCTGCTTTCAAAAACTTTTTCTTTACGTTTGATACTAAACTGTCAGCCTTTTTAAACTGAGACCTTATTCATTCAGCTAATCTATTTATACCATGAGACAAGCACTTCATATGAATAATTTTTGGATACAAAACTTGTAGGGAATCTACAGCTTTTACCATACAAGGAGCAACATCGCTAAGTAGCAAGAAAACTTGGTCATGTTTAACTCCATCAGGCCACAAAACTCTGATTGCATCATTAAAAAGCTTTACTGACGTTTGGTGGTTGCATTAAAGAAGTTCTTCACACGCCAATAAAAAGGATTTGCTGGCATTTTCGTCATCTAAAACTCATTTTTAGTAATTTCACAGAGCTGCTCCTCCATGTAACATAAAATAATGAAGATATGGATAAATTTATTTAATTTCTTGTGGAATATGGATTTATACTTGAAAAATGGAAAATAGAAATTGCATTTTCTTGATCAAAATATCATAATTTATGTAGAAAATATATTCAAGAACAAACACCATTTCAATTACAAATATGGATTTACATATTAATCCGGGCCCTAGTCATGAATAACTTTGAGGTACCTGGCTAGCAGTGCCAATTTCGAAGATTTGAAATTTCAAGCCTGCGTTACACCTTGAACATTGAGCAACATTATTTTTGAAACTTGTGAAACAATAAATGAACCACTAAGCAACAATGTTCGGGTAAGGTTTTATTTAAATCACAATAATTAAAAAAAATCAAGTATTTTGCTGCTGTCCCAGCTTCAGTTTCATTTGTTGGCGAGCCTGAAATATGCATTAATACAGGCTGCTCCGTATTAGACAAAGCTTGAGCTTGAGCTTGATTTTGAGTGTGAGAGATAGGAGATTGAACGTACGAAACGGGAGATGGAGTTTGCGGAATGGTAGTTTGATTGTGAGAGGTAGGAGATTGAATGTACGGAACGGGAGACGGAGATTGTGGAACAGGAGATTGAGTGTGAGAGATAGGAAATTGAATGTACAGAACAGAAGATGGAGATGAGGGAATTTGTGGTTGCCGAAGGTTACAAAAGTGTTGAGGTGAAAGATTGCGATGATGATAATTCCTGGAAATAAAAACATTATTATAATAAACATTTTTCTATTTCACGTACCCAGAACAAAAGAAAATTGGAGGATATTGGCGCGACGATTTGGAAATGCATGGAACTTTGATAATTGCATTTGAGCTGTAGATGGAAAACGTATCACTTTGCCAAAACTCGAGCATTCTGGTATAAAAGAACATAGAGCATAGTGCTTATGGATATAGCCAACGAAAATTATGAATTCATTATGGTTGATATCGGTACAAATGGCATAGAGTCTGATGGAGGGGTAATTAAAAACACAATTTTGGCATTGTTTTGAGGATAATCAGTTGCAAATTCCAGAGCCAGAAGAATTGCAAACACTAATAAAAAATACCTTTTGTGTTTGTAGGCGATGAAGCTTTCCAACTACTTCCAAATTTTATGAAACCTTACAATAAACAAGCGTTAAATGATAACAGAAGGATCACTAATTATAGTTTATCTCGTGCTCGACGAATAATTGAAAATGTATTTGGCATTCTTGCAAGTCGTTTTATGATTTTCCAAAAACCTATTAAATTATCTCCAAGAAAAGTAAAAATTGTAGTAATAGCGTGTTGCCATTTACACATTTTACTTACGAAACAAAAAAATTACATTCGACATGGAGAAATAGATGTGGAAGATTGTTTTACGGCTATTTTTGAGGTACTTGCAGAAATGAGCCAATGTTGTTAGATATTGAACATACTCGAGCTTGAAATACAAGAACTTGAAAAACAAGTAAGAGATTTTTGAAATTTCAAAAAAATATTCACAATATTGTGAATATTTTAATACAACGGGTGCTGTTCCATGGCAAAACAAATGTTTAGAGTAATTTTATATGTTGTACGTGTAAAAAATACACTACAATAAACACTACTACTATTTAACTGTTGTTCTATTATTGTGCTCCATTTGTGCTTGTATAAATCTAAATCTTTGTAGTACCATAATGATGATCATACAGATCATCTGTACCAGAACCAGAAAGCATAGCCTTTTTCACTTTGTTGTGTTCGCGCTTGAAACTCGTACGTAGAATATTAATTTTTTTCTTCGCGTCTTCTTCAGTAATGTTCCGGCGACACATCTTCAGTAAATTTGTCACTTTTTTATTGCTGTGCTTCTCTTGTCTTTGTCCATATAATCCTTTGATTTTATTTTCCGTAACATCGGCATATCACGATAAACGGATATGAAATGCAACATAAATTATTTGTCCATAATATTGCCACTTAGCATATCGTAACTGGGCGTAGCGTCCTCCATGATGCCAATACAATGAGTGAAATTATGTTTAACAACACCACCGTTCACGGTCAAACCTGTTTTTCAAACTTGACATCAATCCAGATTTTCGTCAAACGCGACAAACACGTAGAAAGTTTGACAAACGCCTAATAATATAGAGCTGTACACTATCAAATAAAATGACAAACACGTAAAATTTGACGAACAATTTGATCGTTTACAGGGCACTTATGTAAAATGATAAATGATAAATGTACAACAAGCATACACAAACATAATGCTGTCCGCATGTTCGCTTGTATTTCTGATCTTAATGTCAAAGCGACATCAATTTGTGTCAATTTTGTGTAGTAAAATACGCAGCAAAGAATATATTATAATTATCTAATTTAATACGTAGTATATAATATGAATATGCAGTAAACTATAACATAAAAATAAAATATGCTGTAAAATAAAACAAATAAACATACCTCATTACTCGTTTATACAATAAATGAATTAAAAAGAAAATGAACAACCCAGAACTAATGGAAAAGTACGAAAATGATGAAGACGATGATTTACCTTTAGAGGAGAATAATATACGCTGGAGCAACTTACTGTTTCTTCCTTTTCATCCAGTGGTAAAACTGTTGGTTCTATTGTCAGTTATAATAAAAAGCATATTGGTAAGTACATAAATCAACGTGGTATAATTTTTAACGATAATGTAAAGAAATCTGAAATCTGAAATCAAAATTCGAAAAATTTGTGTATTTTTATATATAGTAATTTTAAATACTAGACACAGTAAAATATAGTATAATATAGCCATTTATTTATTATAAAAGTGTATTTAATTTACAGGGACCTTTACAGTCAATTTATCCAATTGTATACTGTTGGGACGTGCTTGACCGTAATATTTATTTCTGGCTAATCAAGATTTTTTATATATACGGCTGTGATCTTATTTACGGGATTGATACTTGTCTTCATATAATCCATAGGTGAGAGCCTCATGAACTCAGTAAAATATCCTCAGTATGTGTAATAGTTTCATTTTATAGTTTTTCGTGCCAAAAATTAGAAAGAAAGGAACACTTTGGAATCACCTCAGTGTTTGTCTGTCGCGAAAGTTTTCTTTACAGACTTTTTCACGTACAAGCTTGAAATTTGCCTTACTCATACCATATACAAAAAATAACGTATTAAAACATAAAGTACTTCTGGTGTTAAGGAGATAGTTAAATCTTGTGATATCTTACGAAAGCTATGAGATTTTTCTGAGGTTTCCCATAAAAATAGGGGGTCACCACTTACTACACCCATAGGACGGCAGTGTCGTGTATTCTTACGAGACAATAAATAAATGAAGTTGGCGCATTCACATTGTAAAATTCTTAATTGATGACAGCATATAATAGTAGTTAGAGTACATAGCTATTACAAAGTAAGGCGACGAAAGTCAGAAGAAAGTAAGAAGAGTCAATAATTTTGTCGAATACCAAGTTTTAGAGTTTCGGAGACTGTGTGCTTGTTTGTTATTTTATATTTTGAATAAAAGGTTTTTTTCAGACGAGTGACAGATGAAGCGATGAGGCGCGAATTCTTACCAAAATCCGCCTTTTTGCTATTTGTTGATATACTATGTTTGATTCCATTCTTTCGCCTTATGATCTTTGACGTTTGCACTGAAGTTAAATTCTACCCAAATATATTATCTTTTATAGAGTTCGTGACGTAAGTAATTCTCAATATTAATTAAATAATAAATAAGTAATTATTGTGGGTTTGTCGATGCAACTGTTGTGTGAACTTTGTAAATGTTTCAGGATTTACAGGGTAGTGGACTATTTTTCTTTACTTACCACACATAATTATTGGAAGCTTTGGATTGGTTTCTCAATAATATATTTTCTTACCGTCAACTGCATTTCCTGTTTTTTCATTTTACTTACCGAAATCGGTCTGTGTAAGAACTGTGTTAATACTATATATTATTATAAAGACTGGCGAAAATTTGTTATGCATAAGGTAGGTGGAATGACACTCGATGTCTTTTAAATTACAAACATACTTTATTAAAGTCAGTATTAATTCATACAATATCTGCCTCACTTAGATCACTTCCTAAAACAATTGTCTCATTCAAATCTATTACATAAATATAAGTTAAATAGTGATTTAGTTTACCACCTGCAATTTTTCTTACGACTTAGACACCTTGAAGAAACGAGCTTATTTCTATTTAAAAGGCGGGCAATGCACCTGCAATTCGCCTGGTTTTGCAGTTATTAGTGGGCGGCAGTGGACACTTACCATGAGGTGAGTCGTATGCTCGTTTCTCCATACTTCTATATAAAAGGTCTGAGTGCGGCAGTACATATTTTTATATTATAAGGATTTTTTTATATTATATATAAAATATTTTTATTATTTATTATATAAGGATATTTTTATATTATAAGGAAGGTTCTTCAATACGAGCTGTATTGAAGTTGCGTAATTACCTCGGGTTTTGATTTTCAGTCACTATTTACATGCCTATTTTTTTTAAATACTAGTAATGCTATTATCATTGCTTATATTCCGTTTAACCAATCCTGGTAAGCTTAAAATGCTTGTAATAGGAGTGGTTTACGACAGTGGTCGAATGGTGGATTCGAACCCAGGACTTTAACCATCGGTTTTCCACCCGGTATCAGAAGTTTCGCTGTAATTCCATCTTCGCCTGGAGACTTGCCGTTTCTAAGATACTGGAGAGCCATCCTATTCTTGCTTGGACGTCGGGCCGAGCGACAACAGAATAGGAATATCACCAGAATAGTGTCGGTTAAGAATTGCTCTTGCAACGTCTCAAGTGTGAGTAATCACACTTGCGTGTGGCTCCAACGATGATGTGTATAGCTGCCCATAGAACCTCTCAATTATACTCAGAAGCACAGGTGTCCTGGAAGCGATGCTGCCACATTCGGTCTTCAGCTTTGACAGTTGGCTCTTTCTAGCTAGCTAGGGCGTCACTACTATTCACTACCTCGCTACAGCCGTAATGCCCCTATTACACCATCCTGAATTAGGGCCCTGAATAAAGGGTGGGAGTGGCCCCTAGTTAGGGACGTCAGTTATTACACTACCCTGATTTTACGCCCTTACTCAGTCATAGGGATGGACAAATGAAAAAAGTACTTATATTTATTGAATCGATATTTTCAAAGTAATTGTAACGAATCATTTACTGTGTTTTGTCCTGTTAACTCTAGTAGCGTAACTCGAGTTTAGTTCGAGTTGTGTGAATTTGAACTTGAGTTAACTTGAGTCGTAATTTTTACAAGTGCTTCCTTACATCTATAGGATGCAACATCACTCATTAAGAACATCAAAGCTTATGTACAATTTATCGAGTTTTTTGATATTTTTTATCATCATTTAAATATTTACATACATACCATAAGGAATAAATAATAATTTTGAACAGAAATTAAACAAAGAAGTATAATAATCAAACATTATACTATGTTATTTTAGGAAGTTTTACACTATGTATTTTTACACATTTAATTTTATCGAATAATTATCAGAAAACAAGAATTAATTAAATATTTTTTACGTTTATTTCTTTTGAATTAAATTTTAAAATAACAATTTTGACAACCTTGTGCCTAGTAAGTGGTTTCTCTCCTGGGTGATTGTAGATCCAGCCTCTGAAAATAACAGCTCACGGGATACCGAAGTTGCCACGATAGGTAGAAATAGATCTTATCTAGGCTATGAAGCCCGGGAGATAACCCTTTCAAGGTAAACCACATGTAATATATGAAACTCGTCTTCTGCTTTAATTTTATTTCTTATGATGTGGTGCGTTAATTTTTTGTGGTAGTTCCATATGTTACCTTCAGTATTATCGCATTTTCTGAATACATCTACGAAACTATACCGAAATACAAACAGATGAATAACCGTTCATCCATAAAAATCAATATTTCAGAAAAATGATTGTAACGAAATACAAAGTACCGTAAGCCGATAAAATAATTTCCATTACAAAATAACTATTAACTTATAAGACTGTACTTAAGCTATTCATTAAGATAAAGCTCAAACAATATGATTATTAATAAGAAAATTAATAAAACAATTTCAATCCATTTTCAATATTTGTAAACTTATTTTAATTAATTATCACAATAAAAATAACTACAAGTTTACATCGAAAATGGAATTACTGATAGAAGACAATTGTACTTCTGAAATTCAAGTATATTTATTTTCGTCTGAAAGACCATTCGCCTGTTTGTTGATTCGTAATTAAAATTTTCGGGATTGAGTTATTTCTGCTAAATACTCGTAAACCTTCTAACTTTAAAGATTTAGACGTTATCCAACTTTGACATATTTTGTTTCGAATATATATTTTTTGGCAACATAAAACTTTTTCAACTTTTAACATACGGAATTTTATACCTTCGAATAGTTGGTTATTTCGTGTCCTTTTACGGCAAAACATCGTTCATAACACATAGCTCATTAAACACCATGTTTATGAACGATATATCGATATTTGAAAGAATTGATGTATCGTTTGCTTCCCTAGTTGCGCATCGAATAAGTGCCCTAACTCCCTTAGTGTTTATTACACAGCACGGTGGAAGGGTACTGCAGACCGGGTCCACTTTGACGGCCTAATTTGGGACCCTTACTCCCTTTCTCTTATTACACCACCTTCAGGGTGGTGTAATAAGGGCGTAGGGAGCCTGATTCAGGGTAGTGTAATAGGGGTATAATAGAACATACAGTTAGTCATTACGTTTGATGTTGAGGGAAAAGCCTACATAAAAAATTGATTGCTAGGGTTGTCAGAACGGGAAGTAATAAAAAAAACTGATTTTATTTTACTTCACGTTTAAACGAATTCATGTGTATGTGGAAACTGATGACACTTTAATTCCTCATCTTTAAGTGAGGAAGACTCCCAGTTTTTTACCGTACATGTAGTGTGAACCATTTTATTTGCGTGTCAGGACAACCCTAGCGACTAACAGCCGATCGGAAGCGCTCCGCCCGCGTTTTACTTCGCATCGCACCACACGATTGCCCCGTATAGACGTCTTCAGCTGAACGCACATTTGTCAGCACCGTACTCACCGCATTTATAAAGTGCGGTAGGTATCCGAATATTGAAGGATGCATGCTGATACCGTAAAATAATGCGTATTCAGTGTTGTCTAATGTTGCCAGCTTAGTGGATTTTTCACTAAAACTGGTGGTTTCAAGTTTCGTTTTAAAATATATTTTGAAATATATTGATTAATTCGTAAAAATGTTTTGCATCGATTATCAATATGAATACCTAGCTACAGAATAATTTAAATTCAATAAATAAATGATAATACATTTTAATTCAAAAGCAATTCAAAAAAATCGAATGGACTTCTAAATCTTGACTTTTCCATAGAGAGAGGTTTTAGTATTATGTAACAATTCTTGAAATTTTGTGATGTTAAATGCAATTTTTTTAATTAAAAGAAAATGTGGCTCGGACGGTGCGGAAAAATATGCATTCAGCTTTCGATGACCGACTGTTAGTAGTAATATAGTATATAGAGCTTACTGTTGTGAAACGCCTTTGACGTCAGGCGATGCCACCGCTCACGTAGGTATTTACGCCTCCACCGTGTATGCTAGGGGTTGTCACGAAAATATAAATGAATTAATATTGGATACTATAATAGTCATTAACATTTATTAACTTTATGTACGTAATTATAAGTGTAAAACATTTATTGGACAAGAATTTTTTTTTATTACAAGTGTTGCACGAGCAAATATTTTCGTGACGTTTTCTTTTTATAGATGTTTTAAGTTTTCGATAGTTAAATTTAAGTATGTAGTGTATTCGAATTTGGATAAACAATTTTATTAAAAAAATTAGGGAAACATAAGCATCAAACAGTGAATGCGCGGTGTCTAGGATCCGTTACGCGCGCGACGGCGGAGTCGTGCAGTGGCCACACGCCACAGTGACGAGCGAGCTATTGAAAACCATGGATTGGATTGCTTAGATTGTATTCCAGGTATTGAAAACCATGGGCGAGGATTAAGTATTTTTATTGAAAACCATGGATTGGATTGCTTAGATTGTATTCCAGGTATTGAAAACCATGGGCGAGGATCAAGTATTTTTACTAGAAAGTTCGATTCCGAAATGGGAGATATAAATATAAGAGAGGGTGAAACAAAATAATAAATAGTGAATTTTTATTAAGAATTAAGAGTACCCTAGAACTTTTTTTTGAGTGATCTCGTATATCTGTGTCAACATTTAATTATATTCTGTGTAAAATATAACCCAAACTCATCAATCATCAAAAAATAATTGAATACGTGCTTACGCCGAGCGACTAGATCCAATTGGTTAGATACCCCCGCCATCCGCGCATGGGTCGCTTGCTGACTAGGCCCGTAGTGGAGTCATAACGCGCGGATAGAAAAGTTTGAAAACTACGCGCGCTATTTTGCTCATGTCCGTCGTGCAAGGCGCCCGCCTTATTCACTACACTATGGACGCAAATGGCGCTGCGGTTTCATATGTTTGATATTTCGCGCCCGTCATCGTCGCAATCGCGGTAGGCTTGCACTGTGGACGTACGCTAACAGTAAATCACCATTCTAGATATTATATTTTTCGAAAACTGTACTTAAAATTGGTTAAGTAAGTACTAAAACGTTTGTTTGGGATATGAATAAAGATCTGTTTGTCTGATTTATTGACTATGAAAAAGCCTTCGACCGCGTTCAACATGGCAAGTTGATTGGAATACTTCAGAAAATTGGCTTAGACTTCAACGACCGCCGATTCATAAAAACTTATACTGGAACCAGCGTGCAAATATAAGGGTCTACGGGAAATCATCGTCATACATTGACATAGAAAGAGGCGTACAAAAAGGATGTATTTTGTCACCCTTACTGTTTAATTTGTATGCTGAAGCCATATTTTCAGAGGCACTAGATAACAGTCCAGACGGCATATCAATTAATGGCAAATTGTTGAACAACATTAGGTACGCAGACGACACGATATTAATCGCCGATAGTCTTGCGGGTCTTCAAAGGTGAGTAGATTCAGTGGCTTCCGTTAGTGTTGAATACGGTATTAACATCAATATCAATAAGACGAAGTACATGGTAATAAGCCGAACACCTGAGCTTATCACGGCTTTATTCCTAAATGGTCAGGGTATTGAACGGGTCACCAAATTCAAATATCTAGGCACAATTCTTGACGAAACAGGAGATCACAGCCTCGAAATACGATGCAGAATAGAGCAGACATGAAACGCCTTTTTGAGAATGAAAAAAGTTCTTTGTAACCGGAACCTAAGTTTTTCTCTTCGAACAAGCATAGCGCGGTGCTATCTCTTTTCTGTACTTCTTTATGGTGTAGAAGCTTGGACGCTGACAGCAGCCATGTCTAAAAAACTGGAAGCGTTCGAGATGTGGGTATACAGACGTATGCTAAGAATTTCTTGGAGAGACCGCGTACGAAACACCAACGAACTACAAAGAATGGGGAATACTTACAACCATAAAAAGGAGGAAATTGGAATATTTTAGGCACGTGATGCGTAACACCAAAAAATTTGAACTCCTTCAACTTATGCTTCAGGGGAAAGTGGCAGGCAGAACGAGGCCTGGCCGCAGAAGGATATCGTGGCCGAAGAACTTGCGCCAGTGGTTCGGAAAGAGCACAAGATTACTATTTAGAGCAGCGGTCTCAAAAGTTGAAATCACCCTAATGATTGCCAACCTTCGCAAGGAGACGGCACCTCAAGAAGAAGAAGTACAAAAACACGCTCGCACCAACCGCATGTATTGTCCATCAGACTCAGTGAAGTGCGCTCGCACAAGGTTGGTCTACCCCCTGCCCCAGAGTGCCCCTACCATTGCTCTGCACAAGTACATTCCTTTCCCAACTGTAAGGTCTTAAAATTGTGGTAGTACTTAGACTGTGACCTTGCGGTAGATAGCAGCGGCTGTACCACGCAACTAATTATACATTGAGAATATCGTTATAGGCAATATTCCATAGCATCATTTGCTGGAAACTGGATTGTAAACAGTTTCAGCATGCAAGCAGCTTTGGACTGAAAACATTGTACGTGACACTTTTGTCGCCGATTAAAATTTTTCAACTGATTTCGAAAATTCATTTGATATTGTGATTGATTTATGGATAAAGTAATAAATTTGATGTAGGTATTTAATATGTATATCGATTTTTCTGTAGTTCACTTCATTATCTTTGTTTTTGCTCGTAATCACAACCAAATTGTGATTTACTGTTATTTTTCAATGTTATCACCATAGAATACTATAATACATACATAATAGAACGGCGGAGTGGGCGAAACCCGTGTCCCTATAAAAATGTTACAATATTTCAATTCACACGTATAAATGTCAACACGAGATGTGTTTTGACGTTACAATCGTTTCCATATTTCGCATGCAAATTATTAAGAAAATGACAATTTGAACACTATTTACAAATAAATATGTATTAAAATTTTAATGATTTTTTAACGATGATCTTGATCATTAATCAAAAATCTAAAATTTACTCAGTCGGTCAACATAGCTCATTGGGTTTGTAGTAGTTAATAAATAAATAAGTCCGACGTAATTGCTTGTATGTGTGCTCCCGCCGACGCCGATCCTCGTACAAAGTAAGATTGACAGCCATTCTATTTTTTATTAGTATTCTATGCTTATCATGACGGCGGGCAAAGTGATACTAAGATTTTTACGATTTTTAGAAAGAAGTTCCCTGAAATTTGTTGATGCCATGCGCTCCACACCCACTCGGTGCATCTCATTCTTTTCTACATACAACAACGTTTTTTGATAAGAGTGCATTTTCCTATGCTGTGCCGATTTGCTATTGAAAGCATAATATCTAATTTTACAACAAAGTTAGAATTTAACCTATTTCAATAGACTGTATATTGAAATAGGCACAACAGCAGAAACACTTTTAATAATCAACAACACTATTTTACCAATTACTATTGTAAATATTTTACTTTAAGCATTAACTTAAAGGAGTTGTTGGATACACCATCTTATAGAATCTACACCTGTGATTGTATAAGATAGGATAGGAATTATGGTATATATTGATAAGAACTAAAATATTAAGTTTAAATTTCTAGTAACTTTTTTCGAATTTCAATTGTTTGCGATGTATTGAAATATTCTTTTTAACTAATTTCAGCTAAATGAAACAAGCACAGTTTATTCAACATACGTCTATGGAGCATCGCTTATTTTTTCTTTTCCACTCAATGTCATGAATGATGAAACAAAACCATCAACGTTAATAGAATATTTATATTTTAGTATATTTATGATATTTTTCTATGTACTAAAAACATTTATAATTTTTCCAAAATTGGTTGCCGAAGTATTGTTAAGATTTCGACATATTTTTTCATTTGATCCAAGAGTGAGAATAATTGTAGCTGAAACAAAGAGAAGGAATCCTTCACCAAAAGCACATATTGACGTTAAAAATTTTTACGCTTTAGTATGGAAGCAACATAGAGGTATTACTCGTATACCTCAAATGATTTTAAAAGCACCAAGATATTTGAGAATTGATATTAAGCAAGACCTAGTTTGGCCTGTTTTTCACCATAGCCCTACTTTAAGGAAAACATCTAACCCATATCAAAGATGGTTATGTAACCGTATACACCTTGATTACAAATTACCCGGTTCAAGATTTTTTGTCGGTTTACAGTGTGAAACACACTTATATTATATAAAGTCTGGAATTATTGAGATGATTTCTAACGATGATGGTATAACACCTATTATATCAGTTACCAGTGGAACCATTTTTGGTGATATCAGTTTTTTTCTACCACCGTTGGAGCGGAAAATTATGGTGCGCTGTCTTAGTTATTGCGAAGTCTTTTATATAAATCGTGCAGATATTCTTAAGTCTCTGCATAAATTTCCCGAAGACTGTAAAGTCATTTTACAACGTGTTAAAGATAAGATAAAGCATGCTCATACACTATACACATGTAAAAACAATATAAGAGGCTTGGACAGAGCTGAAGACGAAGGGATTGCTTGGATTAAGAGAAGGTGGTGGGAGATATCGAACACTATTTCTAATTTTAAAATAAAGCAAGGACAGAAAAATGAAGCAAATTTTGGATTGACAGAAGAAGAAGCAGTTTATCATTGCGCTAAGTATATTGGTCAGTTAGTACTTTGTACGGATACGCAGTTAAAAAGGAATCCATTGTTTGCCAGTGTCGATTTCCCTTTTATTTTGGTGCCAAACTCCAATTTTAGTCTGGTGTGGCACAAAATTGTAATGGTCACAGTTTCACTTGTTTTGATTCTTTATCCACCTAATATAACTAGAGCAGATGTACCAACATGGTTTTACTTCTTTCAGTTATGGGCCGACTTCATATATATGTCGGATTTATGTGTATCCCTCTCAACTGCTACCGAAAGTCACGCAACAATTCGTGTAAACTTTGCCACAGTAATGCTTGTGCGTTTTAAAAGCGTACGGTTCTTCTTTGATGTGTTATCTACTATATGGTTTGAGCATCTAGTGACACTTCTCGGATATACTGAATATTATTATCTTGTACAATTTAATCGGCTCATAAAAGTACACATTCTGTTTTCTAAGTGGAGCATTGGAAGAAATCTCTATATATGTCTGTTTTTCAATGTATGCTTGATTTATTTTATATTTGTTTATGTTTCGAGTTATTTAGTGTTTGCATTAATTCAAATATTTCCTGAATTAAATTTACTTTACTTTTTTGGAGAACGATTCTGCAAATCAGATAATGCTCAAAAGACGTGTACTTATAAAGACAATCACGTCATTCAAGTATTTATTTCGTGGCTTTTAGAATATCTCTTTTCTGAATTTTTACCTCAGAAATTAGCGGATATTTATATGGCGTTGTTAATTACTTATGTAGAATTCTTGATCTTTCTTTATTGTAAGTCAGCTTTGATTGGAATGTTTCATGCAAAAAATAAAGAGATATTTAACTTTCAATATTTCGTGACAAACATCAAGAAACATTTCAAGCAATTCAGAATTCATCCGGATCTTCTAAAACGACTAGATCGATATTTAATGTGTCATTGGAAACATTACAAAGGAATCGATGTTTTATATCCTAATCTATTGCAAAATGAACCCTATGATATATACTGGAAAGTT
Source organism: Parnassius smintheus behrii (assembly GCA_036936625.1). Classification (NCBI taxonomy): domain Eukaryota; kingdom Metazoa; phylum Arthropoda; class Insecta; order Lepidoptera; family Papilionidae; genus Parnassius; species Parnassius smintheus. The sequence continues at coordinate 16,254,019 of JAUPFT010000010.1, read as the reverse complement.
CATGGCAAAGTTGCTGAAAGAATAATAAGTAAATCACGAGCTTTTTTTTATGCTGATCCTGCTTTTATAAGGGAGCTCGCATACAATGCTAAGTTCTTAATGCTTCCAAAAAGGTCTTCAGTTATTGTTTTTGGTGTTCAACCCAAAAATATTACCTGGCTGGTGCAAGTTAGTATAAAATAAACTAATTAAAAATCTTCTCAGTATTTATTCGGATTAAGAAAGAAACATGCAAAATATTTTAGTAAATTTACCACTGAAAAAAATCGCGAAACATTGTGTGAAAAAGTAGCGAACACATTGTAATTTTTATTGGTAGTTAAAATTATTTAATTTTTTTTAACATAAGAGGAGACAAACAAAAAAGTGGCTCACTTGATGGTAAGTGACCAGTGTCACCTATGAAACTCCGGGCGATTAACTCTTGCAAGCGTACTACGCTTGCAAGTTTGTAAGGAATAATTTCTTTTCTTGAAGTTCTATAAATCGAATTAGCAGGAAAAAATGCTTTCTATGATGATTGTTAGTCATACCTGATTTGTAGAACTACGCTATAAGTAACAGAGCCACACTGCAGGTATGTTATGGTTGTAGCACGAACAAGTTGGTTTGACCGAGGAAGCCACACACACGCTCTCACGGAATATCAGCTTAACGCTGCTGTAGCAAGTGTAGAGAACCGGAGATACTTTTTACTGGCAATGAGGCATCTGGCAATTCATCTTAGTACGCAGGGATGATAACGTACCTGCATTTTGGTTCTTAATAGAAAATTGACTTGGTGTCTTTGGGCCACAGCATCCACTTATTAAAAACCGCTACTTAGAAAACGTCTAGTGGTGGATTAATACGTTTAATAAAATATGGTAACAGCCATTTCTTACGAGTAAATCAAATAAGTGCATTAAGACTTTTTATTGTATTACCTCCTTTTAATACTGATAAAAAATCATTTATCTTTAAGTATTATTTTGAATATTGTAGATACATTTCCGTTCATTTATTTCTGAAAAATAATTTCATTTAAATATTTAATATATTTCTAATATAGGGCTTTATTAAATGCGAATATCATAATGAAAAAGGTGAATTACTTAAAGAATTCTACAAACCTGGTGATATACTAGCATTTACTTCGGCATTTCTTGGAAAACCATCACTAAAAACTTACAGTGCTAACACTGATTGCGAGGTAACTTAAATTGTTCATCTGTAACAATCCTTTCTTATATATTTAACCAACTAAAATTTGATGCGGTAAAATTGCATCTTAGATTCTATTTATCAATATAACCGAGTTCTTCAATATTATGAGACGTTATCCAGGCGAGCACGCTCGTTACGAGGATTGTTCAAACGAATTTAAATCAGGATTTGAGAAAATCATTCAGAATCATGTGAAGAAACATAAAGATGTAAGTGTATCATAAAAGTTTATTAAAATGAAATAAAAACTATATAGTTTTCTTCATCATCATAATTACAGCCTATCACAAGAACTGAACAGAGGCTTCACAGTAGGCAATTAGTGGTCTCAAACGTGGGAGTAATTGCCAAAGTTGCAACGCTGGGCGGGGTTGGAACCACAGTTTTTTGTTCTAATTTTATTAGAAAGTCGCTTCTGCCCCTCTCCCACCTTGTTTTCTTCTTTCGCCTCTTACGACACCCACGGGACGATAAGGGGTCGTGGATATTCTTAGTACTCATTGTAAACTTAAAAGACATCCGCTACGCTTTATAGCGTTATACATAGTACTGTTTGATAATGACACAAGCAGGTGATATTAAAAAAATATAAAAAGAAACCAAATAAATTATGAAGAAACTGTATATGAATGTAGATCTTAAGTGTGTTTTTAATAGACTTCTTGCCTTAACTTTTAGTTAGTAACACAATTATTTTGATGTTGACTCAATTTATCTTTCTTTTTTATTTATTTTCAGTACCAGAAAAACCTTCGTCAGCGAATTTTTCATTCTAGATTTTCAGTGGTGGACAGACGGCGCATACATCGTTTAGCAAGAGGCGTTCAATATAAAACAACTATAATTATTGCACCTGATTCGATGTTAGCATTTTTGATAATCTATATTAGATTGTACAATCAGTGTGTGTTAACAGTGATGACATATAAATGTGTCGTGGTTCTTCATTGCTGTCCGTATGAGGAAGCTCAAGGTTGCTCAACAAGTCTTGGAAATGGCTATGCTCGGAGTTTTTCTGCGGGATTGTCTTAGAAATAATTATAGCCGCAGTAGAACTAAAGAAACCGGCAAAGCCCAGCAGACCCTGTAGCTGGAAGAACTGACAACCTATGGGGAAGAAATATTCTTGAGTGTCACCCTTGTACCGGTAAGCAAAGTGTAGGTAGGATTCAATTAGATGGAGCACCAACCTAGTAAGAGATGCAGGAAGTCGACGGATGCCGGTGACTCAGGACGGTGGTTTGTGAAATTTCTTGGGGGAGGCCTATCTTCAGAAGTAGACTTGTGAAGTATCAAATGAAACTAATTTTGCGGAACTTATCGCGTTTAATTTTGACTTCTTTAAAATTTCAACGTTTAGGGTGCCTTACAGCACCCACGGTCACGGGGGGGCTAAGGTGTTTGATGCCCCAATGTTATTAATAGCCCGGCTACCTTCAGTTTTAAAATATTAATTTTTGCTCAGATCCACGCAGATTGAGCTAAGAGGGAGATGCAGGTGAGCCCATCGCCACACCATTTACTTGCCTGTAGAACTCCTCCTTTCACAATAGATAGCCAGATCTGAAGCAGTGTTGAGTAATAGTGCATATTCTGAAGGTATTTTTTATGGAATAAGGTGACAAATGAGTACACAGTCCACCTGATGGTAATTGGATGCTGTGGCCCATAGACATCTTCAATGATCAAAATTCAAAACGCAGATGCGTTGTCACCCCTGAGGACTAAGATGGAATGTCTGGTTTCCAGTAAACAAGGGTCTCCTGATCTCTACAATCACCATACGAATACTGCAGTATTAAGCTGCTATTTTACGCTGGTATTCTGTGAGAGCGTGGTCCTTCCCCGATAGAGCCGACCCATTCGTGCTGCAACCATAATATAGCTGCAGCGTGTCTCTACCACATATAAAATGCATGTAGTTTTCTTCTAGCTTTCTAATTATAGTTGAGATGCAGTCTTTATTTCAGTCAGGATTCGAAGCGACAGTCTAATGGCAGGGGGTGGACCGCAAATTTGAAAGGTCCTGGGTTTTCGATCACTGTCGTGAACCACTCTTAACAGTAAATAGTGACAGAAAATCAAAACACGAGGTACTTACGCAACTTCAATACAGTTCGTATTGAACGACCAAACGAATACGATTCGTCTTGCACGCAGACTCAACGCCTCTCAGCCCCCCTAACAAGCCGGTTTCCGAAAAGGCTTCTCCATAGACTACATACATAGCCTTTAGGAAAATTGTACAGAAGACCAAGTTGTATAATCTGTCACTTTGTCTTAGATCGTCCCCCTATTATGTTAGATTTTATAGACCACAAATCCTCCCAAAAGTACACCAATGCCTACGAAGGATGATTCGTGAGGCTATTGAAATTAAAAATTACGTTCTATTTTCAATAGAGGTGTATGAGTGCGGTCAACTGCTTGAGATCGTATAATTAATAAAAGTCTCCCCGCGATCATGGGCATCCGAACGTCGGGAATTTAGAAAAGTCAAAATTGAACGCAGTAAAATCCGTAAAATTGATTACGTTTAATGTGTAGTGTTCACGTAAATATAAGAATTTATTTTGTGAAGTATTTACTAGCGATACTCGATTATTTTATTAAGTCTGTGTAAGATAAGATAGGTAACATTTACGAATTATAAGACAGATTTTAAGACAGGCTTAAACTAGTCCAGACAATCGACAATACAATAAAAAGGATACAAATTATTAGATTACTTTACGATATGATTTTGCCTGGTAGGTTATAAAACTAGTGACTACTTATTTTCTTTAGTAATAATGATTCTTGTAACAAATGCAACCTCGAGATTTTATACAAACAGATAGTCTTCTGGATAGATGCCCAATTTTACTTTAGATCATTTCTCATCACATTAGCCTGTGATTTTTTGACCAGAGTTGGTTTTCGCAACTCCATCTCTAAGCAAGTATATTGCATGTGGGGAGGAATTAAATAAGAGTACGCATCAGCCTTAAAACATTCCTAATATAAAGACACTAGATTTTCCGGGCATTTCTTTTATTCTTCTGTTACGTTACATATGAGACAAGATGCATGATAAATCTTTCACATCAATAGTACACAACCAAAAACAAAACTTGATTTTGTCCAAATTAAAATGAGCTTACATATTGACCTTGTAGTATCGTAAGAGTTGACACGTGGAAGCAAAGCAGAAGATGGGTTGCTAACTCGCTTGCCAAGCATGGCAACTGTGTCAAATATGAGATAATCTATGGAGGAGGCGCGTGTTCACAAAGGTTACATACTAACGGTACATATTTGTTTTACAGATTCATGCGCTATTGGATGCTTCTAAGAGTGGTGATTGTATGTGTATCAATAATTACAGCAGCATTACAAGGTACTTGCTTATGTTACTTAAAACATATAATATTGAAATTATTAAGGCAATTTTTTTTGATCGGTACGGACATAGCGTAACGGCCGGTAAAACCTCAAGCGGAGTGTTGGGCGCCCTCAACTCCATTATATATACATAGCAGCCAACGCTCCGTCTGTATTTCGGAGCTGTTCTATATGAAGTGCAGTAGCGTCGAACTTCTGGTCAGACCGGAGGTCGATGCTGCAGTCTAGTTGCCGACCAATGTGCTAGTTTCAGAAATTGCTTTGTAGTCTGCGGCGAGGCAAAAACATGAAAAGTGATCTGCGAGACTGCCATGAATGCTCAGAGCCATGCCAAGCACTGTTGAGTGAGTAGCTTGAAGGAACAGGAAGATTTAATCCAGTGCTGCGATGAACCCTGTAGAGCTAGATGGCTTGCAGGATCTGAAAACTGCAACAGCAGGAGCGCTTGAAGTTGAAGTATCCAAAGGTTGTGGGTTGCGTATTCAGATCATGTAGGGTGATCACCAGTTTAGTCGTGGGAGGAAAAGGGGAGAGAAGCTGGGCAAGATGTTTTAACCCGGGGAGCGGCCAACGCTCCTAGTGGTAGGCCGGAGCTGTTCTATATATAGTGCGGTAGTTTCGAAACTTTGATGGCTTGATTTGGGCTTCAGTGCGTTTAGCTTGTGGCTCGACAACAGTACCGCACATATGTATGTATATGCATGTAGAAAGTCAATTGATGTAGTTGCAATCTTGTTTAGTGGCATTCTTTGAGGGATGTTTGTTTTATTGTGTGGACTTGTGAAAGCTGTAATAATAATGAAGATAATGATTTTAGCCATTGCTTCTTATATAAATCCATAGACAAGTAAAGACTGACCTAATATTGCTATCGCGTTAACTTTTTTCAATTTATTTCAGCGCTTACTAATCAAAAGGTATAGTCAAATTAACAAAAAAGTAAAAACTAATTTTAAATTTCCAAAAAAACAAAAAAATTATCGCTAGTATTATCTCGTGGAGATACCATTGCAAAATAAAAAGTTTGATGAATTTGTTCTGTGTAAATCTGGACTAGAAGAGGACCAGTCTTCATGTCCGATAAATTCAACTCCATGGGCGGTCAACCAGTTTTGCATGCACCAGCTCTGCACCAGCTCATAGGGAACTCGTGCCCTATGGTCCTAGATCTTCATTGATCATTCGTTTTGACCGTGGTCTGCTTAGGCCTATCTGAAGAGCTAAGATTTTTTGTTTACAAACGGGATTTCGTTGGATTCGCGTCTTTACTGCTTTGATGATGGCGAGTGTGTTAACTGTACGAGGTCAGCCGGTCCTCTTATGATCTTCGAAGCTTGAATCTTCAGTAAATCGTTTGATAGTGCGATAAACAAATTTTAGGGTTATTTTAAATTTTTGTAGGATATTGAAAATCTCTTTTGACGCGTAACCACAACGTTGCAACACGATAACCGCTACTCTAACTTCATTTTTCGACCACTCCATATTTGAAAATGAATGAAAATGAATGTCTTTTTCATTTTCAGCAAGCGCAAACGTTATATTTTTAAAATTGATGAAGTTCATCTATCCAATATTCAAAAGTTTTAAATAATAAGGTTTTGACGGAACTTATAACCCGACAGAGTATTATAACCAATTACATTAATTAAAGACAACATATTCATTCTTTTCGCTCCCGCTTCAGACATTCAGGCAATATTACCGTTCATTCGTCCACAAACATGTCGCACTCAGGACTTATGAGATATTTTTGTTATGACGCTTATCATCATATCTGGTTTATCGGTGTTTGCCGTTACCACAAAGTTAGACTGGCTCTAGAGAGCCCTTAGATAATTAGGTTGTTACTATTTAATATAATTTCATTGCATATATTGAATTTTGCATACCAGCGCGTTAAAGTTCACTGCTGGACATATTAGGCCTTTCCAAAAATTGTTAATATCTAGGAAGAGTTTCTTATATTCACCACGTTGTTGTTCAGGCGGGTCGGTGAGCTCAGAGCCGAGACGCTCAAGTAACCCTGCTCTCAGTCCATTCGTTGTAGATTCGTGATTATTGGATGGTTTTTCGCAATAACTCGGTCATCAGAATTTTGATTTAGAGATGCCAATCATAAGGGTACACGTGTATGCGTTGGCGTTGGAAGAGAAAGTCAATTTTACCTTACACCCAACGCTTAGAGTTAATAATTTTAGTTTAGTGCTTTTCAATTTTTTTGTTTACTTAAATCTTTATTGAAGATAATGATTGTTGTAAACTATAAAATAATTTTATTTGTCTAGAAATTTATGATTTTAATTTAAAATGATTTGTTCTTTATTTTATTTAACCCAGGTGGAAGTGGTGCATACTGGAGATGGCCACTAATGATAATAAGTTCATTTTGTGACTGTGTAACTATTGTCGATATAGTGATAAAGATGTTCGTAAGTTAAAAGAATTATATTTATTAAATATTTCAAGCTAAACCTAAAAAAATGGTGGTATGTTTAATCATCTCATTTATGCAAGGCGTAAAATATCGGCGACGGGCAGCAGTGTCCAAGGTGTGACGTATCGGGTGAGCCGCGTGCTCGTTTGCCCCTCTATAAAAAAATTACCAATCGTGACGATTAATGCAAATCCTTCTTACAACGAGAGAGGGCTAGGTCTGACCCAGCTCATGCTCACTACTATGGCCTGAAGAAGAAGAATTACTAAGATATTAAATCTAACCTAGTTTTATTATAAAAAACAGCTGTAATCTTGTACGTTGACTTATATTAACTTATTATTATATTTATTCAGATGCCCTATTACGATAAAAGAGGCCTGCTTATTAAGGATAAAAGAGCCTGTATAAAACACTACCTCGTCCGAGGCTTTTTAATGGACGTGATAGGAGTGGCGCCATTTTACGAATTATTCATGCTATATTTAAATAAAGACATTGAAGACAACGATGCTCTACTCATTAATACACTAAGAAAATTTGCTCATTTGTATTTAGTGATGGGATACTTTGATTATTTGGCTGATACGCCGACACTTAACATGGCTTATCTTATGGTTAGTATTACCTGTGTCTTTATATATTAAATTTAGCAAACCTCAAAAATAGTGTTATATTTATGTTGTTATTCTAAAATATTTCTGGATTTTCTTTGTAAAATAATCAGGTTTAGTTTTCAATAAATTTAGAATTAATATGATTAAACTTTAAAAGTTGCGTATTAGAGACGCTGTCAGAGAATTATACCTTTTACAAATGAATCATAAAAAAACAGTGTAAAATAACACTACGGGTATAATGCTGCTGTTTCGTATAACGAGTAACAAGAACCGAGGGAGACGTTTTATACGAATATGTATAGTAAGATCAGCGTGAGAGGTGCACAGGCACATCATATTACGTTGGGGTACACCAATTACATAAGTGAAAATTCCATGTTATGAGCTGGCCAGTGATTCATCATTCAATGTACATTTATAACTACCGCTAAAATGAAACAAACGAAATTAATAATTCATTTTTTTTGTTTATGTGGTATTTTTTAAAGTTTTGTGCAAGAAGCCATACAGGCCTGAAAATACCAGTATCACTGCGACTATTGTGATTGCTGCTATGGCTATAATTCACTGCTAAGCCCTGTCTTCAATGAATAGAAGGAGTTGCTTAGCTATGAGAAATTTCACTTCTTGTGGGCGAAGTACGTAGTATGCCAGATGAGTGTTGTTTGGGGGTCATTGTAGAAGCGTGCTCGTCGCGACCCCTGCCAGCCCTTTTCAGGGCTGCAATTCTACACAGCTGCGCACCCATGCGAACGAGGGTTAGGGCGTCCCCCCAAGGCGACGCACACCAGCCCGTCCCCGTTGGTGTGGAATGCAGCGCGCAAAGCGGCGATGGGGACCGCCACCCGTCACGCACAGCCCGACACGGCGGAAGGTGGAGGACGGAGTGCAGAGTTGGCACGTGGAATGTTAGAGGAGGCATGAGAGATAAGACGAATGAGTTGATAGAAATAATGAATGAAAGAGAATTAGATGTCGTGTGTATGTCGGAGACCAAACGGAAAGGCAGTGGTATTGAAGAGCTCCCTGGCGGGACGTTAGCTATATGGTCCGGAGTCCCGGAAAGCGAGAACGCCTGCCAGGGAGTGGGAGTGCTGTTGTCGTCCCGGTTGGTCGATCTTATGACTGAACACAAGGTTGTGAACTCAAGACTTCTCTGGGTTCGCTTCAAAATGGGACTGACGAAGTTATTCCTTTTGGCTGTTTATGCGCCGGTAGCTTCGTCGTCCAGGGCTGAGCTGGAGGAGTTTTGGGAGAATGTAAGAGAAGTTCTAGATTTGGTTAAGGGAAACGAAAGAACTGTTGTATGTGGTGATTTGAATGGATGGGTAGGTATCGCTCGACCAGGATACGAGTCGGTGCTTGGAAAGTTTGGCGATAAAAGGGTTAATGATGCTGGCAAGCTTATACTGGCTGTATGCAAGGAAAAGGGTCTTCTTGTGACAAACACTATGTTTAATCACAGGAAGATCCATATGTACACTAGAGAAAGAAAGAATGAGAGAAGTATGATTGATTTGTTCCTGGTGGATGACCGACTGCGAAAACAGGTGATGGATACACGAGTGTTCAGGGGTGCTGACCTGGGAACGGATCATTATCTAGTAATTACTAGATTTAGGGGTTTGTTCGCGGGTTGGCGCCACCGGACGGCGGTAACAGAACCACAGTCGGTCTGTCGCATCCGAAGCTGGAAGCTTCAGGAAGCCGATACTAGGGACAAATATCACACGAGGGTAGCCGAAAAGCTTGACACCATCGATGGCAGGAAAGAATGTGTGGAGAGAACATGGCAGAACCTTAGGGATGGAATGGTAAGTGCAGCGGAAGAAGTATGTGGTACGACAAAAAGAGGTAGTAGTAAAAGAAGAGATGCATGGTGGAATGATGAAGTGAAAGAAGCTGTAAAAAAGAAGAAAAAAGCATGGTTAGACTACTTGGCCTCTAGTAACGATGAGCATATGAGAGAGAAGATGAAAGAAAGATATAAGCTGCAGAAAGTTCATGCGAAAACATTGATTGAGGAAGTACGTGAAAGGTGTAGAATAGAAGCGGACGAGAGGTTGTCGCACAACTTTAGGGAAAACTCCAAACTCTTCTGGAAAGAGGTTGGAAGGTCCCGGAGTGGTGCGACAGCTTTAAGAATGAACAAAGTGCTTTCGAGAACCAATGACGTCCTCTCAGAAAAATCGGACGTCATGCAGCGATGGAGTGAATTTTATAGAGAATTGTATGCGTGTCATGATCTTAGTGAAGGATCCGGGGGTGACGCCGTGACTGGCACGCCAGACACGGACCTCGATGACACTGAGGTCATCAGCATGAAAGAGATTGAACGTGCGATTCGAAGTTTGAAATGTGGTAAGGCTGCGGGACTAGACAGAGTTACTGCCGAAATGGTCAAGTACGGTGGGCCTCGCGTCTGGGACAGCTTTCATCTGCTGTGCAATTTGTGCTGGCGGACGGAAGATGTCCCGGATGATTGGCGATCCGCGGTCACTGTGCCTTTATATAAAGGTAAAGGTTCACATTTTGACTGCGGGTGCTATCGGGCGATCAGCTTGACCAGTTTAGCAAGTAAAGTTTATTCGAAGGTTTTGACACGCAGGATGCAAGAGAAATCGGAAAGATTCTTATGGGAGGCACAATGCGGATTTAGACCTGGAAGAGGATGCACGGATCAAATGTTTTCTCTCCGCATGATCACGGAGAAGCTTCTGAGTGTTAACCAGAGGATTTTCTGTGCTTTTGTGGATCTGGAGAAAGCATTTGATAAGGTTATAAGGAAGAAAATGTGGGAACTGTTGCCGGGATATGGTGTGGATGGTCGATTGTTAAGGGCTGTGCAGTCACTTTACTATGACTGTAAAGCCTGTGTGCGGGTAGGGCATGACCTGTCACCCATGTTTAGCGTCCAAGCGGGCGTAAAACAGGGTTGTGTCATGTCTTCCTGGCTGTTCATACTGTATCTCGACAGCTGTTTACAGAAGCTGAAAGATAGCTGTTTGGGTGTGAAATTGGGTGACATAAAAGTTAATTGTCTGCTGTATGCTGATGATGCAGTGCTTATTGCACCATCAGAAGCAGAACTGCGGGCATTAGTCACGTGTATGAAAGAGGAATGTGAAATTAAAGGTCTCCGTTTGAATGCTAATAAAACTAAGGTTCTGGTATTTGAAAAGGACGAAGAGAGAACGAAATGTGAAATATGGGTAAATCAGGAATGTCTAGAACAGGTAAATGAAATTGTATACTTGGGAAGTGCTTTCAGCCGGGATGGAAGATGTGATTTAGATGTGGATAGGCGTGTCGCTGCCGGAAACAAAGTCAATGGTGCCCTGAATGCATTAGTAAAAAGGCAAGGCGTGATGAAGAGTGCACGCCTTGCAATACATAACGCAGTGTTGGCACCGACTTTGTTATATGGCAGCGAAACCTGGGTATGTCAGAAGAAGCATAAAAGCAAGTTGAATGCAGTGGAGATGCGATCTCTTCGTAAAATGTGTGGCGTTACCATAGCCGACCGAAAGCGAAACGAAGAGATTCGCAATATGGCAGGATTGAAAGATGACCTTATCACAAAAATTGATAGGGGCGTACTCCAATGGTTTGGGCACGTTGAACGAATGAGTGAAGACCGAATGGTGAAGAAAATATATAGAGCGAAAGTAAATATTAAAAGGTGTCGAGGTAGACCGAGACTAACTTTCGAAGACCATGTGAGCAAATTGCTCGAAGAGGGGAGGGTCAAGAGTACTCGGATACCTAGACGTGCATGTATGAAGAAGTTAATGAACCTGAAAGAAGCGAAAGAGGTATGTAAGGATCGTGACACTTGGCGATCTGTTCTCTCTGGCTACCCCGTTAGGGATTGTGCGTGACGATAAGTAAGTAAGTAAGTAAGTAGTGTTACCTTTGCGCATTAAGGGTATACAATTTAAATTAGTTAAAAATAGTAAATCTAAGTTTCTTACGTTAAAGAACAGAACCGGCACATACTTGAGTTACTTAGTTCCAGGATGAACACGTGCTTTTTAAGACAACAGTGTCAAGTCAGGGCTATTAGGCCAGGCTATTAGGGCCAGGATACGCAGTTTATTCTTCCCTAATCCCAGAGCTTCTAAAGCGAATTTACGATATTTTAATATTTCATAGGACCCGATAAATATTTTAGAATGTATTTGGCCTAGTTTATCAGACCAGATCTTAAATGATTTACTGTGATAAAGAGTTTCAAGGGTTAATCGGTACCAGACTTTTTGAGGTTCCACAGAATGACTCGAGTCCAAACTCTGTATCTCTTGAGCCCTCTCTCTCGTGCGAGCTTGTCGGCAATTTCAATGCCTACAATACCCGCATGAACGGGAAGTCATCACAAAACGACCCTGTTGTTACACTCTAAAATGTTCAGATGGTTCACGCAATCTCCAACTAGCTTCGAGCTTACTGAGTTTGATCTCAGCGCTAGCAGTGCTGTTTGACTATTAGAGCTTATATAGATAATATGGTTGACGTAGTGTTTTTGCGGGTTAATTTCGGCACACTGAAGTATGACGAAAATTTCTCCCTTGGAGATAGAGGTTATTCTACCCAAATTCATATTAAGTTTGAATTTGGGGCGTTTCCCATAAATTTCAAAGCTTACGTCGAATCACATGTTTGACCTACCAGTATAACATGTAAGGTTATTGATCTCACAGATAACTAGTCCATTCAGCCAGTCTTCTTTGTAGGGTAGTTTAACTGCCTACTTTTTATTAAAAGTGTATAGTGGACGCATGATATCTGAGATCATACATAAGATCGGTGTTTCCCTTAAACCATTCAACCCAATGGACTCGCCTCGCAAATTAAAGAAGAATCGTTTCCGTCGTTGTAGGAGCTCTTTAAAAAATGCCTAATTGTGCGGTTAACGTGTGCAAAAAGAAGTCGAATACTTCAAATTTACAAAAGAATGGAGTTATATTTCTATTTGTATTGTGATATATGCTTTCTTTCTATTATAATCATTTAAAATAATATCATAAATAATAATCGAGAACTTTACCGATAAGGTACTCGAGTACACAATGTTTTATAAGCATCGTTGTGATGATCGAAATGTGACAAGTATACTCCCCACGATTAGACTAGTTACATTTTTTTTAATCGACCCTTAGATGTTACAAATTAGGTTTAAAATTGAACACGCAAGCCCAACGAAACTTCTTACGAGGCTAGTTTATATTAGCGACATATAAACAATAACAGTGTAACGAGACTACTTGACCCTGTAGTCATCGCGCCTTATAAAATAACGTAAATGCTCGCGTGGATTAGGTATGTAGTCCAATTAAAAATAAGAAGAAAGCTTTAAAATGTCAACTAAAATGTGTTTTTATTTTGTTATAAGTATGAAACAGGGTGGCATTTAGTCAACGGTTAATCATATTTAATAAACATAAACCATTTACACGTCTTTTTTTATTCAAGTTATAATATTTAAAAAAACTTTTACATATTAATCTATGAATATATAAAAGTTTTTTTAAATATTATATTAATTTCGAAGTTAGATAACAAATCAGTTTACATATTTTTTTCTAATCATATGGTTCCAGAAATATCTAAATTTGAGATAATTTTACAGTGGTTTACTATTGTAATCCACGCGAAAACTGTAGGGTTTATTTAATTGAAAGTGGTGTCATGTTGATGTGTGATGGAACTGATGTATTATGATAAAAAATTATTTCCCAATATTGATACTGGTATAACAGTCAATCATAAGGTAGAACTGGCAAAAGCTGTCATGAATAAATATGTTGATACAAGAATTTCATACCTCACCAGAAAACCTAATGTTGAGAAATGTATAACACATATTTATATATATATATATATATATATATATATATATATATATATATATATATATATATATATATATATATATACATATATATATATATATACATATGAGTCGTGGTAGCTCAGATGGTTAACGCTCGCTGTAATATAACAGAACGCGAGTAACCCGGGTTCGATCCCCGCCGGCACCAATGAAATTGTAAATTGCAAAGGAAAACATCGTGAGGAAACCTGCATGTCTGAGGAATGAGGTGTTTCCTTGAGTCGAGCATGGATCTCAATCTATAGGAAAGCAAGCTCAGATCGCCCTGTGCGTTAATTTTTATATAATATATAATTTTGAATAAAAAAAGACGTGTAAATGGTTTATGTTTATTAAATATGATTAACCGTTGACTAAATGCCACCCTGTTTCATACTTATAACAAAATAAAATACATTTTAGTTGACATTTTAAAATTAGTTGATTAGTTGAAATTTTATTTTAAATTGGACCACATACCTAATCCACGCGAGCATTTACGTTATTTTATAAGGCGCGATGACTACAGGGTTAAGTAGTCTCGTTACACTGTTATTGTTTATATGTTGCTAATATAAACTAGTCTCGTAAGAAGTGCCGTTGGGCTTTCGTGTTCAATTTTAAGCCTAATTTGTAACATCTAAGGGTCGATTATAAAACTGTAACTAGTCTACTCGTGGGGAGTATGCTTGTCACATTTCGATTACCATTTAAAGGCGTGGGGGCAGGAGTCGTTTTCACCTACTGGGGATGAACACGTCCTTTACTGGTGATTTTCACACCCCACCACACCTTTCTCTCAGCTACACTCACCTTCTCTTCCCTTACCCCTGACCGACACCAGCGATGGCCTTTGAATCGAGGAGAGATCAGCGCCTTGGGTCTTAGTCACTCTCACTGAAGACCTTCCAGGTTCACGTCTCGAAATCAAAGACCTCCCAGATTATAATATTATAATAGCCACCCTGATCTTGAAAGCTATCATTTTAAAACCAAGGACGACTATGCCGCCTGCCTTCCGGATAGCCTTCGTCGATGGGACATCCAGAGAAAAGGTTACTAGGAACCCATTTTCCTCGCCCCCGTGGTGGAGGATTTTCCAGATCTCTGTGTGGAGCCCTTCATTTTGTGCCATCAACAGCACAGCCGCCTCTTCTGGAAACTCAGCTTCGCTGCGAGGTAGATATGTGATACCCAGCTGAGCCTTAGGCAGTTCGCCCTCAGGTAGGATTAAGAGCTCTGCCTCCAGCCACGGTTTCAGTTTTCCAACTCCACCCACAATCTAGTCCTGACTTGCCTTATTCAGGCTGGTTTTAAGAATCCTACCGGGCTTGTAGGTGAAACCCGAAAATTTCAGTCCCGCTCCTGGCCGCGCTCCACGGGCTATCTTAACGATAGCCTGTGTTAGTGGCCGATGGACCAGCCGCATCTGCTCTACGTTCATAGGATTAGAATCGCGAATTCCTACTTGCTAGGTGCCAGTTACATCACTGAAACTGAGCTCCTTTCTCTCGTTGCCGACATCACAGATTTCCTGGGCTGGTATTTGAGAGACCGATCCTCAAACCGACTGCGTTTTTTCGCCTTCGGAACCAGGGGAGGCTTGGGCAAAGAAATTTCGGCCTAGGGCCTGTGACATAGAGAGAGGGTCTCTATGGATTCTACTCGTATCTCAGCTGCTATCATCAGCCTCCTGTGCCACTTTCGTGCTGGCCCACTAAGCTTGTAAGGCCTACCGAATTTTTACTTGTCCCTTTCCTAGCTCGTTTCTGATTGTGGTTCCGCTGCAGACGAAACACGTTACACGTCTCGTTCCGGGTTGGGGCGTTGTATTGCAAGGTGTTGGTGAGCTAAAAGAACCTCTTCTAAACCTGCAGAGAGTTTCAATTAATGAGAGTTTGGTTTAAAATGGATTTTTCCGTCCATTTTGTTCCCACGATTAGCTACAGAAATAAAACGGTAACACCCGGCAGAGCCCCACATGCCGAGGCTCAAATACTATCCGAATCACCCTGGTCTCGGGTAGGTTTTTTTTATAGAAGAGGGGGCAAACGAACATGCAGAAGAAACGAACACCAGGGGAATTGCAGGTGCGTTGCCGGCCCTTTAGAAAGGAGTAAGCTCTTTTTTTGAAGGTCCCCAGGTTTTATCGGTCCGGAAAAAATCGCCGGTGGTAAACTATTTCACAGAAAGGTTGTATGCGGAAGAAAACTCCTTTGGAAACGTAGTGGTGGACTGCCAAGCATCCAGATGGTGTGGTTGGTAGTGCGTTCACGAAATTTGGCGGCTGGGATTAATCCGAACAATTCCTCAGAGCACTCTCCATGGTATATGCGAAAGAAATGCAAAGAGATGCAACATCTCTTCGCTGTGCCAGTGACTCGAGCCCATCGGAAAGCACTCGGTCGTCGACGATTCGAGCCGCTCTGCGCTGGATGCGGTCAAGTGGAAGGAGCTGGTACTGGGGAACCCCAGCACAGAGATGGGAACAGTATTCCATGTGCGGCCGAACCTGCGCCTTGTAAAGTTGTAGGCCATGTGCTGGCATGAAATACTGTCCCGCTCTGCTGAACATGCCAAGCTTTTTAGAGGCCAATTTGGCCTTCTCTTCCAAGTGACCACGGAACTGCACGTCACTCAATATGTTAACGCCGAGGATACCGATACTGGCTGAGGCAACAAGGGGAGTGCCTTGAAACTGAGGAGATACGACAAAGGGGTTCTTTTAAGCGGTTAACGCGCAAACTTGTGTCTTCTGGGGGTTAAAATGGACTAGATTTAGTCACAGCCAATCCGAAACTCTGTTCAGCAAAGACTCGACTTCAGACACAAATTTGTCCCGGCACTCGGAGACGTTTTCCCGAGAAATATTGGCTCGGCCGATGTAAAGAGCATCACCAGTGCCGTCGTCTGCATAGCAATGAATGTAACGGGTTTGCAACATATCATTGATATGCAGAAGAAACAGCGTTGGCGATAGCACGCAGCCTTGTGAAACACCAGCATAATAGGCTTGCAATCGGAGCTTGCACCGTCTACAACGACCTTGATGCTCCGATCTGCAAGAAAGCTGGTGATCCAATCGCACAATTTCTCGGGAAGCCCATAGGAAGGGAGCTTCGAAAGAAGCGCATTGTGCCAAACCCGATCGAAGGCCTTCGCAATGTCCAAACTAACGGCCAATGCCTTCCCCTTGGACTCTACTGCCTCCGCCCATCTGTGAGTGAGGTAGACCAGAAGATCATCAGCTGACCGACCACAGCTAAAACCGTATTGGCGGTCACTAATCAGCTGGTGATCCTCAAGGTTCCTCATGAACTGGCAGTTTACAATGGACTCCATTGTTTTGGAGAACAAGGAGGTGATGGCGATAGGCCGGTAGTTGGATGGGTCTGAGCGGTTGTCTTTTTTAGGGATCGGGTGGACGAAAGCCGTCTTCCATGATTTTGGGACTACGCCTTGGGAGTAGGAGTACCGGAAAAGACGCGTTAAAACCGGTGCCAACTCTGGAGCACACGTCCTCAGCACAATTGGGGGATTCCGTCAGGCCCACTCGACTTGTGGATGTCCAGGGAGAGGAGTGTTTTGCGAACCGAGCGCTGTGTGAACTGCACTTTCGGCATGGAGCACTCACACCGCGGGATGGTCGGCAGCGTACTCCCCCTGTCATTGAAAGTCGAGTTGGACGCAAAGAAAGAGCCTAGAAGATCGGCTTTCTCCTTTGCGGTATGGGCCAGTGAGTCTTCCTTCCTGTGCAGA
This sequence comes from Parnassius smintheus behrii, assembly GCA_036936625.1. Lineage (NCBI taxonomy): Eukaryota > Metazoa > Arthropoda > Insecta > Lepidoptera > Papilionidae > Parnassius > Parnassius smintheus. The sequence goes on along the minus strand of JAUPFT010000010.1, from coordinate 16,236,741 downwards.
GATAGAAGAGATGGCTGACAGAAATTCCCCTGGACAGCCTTGGCGAGAGAACAAAATGCACGGGTTCCAGAAGGAAGACGAACTAGTTTCTCGCCAATTCTGCCGATGTGCTCTGGCTTTGCCTTGGCAATGACTCTTTCGCTGGTGTTTACATCCCGGGGCGCTGATGCGTCAGCGCAGGCTTGGTAGCATTTCTCCTTATAGCATGATGCTATTTTACAGGAGCGATCAAACCATGGCTGAGATTTGCCTCCAATGAGCACCACAGAGGAAGGAATAAAAAGTTCCATACTCTGAAGTACCACATCAGCGACAGAATCCGCAACAACGTTGGGATTGTCCGGCGAGATGCAAACTCGCCCCCAAGGGTAGGATGCAAAGAAAGATCCCATCCCAATCGGCTGACCTATAGTGTCAAACACGGCGGCAGCCTGCAGAATGCAACTGTGATTTCAGCGTGAGTGGCACCATACTCCGGACAATACAATGGTCCGAGGAGCCTAAAGGGGCGTCGGTGGAAATCTGATATCCATCCGGGTGAGAGGTCAGCAGAAGGTCCAATAGGGAAGGTGCATGATCCTAACGTCTGGAATCCGCGTAGGCGAAGTAACCAGCTGTATCAGACCATATGCCAAGGCATCATGAACAGATCTCCCCACAAGATCGGGTAAACGTGAACCAAGCCATTCGGCGTGATGGGCGTTAAAGTCGCCGAGGATCACGATCTCTGCGGAGGGGATCTGCTGTAGCAACGAACCTGTAGCCATTTGGAAGTGGTTGAAGAGTCGGTCTGTTTCGGCATTACCGCTATGGGACCTATAGAGGCACCCGTAGACGCGCGGATGGTCATCGCTGTCTACGCCTTCCTTCAAGTCTGCCGAGGCGTCAAGAACAGATGTCCTCTCTGACGTAAACGCAAACTCCAGCCTGAGGCACAAAGGAGTGTTCCAGTTTGTACCCCGGGTAGGAGTGATACGAGACATCAGCAGAAGAGGACACCTGTGTCTTGGTCAGAAAGAGCAGAGCCGGCCTCGCCGTCTCGAGATGGTAGTGGACGGCGTCTAGGTTAGAGTGAAGTCCCCTGATATTGCAGAAATTCACGGACAGCTTGGCAGGGGTCGCCTTGGTCTTGTTGCTCCGTTTGCCCCGAGCAGTTGTAGTCTTGAGCGGAATTTTGCCCCCCCCCCTCCCCCAGAATACGCTGGGCAGCCTGAGCACCCACGCTCAGAAGTGGAGAAACATGGTCGTGAATGCTCAGCGAGGGATTCTCCAGGGGTGCTGGTACCCTCATGAGGTAGTTTATCATCATTTAATTTCTCTACCATGTTGATGGGGGGGCCACCTGCACTCCGGCCACCTGCACTCACCAGACGAAACGCGGAAGCAGAGCTTCCACTTCACGCCGGTATTCTGTGAGGTCGTGGTACCACCCCGGTTTGAGCCGGCCCATACGTGCAACAGCAAAGCTGCTGCGTGGCTCTACCACTGTAAAAAAAAGGGATAGGTAATAGGTGATGGAATAAAAAGAAAGGAAAAAAATAATCGTCTGAGTGCTTCTGTTCTTTCTTTTTCCTATTGAACCAGACCAAATAACAAGTGGCAACCACGTGAAGGAAGAATTCCTCAGACTTGCGCTGATGATTAAAACGATCTGTGCTCTCACCAGAGCCATTTTCCAAACTGTTCACCGGACAGGTGAGCAGAATAGGTATTAATCTAGTCTTACTAATAAAGTAAAAATAAAAAATTAGGGGGATTAACCCCCGCCCTTTTTTATGTCATAATAATTGTCGATTTTGGTAACGTTCCTAGAAGTCTTGTACATAATAAATAGTTTTAACAGTCAATGTTAAATAAACATAGTCATTTTTTTCGTTCGAAAATAAAATTCTTATATGAAACGTAATGCAATTCGAAAGAACGTTGTGATAAATATGAAAGTAAACTTCATCAATAAAACATTATGTATTATATAATTATTAATATTAAATTAACTACAATGGCTGTTCCTATGCGTGACAGTGACTCATGCAGTAGAACTAAAAAAAATCTGACCTCAAAGATCTCTCGGATGTTGATACATCGACTTCCTAGTCCATGTACGCATATGCCTTGGAACGTTATTTGTGGCATTCTTAGAGGAAGACCTATTCAGCGGTGGACTTGTAAAGAATTGTCATGATAATGATGATGAAATTACAAAAGGGTTATAACTATGAACGATGTTTTGGAGACTCCTGCCGGCGAAGAGGGGCACACGTCATTTGCTCTACAAAAATGCTTACTATGCAATTACAGAATCGTTATCGTTAGGGTGCGTCCAAATATAGCGCGGATTTCGAGCGCGGCTGCCTCGCGCGGCTAGCCGCGCTATATTTGGCCGACGGCCGCGCGCGGTAGCCGCGAGCTACCTGCCACGCGCGGCGAACGCCGTGAACGGTCAGTGATGACTGTTGGTTCGGCGATGGTTGTGTGTAGACGGATGTTTTATTAAGTAAACTGGATAGCGAAACAGCAATTCGTCTTATTGGAATATATGGCTCCTATAGTTATGGGATGCTAGACGTAAACAATCTATACATTTAATAAATATGTAGAAAAGTCGTATGTAATTCTAATATTTTCTGGAAAAACAAGTCCAGGGGGCTAAATAAAGCCACTGAATAAGGCCACTGAAGACAAATTAGTGGTTTTTAGAATGTTGGTCTGTCTGCCTCTCTGTTTATTCAAGATTCGAGCGAAAACTACTTAACAGATTTCCATGAAATGTTGTGTATATGTAGATAGTGACCTGGGGCTACTTATAGGATACTTTTTATCAGATTAAAAAACTATAAAAAAGGAGGGTTAAGTATTTTCCTTCCTTTAGATGTTAATATCTATTTTATGCGATATATTTGATTTGTTAAAATAAATAAAATATTTTAAAATATTTATAAACAAAATCCAAAATAAGTTTATAAAAGAAAAATAAATTTGTAAAGAAAAACATCGCAAGGAAACCTGCATATCTGAGAAGTAAAAAAATGTTTCGGAAATAATTTTGACTGCATATTTTTATCATTTTGAGCAATTATCAGAAAGACGCTGCTGCCTGTCTTATGTAGACTTCTACATAAGACAGGCAGCAATATTATAGGCTACACCTGTTCACGAATTTAATTCTTATACGTTCACCGTAAATGGAACTACATTTATGAAATTTCGAAGACTACTCGAATGTAAAAAATACTGGCACGTGGTGCTAAACAATATTCAATGGTACCAATATTATTGATAAAAACCATGAAATTAAATCTTATTTTATCAAAACTATATCAACTTAAATTATGCATATTATATAAATAACGCATTTCCGAATCCAGGAAAATTTTCCTTTTATAAAACATATCAGAAGACGTGCTCGATATAAAAAAGGTGTTGCTTGACGTATGATATTAATGCGATTCTGATAAACTAACTTATGAGTTTCTGTAGCCTATAATATTGCCAATATAGACACGGACACCAACGTGTCTCTACAAGTGATCCAGTTTTGCTAATTTTAGTACGAAATAGTAAAATCGATGTTTCTAAATTCAAACCCACGCGAGTGAAGCCGGTGGTAAAAAGCTAGTATCACAATATTAACGTAGGAGCAACCAAAAGCAAAAAAAGTTAAACCTAATTGTATCTTTTTAAAATAGGTAGTACGAAAATGCCTCTCTTTGTAAACGTATTACTAAAAAACGGTAGGCCTATCTCTTTGGAAAAATATATAATATAAAAATATGTTTTATTTGGGATTACCTTACCTTACCTTTTCTTTAATAAAATTCATAGTGAAGGCAGATTTTACTAGAGTGATTTTCATGCGCGCCAATGCCGCGCAGTAGGTCTAAGTATATTATAGTCGCGCGGCAATTTGTGTCCCGCGAATGCCGCGCGTAGCTGCCGCGCACCTTGCGCGTCGTGTTTGGGCACACCTTTACACCTATTTAATACTACCGTTGTTTTCTATATTAGTCCTTAGTGATTAAAATACATTTCTGCATATTCATCGAGGATGGATTGTGTGGTCGCTTTCCAACCTTCTATAAAAAAACTTTTTTATTCATCAGATGTTAAAATGGCAAGTTATTGCTATACTCCTGATGTTGGGTGCTAGTCATTATTTCGTCAGGAAATGTGTCAATTTTACTTGGGATAGCTCGGGCATATTTGTTAATGCTACGCTCATTAGCAAGTGTTGGCTTCCGCCTTTCACTGAAATTAATGGAGATCAGCTTACTCAAGAAAACATTCATATGGTTAGTAATATCTACTTAAACATTACAAACTATACAAGGCGATAATTTTGTATGATCATATTAAAGACTATTTTAGCTGTTAATGTCTGAGATATGACGATTTCGTTGTCATCACCGTTGTAACGTTCTTAGTAATTTTGATAAAGTTAAGGATTGTATCAAAGCATTGATATCCAATTTGAAATAATGATATCTTTTTTCTCAGATTCTTTAGAATATAGTTGTTTAGTTCTGTTTATGATTTCGTAAAAGTTAATTACTACAAATAGGCCTCTCCACATAAAAAATAGATTTCTATAATTGCAAGACTTTTCGCATTATCTCGATGTCACTTTTGACGTTGCTTACCATTGTGAGTCTGGTTACTTTGTCTGGCATAGTTATTGAAACCACTATTTTTGAATTTTCCGTAATCGCCTCTTACAAAACCTACGGGACGAAATGGGATACGAGAACTGAAACCAGCCTTCATCAAAAATACAGTCAATCATATCCATAACCATTCATTTTTTGTCAGAATCATCGAACTACGAGGTGTAGCAAAAGCAAGTCCTAATAGATTTTAATTATCAACAGATCTTTGCGCAAAGCTTTAATTTAGCACAAAGTGGTCTCATGAGAATTGATTTAGGAATGTTTCATGTAAGCCGGGACGATATCAGCATTGCTTTAGTACTGCTATTGCTTGGATGCTCTTTCTGGTATATTTTTTAAAATTTAATTTTTTTATGTTACAATTTTAAGACTACGTGGCTTAGCGTTCAGTCTAATTCTATTTCATTATCCCCAAGAGTCCAATGCTGACCACGTACGTCTTTTATTTAGTTAGTTTACCTTAATCGTCATAACTGGCAGTTGCTTTGGCAAACGTAACATGGAATAGTATATACATAATCTTAACCAGCAAATATAATTTTAGATGTACTTATGTATAAAAAGAGCCGTGGTAGCTCAGATGGTTAACGCTCGCTGTAAACATAACAGAACGCTACCCGGGTTCGATCCCCGCCGGCACCAATGAAATTTTTAATTGCAATTTTACGTGCTGATTTACCACGTGCTCGTCGGTGAAGGAAAACATCGCGAAGAAACCAGCATATCTGAGGAATAAGAAAAAAAAAATATTTCGAAAACATGTGAAGTTCGCCAACACGCACTGGGGCAGCGTGGCGGACACTTCCTTGCCCTAAAAACCCTCTCAGAAATGAGGGGAGGCCTGTGCCCAGCAGTGGGGCGTATATAGGCTGTAATATATAGGCCGCCAGAGTAGGTAGCCTATTTTTGCCGCTTGCATTGTTGTGTTCCAGTATGAAGGGTAACATAAACTACAGAGCCAGTATGGTAATAGTTTTAATGCAATCCATTTTAGTCCTCAGGGATGATAATACATCTGTAGCTTATTCGCTTAAAGTTAGTTGCAGGTGTCCATAGACTACAGTAGACTGTTACCATTATAGGTGAACGTTAAGTTCGTTTGACACTTAGATTTTATAAAGAAATATTTATTTGAATTTTGGTACAATTGTATGGTTACCATTACCGTTACAATATATTACAGTCCATTTCTGGACATGGGCCTCCCCAAAGACTTAAATAGTTAGATGCGCCCATATCATAGTATTACCATTCCGAAATGTGTCCATTCTCAATTAACCGAGCTCACTCATTCGCAATCAGTGCTCAATTTGTGCGACAGAGAAAGTAGTATAGACAATTTCCGTAAGATAATAAGAGATGACACTATTGCATTAGTGTGCGCGCTTTAGCGTTATGCAAACGAACACATCCAAAAATATTGCCACCATTTTCCAGGTGAAGGCGCATCTATTTAAATCTTTGGGCCTCTCCCATAAATTGCCTCATAAGGGATATTTGCCATTATTGCCAGATTAGCTGATTGGTAACCGCATTTTTTATTTTAAGTCGTTATTAGTAAGATGATGCCACCCATCTCCCGAATTGTTTCCCTCTGCCGTCTCTTACGAAAATCATGGGAAGATGTGGGATAATGTATACTCCTACACCGCCACTAAATGGAAATAATGCCTAATTATACGCCGTTGGTGGTAACAAGATTTTTGTTATTGTACCGTGATATTAATTTTAACGGTTAACAATTTTTTATTAATATTCTTGCACAGGTGCGTGTTGAATTATCATCTCGCGATTCTTGTTTTGAGCACTCGCACTAATACGCTTTATCAAAATGGCGTATTTCAACTCAAAAGATTTCTGGAGGCTGAAAGAATCGAAAAAGATGTAATTAATTCTGCTCAAGGACATTTTATATATGTGTGGCAAAGGTAATTTTTTTTATAAATTAATAGTTTGTATTTCTATATGTCAAAACTGATAACTATCTAGGATTGGCTTTTTCAGAACTAAAGGAGTAAACATACATAAATTGACGAATGAATGCATTGGTGTCGTTTTTAGACAGGATTTAAATTATTATTTTTTTAAAAAGTACGTATTTCTCTTTGGTATATTTTAATGTTTTCTATTTATACTGTTAAAGGTTTTCAGATATACGTGATATACATTTCTATACATCTATCAACAATAGTATCATCAAAATTTTAGCTCGTTATAGCACACCTTATATTTTGTTCTTTCCCACAGTTGAATTTATGTATAGGAGTTATAATATCACGAACGTAATATGTATTAATGTTAGACACACACATACTTTAATGGTAGATGGAATCGTTAGTTTCGGTCTCTGCTTACAGATGTTTGTTACGCAGTACAATATTATGAAATCTGGAAAAATAAATAAATCCAAGTTGTCAGTAAACAATATATCCACAATGATTTCTTACATTTACGCGAACACTACACATTGAAATAATACTAGTTTTTATCGCGTATATTTAACTTTTTAATACCCGACGTTTCGAGAGCTTTACAGCACCCATGGTAACGGGAAGGACTGAGATGTTTAACGTCCAGATGTCATAGTTAACCGCGGTTACCATAGATTAAAATTTAACTTTTGTTCCGATCTACACAGTATGAACTTATGGTATCATGAAGTCTCGCAGTTGTATGCTTGGGTTGGGATTTAATTTTATTTATTATAGGATCCCAAGCAGATGGTAGCACCCAGCCATCTTCTCTATTGAAATTAGGATGTTTTTTGATTTCAATAGCCTCGCGAATCGTCCTTGGAAGGAATCGGTGTTCTTTAGCGAGGATTTGTGGTTTATCAAATCTGATGTAGTGACGGGGGCGATCCTGTACATGTTCACAGACTGCAGACTTCCCGGAGCGACGATTCTTCACATCAGCTATATGTTCGTTGACGCGGGTTTTAATTGATCTTTTAGTTTGTCCTATGTAGGAGAGACCACATTCACAATCATGCTTGTACACTCCTGCATCTTGCAGAGGGACGTTACACTTGACTGATGGTAAAAACTGACCAATCTTCTTCGGCGGCTTGAAGTATGTTTTGATGGAAGCGCGCTTCAAGATGTAGCCAATCTTGTCAGTGACTCCTCTAACATATGGCAGTACAGCAGGTACACGCGCGACTGTGGCCGGCTTCACTCGTTCTCTGTGACGTAGGCGCGGGACCCGAAGCTTGTTGTCATGCAAAATTTGCTTGACGTGTTGGAGCTCGGCAGCCAGGTGTTTACTGTCACAGATCCCTCGTGCTCTCTGAAACAAAGATTTACCCACGGTAGCTAACTGTGAAGGATGGTGGTGAGGATCACCGTTTAAATATCTATCTGTATGGGTCTTTTTTCTATACACAGTATGGCTCAAGGTGTTATCAGGATTCCGAATTACTAACACAAAAGCTAAGGAATTGTTTGCCTCTAACTCCATTGTGAACTGAATTTTAGAATTTATAGAGTTAAGATGGTCTAAAATGCAGTTACTTTATCTAAAGGTAGAATTGTGAAAGTGTCGTCTACGTACCGCTTGTAGAATCTTGGATTTATGGGAGAAGTAAGCAGGGCTTTCTCCTCAAAATCTTCCATGAATATGTCGGCTACAATGGGAGATACAGGTGAGCCCATCGCCATACCATCTACTTGCTTGTAGAACTCCTCCTTCCACAATAAGTAGCCAGATGTAAGGCAGTGTCTGAGTAATACTGCATATTCTACGGGCATGTTGTTTTCTTCCAGCCTTCTAGTTACAATTGAGATGCAGTCTTCAACAGGTAAGCATGTAAATAATGACTGCACATCAAAACTGACCATAGTTTCATTGTCTGCCAGACGCAGGTCTTTAATCTCGCTGACAAAATGGTAGGAATCCTTTATATGTGCTCTTGTGTGTCCCCTGAGCGGTGAGAGTATTTTCGCTATAAGTGTTGAGCCAATCTGTAAATTGGTGAATCGATTTGGATCACTATGGGACGTAATGGAGCATTGAGCTTGTGTATTTTTGGTAACCCATACAACTTTGGTGATTTCGCGCACGTAGGTATTATCCATTTTACGTCCAGATTTAATTTTTCGGAGTGTTTCTTTATGAGGTCACTAGTTGTTTTTAGTGTGCTATTTGTTGGGTCGTTTTTAACCTTTTTATAATACTTACATCCGACAAAAGTTCTTGTATTTTAGAATTATAATCTGACGTATCCATGACTACCGTGGCGTTTCCCTTATCCCTTGTCAGTGAAGCCGGCCACAGTCGAGCGTGTACCTGCTGTACTGCCATATGTTAGAGGAGTCACTGACAAGATTGGCTACATCTTGAAGCGCGCTTCCATCAAAACATACTTTTTTTTTATAGAAGAGGGTGGCAAACGAGCATGCGGCTCACCTGATGTTAAGTGACTACCGCCGCCCATGATCAACCGCAACACCAGGAGAATTGCGGGTGCGTTGCCGGCCCTTTAGAAAGGAGTAAGCTCTTTTCTTGAAGGTCCCCAGGTCATATCGGTCCGGAAAAATCGCCGGTGGTAAACTATTCCAAAGAGAGGTTGTTCGTGGAAGAAAACTCCTTGTGAAACGTACAGTGGTGGACCGCCAAGCATCCAGATGGTGTGGATGGTATCGGGACGTTTGCGGTGTAGTGCGTTCACGAAATTTGGCGGCTGGGATTAATCCAAACAATTCCTCAGAGCACTCCCCGTGATAGATGCGATAAAATACGCAAATAGATGCAACATCTCTTCGCAGCGCCAGTGAATCGAGCCGATCGGAAAGCACTCGGTCGTCGACGATTCGAGCCACTCTGCGCTGGATGCGGTCAAGTGGAAGGAGCTGGTACTGGGGAGCCCCAGCCCAGAGATGGGAACAGTATTCCATGTGCGGCCGAACCTGCGCCTTGTAAAGTTGCAGGTGGTGTGCCGGCATGAAATACTGTCCCGCTCTGCTGAGCACGCCAAGCTTTTTAGAGGCCAATTTGGCCTTCCCTTCCAAGTGACCACGAAACTGCACGTCACTCGATATGTCGACGCCGAGGATTCCGATACTGGCTGAGGCAACAAGGGGAGTGCCTTGAAACTGAGGGGATACGACAAAGGGGTTCTCTTTAGCGGTTAACGCGCAAACTTGTATCTTCTGGGGGTTAAACTGGACTAGATTTAGTCGTCCCCAATCCGAGACTCTGTTCAGCAAAGACTCGACTTCAGACACAAGTTTGTCCCGGCACTCGGAGACGTTTTCCCGAGAAATATTGGCTCGGCCGGTGTAAAGAGCATCACCAGTGCTGTCATCTGCATAGCAATGAATGTTACAGGTATGCAACATATCATTGATATGCAGAAGAAACAGCGTTGGCGATAGCACGCAGCCCTGTGGAACACCAGCATTAATAGGCTTGCAATCGGAGCTTGCACCGTCTACAACGACCTTGATGCTCCGATCTGCAAGAAAGCTGGTGATCCAATCGCACAGTTTCTCGGGAAGGCCATAGGAATGGAGCTTCGAAAGAAGCGCTTTGTGCCAAACCCGATCGAAGGCCTTCGCAATGTCCAAACTAACGGCCAATGCCTCCCCCTTGAACTCTACTGCCTCCGCCCATCTGTGAGTGAGGTAGACCAGAAGATCACCAGCTGAACGACCACGGCGAAAACCGTATTGGCGGTCACTAATCAGCTCGTGATCCTCAAGGTACCTCATGAGCTGGCAGTTTACAATGGACTCCATTGTTTTGGAGAACAAGGAGGTGATGGCGATTGGCCGGTAGTTGGACGGGTCTGAGCGGTCGCCTTTTTTAGGGATCGGGTGGACGAAAGCCGTCTTCCATGATTTTGGGACTACGCCTAGGGAGTAGGAGTACCGGAAAAGACGCGTTAAACCATGGCTGAGATTTGCCTCCAATGGGCACCACAGAGGAAGGAATAAAAAGTTCCATACCCTGAAGTACCACATCAGTAACAGAATCCGCAACAACGTTGGGATCATCCGGCGAGAAGCAAACCCGCCCCCAAGTGTAGAATGCAAAGAAAGACCGCATCCCATCCCAATCGGCTGACCTATAGTGCCAAAGACGGCGGCAGCCTGCAGAATGCAACCGCGATTTCAGCGTGAGTGGCACAACACTCCGGACCAGACAATGGTCCGAGGAGCCTAAAGGGGCGTCGACGGAAATCTGATGTCCGTCCGGGTGAGAGGTCAGCAGAAGGTCCAACAGGGAAGGTGCGTGATCCTCCACATCTGGAATCCGCGTGGGCGAAGTAACCAGTTGTGTCAGACCATATGCCAAGGCAAAATCATGAACAGATCTTCCCGCATGATCGGTTAAACGTGAACCAAGCCATTCGGCGTGATGGGCGTTAAAGTCGCCGAGGATCACGATCTCTGCGGAGGGGATCTGCTGTAGCAACGAATCTGCAGCCATTTGGACGTGGTCGAAGAGTCGATCTGTTTCGGCATTACCGCGATGGGACCTATAGAGGCACCCGTAGACGCGCGGATGGTCGTCGCTGTCTACGCGTAGCCAAAGGATGGACAGGTCCGAACCTTCAAGTCTACCGAGGCGTCGAGAACAGATGTCCTCTCTGACGTAAATGCAAACTCCAGCCCGAGGCACAAAGGAGTGTTCCAGTTTGTACCCCGGGTAGGAGAGATACGAGACATCAGCCGGAGAGGACACCTGCTTCTCGGTCAGAAAGAGCAGAGCCGGCCTCGCCGTCTCGAGATGGTCCCCTGATACTGCAGAAATTCACGGACAGCGTGGCAGGGGTCGCCTTGGTCTTGTTGCTCCGTTTGCCCCGAGCAGTTGTAGTCTTGAGCGGAATTTTGCCCCCCCCCCCAGAATACGCGGGGCAGCCTGAGCACCCACGCTCAGAAGTGGAGAAACATGGTCGTGGATGCTCAGCGAGGGATTCTCCAGGGGTGCTGGTACCCTCCTGAGGTAGTCTATCATTATTTAATTCCGCTACCATGTTGATGGGGGGGGGGGGGATTTGGGCCTCCGGCTACCTGCACTCACCAGACGAAACGCGGAAGCAGAGCTTACACTTCACGCCGGTATTCTGTGAGGTCGTGGTACCACCCCGGTTTGAGCCGGCCCATACGTGCAACAGCAAAGCTGCCGCGTGGCTCTACCACTGTTAAAATACTTCAAGCCGCCGAAGAAGATTGGTCAGTTTTTACCATCAGTCAAGTGTAACGTCCCTCTGCAAGATGCAGGAGTGTACAAGCTTGATTGTGAATGTGGTCTCTCCTACATAGGACAAACTAAAAGATCAATTAAAACCCGCGTCAAAGAACATATAGCTGATGTGAAGAATCGACGTTCCGGGAAGTCTGCAGTCTGTGAACATGTACAGGATCGCCCCCGTCACTACATCAGATTTGATAGACCACAAATCCTCGCTAAAGAACACCGATTCCTTCCAAGGATGATTCGCGAGGCTATTGAAATCAAAAAACATCCTAATTTCAATAGAGAAGATGGCTGGGTGCTACCATCTGCTTGGGATCCTATAATAAATAAAATTAAATCTCAGCCCAAGCATACAACTGCAAGACTTCATGATATCATAAGTTCATACTGTGTAGATCGGAACAAAAGTAAAATTTTAATCTATGGTAACCGCGGTTAACTATGACATCTGGACGTTAAACATCTCAGTCCTTCCCGTTACCATGGGTGCTGTAAAGCTCTCGAAACGTCGGGTATTAAAAAGTTAAATATACGCGATAAATTCCGTAAAAACTAGTATTATTTCAAATATATCCACAAGTAAGATCGCCAGAAAATTCGCCTTGTTATTTTCTAATGCTTTATCGACAATAAAAAATACATCGGCGATATAACAAGTGTAGATCCTCTTTATTTCTGAATTGAAATAAAATAAAAAAGCATCGAATACTTTCATAGAGTTCACATTAGACTGATACATGTTATAGACTTAAATACCCCACGTTTTGGTATAGAAATGCTAATATATTTTTAATTAATGTTTTTTTTTTTAAATAAAGTGTCCTATTATAATATTTTATTGATAAGTACGAATGTATGTTTTTATAGGATAGGGTGACAAACGTGCTCCAGTCCACCTGATGGTTAGTCGTTGCTATGGCCCGTAGACATCTACATCTATACTAGATTACGAATCAAAATGCAGATGCGTTGTCATCTGTGAGGACTAAAATGGAATGCTTCGTTTCCAGCAAAAAGGGTGTCCGGTCCGGTCTACACTCACCATACGAAACACAGCAGCATTAAGCTACTATTTTATGCTAGTATTCTCTGAGAGCGTGGTCCTTCCCCGGTTGAGCCGATCCATTCGTGCTGCAACTATACTACCTATACATCAGCATGTCTCTATCACATATATATCTCAAATAAAATGAACTCAGTAACATTCTCATAAATTTTGGCATATTTATGTCAACGGACAATAAATGTAAAGCCGACCGAAATGAGGCATTGACTATGTTTCGTAAAAAGACAGCATAAAATCAGAATGATAATTTTTTATTGTTGAATACCATAAATCAATTTAAATATTATTTATTACCGTTCTACTTATTTTGTATTCGTTTGTTTATGTTCTGGACTCTGAGTGATTAAATCTTAGATAAATTATCATTGATGATTTATCCAAAAATTCAACATTATTATATTATTATTTTATAATGTTGTGTCTATGTCTGTTTCGTTGTAATAAATAAAATAAAAAATAAAGATATATGTTTTTTTGTTTTAAATGCACGCATAAAACAAATAATCGAGTAACAATTATATCAGAACACTCTCAGCCCTCAACACATTACTGCAAGGAGGCGAACAATTAGAAAGACAGCTGGCAACCGCCTCCATCCAGATGCATTTCTTACCAGGTCAAGAAATTGTAAGGGAGATGGACTTAGCTCCATGGGTGTATGTTGTCCATCGCGGCAAGGTTGCTGTTAAGCGAGAGGGTGAAAAGATGGCAGTCCTAACGAAGGTTTATTTTTTTAAATTAGACCATACGTATTACAGCAGTGTTTACTTTATTTAGTTTTTAATTTTAAAATTAAATCGTATAAAGCTGTAAGCTTGATACGTCTTTCCATAAAATTTTCTACGACATACAATAGAACAAGGTCACAGTCCTTATATATATATATATATATATATATATATATATATATATATATATATAATACATAAACACTCACGCCTGTCACCCAGAGGGGTAGGCAGAGATTACGGACTTCCATTTGACACGATCCTGACATACCTGTTTCGCCTCCTTTACATCCATATATCTACGCATACATGCTCGTCGGTTAAGGGTACTTTTAACGTGGCCCATTTTCAAAATATCGCCAATTTGGTCGATAAACTTTTTTCTAGGGCGTCCCTTCTCGACTCTGCCGTTCACATCTGCCATATAAATTTGCTTTGTCACTCTTTCCTCATTCATTCTTTCTACGGGACCAAACCACCAAAGCATTCCTTTCTTAATCCTGGTCACAACATCATCTTGCATACCACATTTATCTCTTATCACGCAATTTCTCACCCTGCCATTCAGATTCAACCCTAGCATACTCCTTAAAGACCGCATTTCTACAGCATTTATTCTACTTTCGTGCTTCAAATGCAATGAATTCCGAAAATTCCATAAATATAGGTGTTTTGTATATACTAGGAATATATAAGTAGCGTGAAAAGCTTTGAATTTGTCATCCAATAAAACCGGTTCAATACAAGTTCAACACAACAGTCGATTGCTGTTCAATTATTTACAACACCAAATTTGATTGGTATAGATCTACTTACTTGCTGTAAGCGAATAACTTTTTCTTAGAGACCTAGACAATAAATAAATTAAAGTTTAGGAATAATTTGTAAATTTTCCACTCTTAACGGTGCTATTTATTGTGGCTCTTTGTCTGCTAAGAAGTCCGTCTGAGGTACCATATCCACACCTATTCCCACTTTTAAGCAACAGTGCACTCGGTGCTGCTGTTATTATATAATACAATATAATACAGCCTCAGAGGCCTATCATCATAGTTTTTAGAGATGAAGACACAACTATGACCTCCTTTTGTGGTTGGTTGCAGGTTGTTGCTGTGTAGTATTTGCTTTACAATTTGCTGGGTTATTTGTTTGTTATTATAATATTATAATAAAATTTTGAGTAATATTTTTTTCTATTATATAGGGTGCTATTTTTGGCCAGCTAGATGGAGTAAAGTCGCGACCCGTGCGTATTTCCGCAGAGGCTGAAGGGTATGCAGATATTTTGCAAATATCTATTGTGGAATTTCAAGAAGCTCTAGATAATGAGGTTTTTGTTACTATTCTTTATTCCACACCTACATAATTAAAATACAATTATTAAATAAGCTTGACTGTAATAAGCTTGATGTCTGTGAAATTAAAAATATTTCATGGAAATGTGAATCCCGACATCACGCACTGAGGCAGCACGGCAGATTTTCCCGGATTTCCAAGAGAATTTTTGCCCCCAGAAATGAATGAAAGTCTGGTCTGATAGTGTGGGATGAGTGGGATGTATTGAGTCTGTTACTTAAATTTTGTAGTTGGCTGAATGGGGAGACTTACTGTGGAGGTGTACTACCCCATGACCTTTTCAGAATCGGATGAAGACTCGTGTTTCGGTATATTTACAATATTTAGAATGTTATTTGACTTTACTTTTTACATAATGTACGAGTAAGTAGAGTTCTTACATATATTCTTATACATAAATTAAGGTATTCGGTTTTAGGTCAGAAGTAATTTTGAAAACGATGCTCAATTCAAACTCGATTTTATGAGTGTAAGAAAACTTATAACTGAAGACCCCTATAACACTATTCAATACATCCTTCGCGGAAAAAAGGCAATAAAACTACCTGTAAGTAAAATGTACGAGGGCGGCACTGAAAATTTCGGGAATCAAGGAAGTGACACAACATTACTATTTAAAAATGTATTTATTGCTTTTCGAAGTATTCTCCGCGAAATTTGACACATTTTTCCATACGATAAAACCAATCATTGAAGCAACCATTCCATTCGGAAGTTGGGGTCTCCAAAATGGCCGTTTTGTAGGCGTCCACAGCTTCTTCAGGTGATGAAAATCTCTGTCCACGCAATTTATTCTTTATTTTAGGGAAAGTATAGAAATCATTAGGGCTTAGGTCAGGCTGTACGGCGGATGGTCTAATAATTCTATGTTTTCTTGCTCTAAAAACTCTTTTGTTCTGTGTGCGGTGTGAGAACTCGCATTGTCGTGATGGAGGATGATGCGGCGGTTGCAGTTCTCTTTACGGAGTTCAGAAACGACCTGTGCCAAACAAATGCTAGAATACCATTTTGCATTAACCGTTCTTTGTCCCTCAAGAGGAATAGTCGTAACATGGCCGGTTTTGGAGACAAATGTGGCCACCATTTTTTTTGCAACACTCCGTGAACGAACAATTTTTGTTGGCTTTAACTCATTTTCGAACACCCAACTGACTGGTTTTTTGTTTCGGATTCGTACGCGTATATTCAGGATACGTCACCTGATACGATGTTGTATACAGCATTTGAGGATCCTGTGTGGAATTTTTCGAGAGTTCTGACGCACCAAGAAACGAGAGCCGCTTTTTGCTCTTCACAGAGCGAATGCGGTATCCATCGGGAAAACAACTTTTTTACACATAATTGTTCATGCAAGATTATTTGTATTTGACTCATGCCAATGTCTAAAGTTGCCTAAATTTCGCGGTATGTCACATGTCGATCTTCCTCAATCAGCTTACGCAGAGCATCAACGTTTTCTTGGGTGACTGCAGTTTTTGGACGACCTTGACGGGGATCATCACTGAGCTTGGCACGTCCACGTTAAAATTCAGCAAACCAGCGATAAATTGGTGTGGTTTTGGATGGGACTTCATCACCAAATGCAGAAATCATCCGGTCAACATGTGTTTTTGTGTTAAACCACTTCGAAAATCATAATAAATCATCGCTCTTGAATTTTCTCGAGTCAATTCCATTTTCTCAACGACTAAACTAGTTTGACAAAACCTTGTGACAAGACCGAGAGTCTTTTTTTAAATAAATAAATGGTATTCGATTTTTAAAGCGAAGGAGTTTGCAATTAAAAAGATTTAAATATGACAGGAACAGTGGAAATATTCCATTCCCGATACTTTTAGTGCAGCCTAGTATTTCCTTATTTATACTTTTAATGTAACTTCATGAACTACTTACATATCATACAATTATGGAATTGACACATGCTTTCAAAATGAACCGTAAGTAATTAATTTGCCTAGGCGTTGTATGCAATTTTTTTGTATTATGTCGGTAAGATCAAAATATATTATTCATATTTCATCAGTATGTAATTTGTATCTAAATATAATTTCCAAAACACACGATTTCCAAAAAAAAAAAAAAATACCGAGCTATACTGTCATCCGGGTACTTACGCACTAATATTATTTAAAACGAGGAAGTTTAATTTGATTTAAATGCATGCAAATACGTACTGCGTGGACCATAATAGGCTGTAACATTAACGGCAGTCAATAATGAGTGTTTTTGATAAGGTTGACGGTTGTTAAAAATTAATTAATAATTGAAGTGTATATGTTGAACTGTACTTGGGGTAAAAAGTCGGAAAAACAAACAAAAGTGA
The DNA here is from genome assembly GCA_036936625.1 of Parnassius smintheus behrii. NCBI lineage: Eukaryota > Metazoa > Arthropoda > Insecta > Lepidoptera > Papilionidae > Parnassius > Parnassius smintheus. The sequence goes on along the minus strand of JAUPFT010000010.1, from coordinate 16,219,401 downwards.
ATTCCGTGAAAATCCTAGAGTGGATTTTTTAAGGGGAATTAACGAAATAACGCGTTATTATTGATGTTTATTAGGTATCAGCCGATCGTGAGAGACTCATTTGTTGGTACTTAGAGCGTGCTATGTTACAGACCCACCACCCCCTACGCTATGCAAGAGAATGAAATTAAATTCAATACATACTGTTTACTTCTACTTTTATTTTAATTTGCAGTCAAAATATTTTACGATAGAGTCTGATCTGTCTGCACCAAAATCGCAACTACAGCCCGTTGTTAATCCGCATGATAGGTATATAATGTTTTTATTAATTTATGATCTACGATAACAGTGGATGTACTCACATGTGGAAGCACAAAATGGTACTTGGTATTCGTGCTGGCTTATCGTTACGTGGTTAATCGAACCAGCTATCTCTTCGGTTCTGGCACTCAGTTTGGAAACTGTACCCGATGAGTCAACGTATATACTATATTGGCTACTGCTTGTGTTAGACATTGTTCATTTCCTCCATTTCCTATCTGATTTCTTTATGGTAAGTTCTTTCTTTTAAAATTAATCACAATACAAGTCATCATTATTAGTCTGTAAGGAATCCACTACTGACAGTAGTAAGTTTTTGTTTACACAATTTTTACAAAATTATACAAATTCACCTTAGACGCTATCCCATAACTAGTCTGGATATTTTAAGAATTTGGTATTTTTGTTTATATCAATGGCTACTGTGCTGCCCATTTTACGATCTTACAACGTACTTTAGATAACGATATTTTAATGGCAGTTACACTAGTCGAATTTAATGAAATCAAAGCTGCTGTCACATAAACTCATGCCCAGCCCCAGATCACAAAACTTTTAGGTATATAAAGCCATAAGCGAAACCTTAGTCCGTATTAAAATAAAATGAAATTTTAGTCTGGTACTTATTTCTCAACTGATCTGGCGTTTTGGTGTATCTACATATTTTATTAGACTTCTCCTTATGAAATATTCAAAATTTTAGATGGAGTTAGTAGTTGTAAAAGGTAAATGCGTGATGAGGACTTTAAAATATCGAAAGCTCTTGGATTGGGGTTGCTACGCAGATATAATTTCATTGGTTGTACCCTTAGCTACATTTATATGGGGTAATCGGTTATATCAATTAGTAAAGCTAGTCCGGCTTCGGCTGCTCTACGATTTTTACAACTACTTCTGCACAGGATTCCAGGTATTATATTATAACATAATTGTCAAGAACTTTTAATTTTGGTAATTTTGTTAAATTGATTCTGGTACTTGTAAACTGGTTAACAGTTTCTGGTAAATTAAAACTACCAGAAACAGTTGGTTTTTCTTGATGAAGCATTTAGGGTCAAAGGATGTGACAAAAGAAGAAAATCATTTAACAACATAAGCATAGACTTGTCAAGAAACGACCCAATGGAATTGAAAGTAATATAATTAAAGTTGTAAACTGAAGTGGCTAAACCCTTTTGTTAAACGTCATTTCAAGTGATCTAGCTAGCTAGCTTTCTTTAGAGATTTAACCATATGTTGACATTTAACGAAATAATCAATCCAATTTTGTGGCTGTTAATAGGTTGCAATTTATGTATGACGATTGTGGTGAAGTTTTGTCATCCTCGAATCTGTATTTATGTTGTAAATTTTCCCAAATGATCAAACATTGCCAAATTCCGTAAAAAGCTTTATTTAGGGCTTTTTCTCAAGATAGCACCTGGCACTTTCATTTTTTATCATTGATACCTAAATACGTAGCAGAGAAAGACAAAAACTTTATCTCCTTCCAAGGCAAAGACTATCTCCAACGGACTGGTCTTTCGTTTCTTTGTAAGAATAAGATGAACAATTCTAGTATTATGTTGTTTTACAAATTATTTTGTTTCACAGAGCAGGTTTGGTTCTGTATTATTAAAGTTTATATCAGTGCTATTGATTCTACACGCTATGGCCTGTGGTTGGATAATGGTTGCATGTAGAGGTGAAGTTTTCTTTTTGTTCTTTTAAATTATTCTAATATTTAAAAAAAAACTACCTCTTAACGTTTTTTGATTTCATATTTTTTAAATATAATTATAAGTTTTCGATAAAAATCATTTTAATAAAATCATTTTTTTTAAATTGTCATAGTATTATTTGTTTATAAAACCTTTTTTGTTTACAGAGTTTTTTGTATTTACTATGAATTCCCGACGTTTTGGCCTAATACGTGATTAGTTTTGTCTAATATTTAGTATTTGAGTAAATACAAGAAACCATCACAATGTGTTGTTTGTTTAAGCTGATTGACTATATTTCAGACGAACACTTTCCTTTGAATGTTCCCGACATACCACCTCATATTAATGCTACAATTGACTACAGTGAATGGATGCTTCCAAGAGACAGAAAAGGAGGTTATTAAGTACTTATATTAAATATCCTCTTATTCAGAACAACTATACTTTTGATTTATCATAATAGGATACTCCAGATATATATATGTACATACCACAGTTTTTATTTTTAATTGTTATAAGGATAGCGCTAATCCACTTGTTTCTCCCTGTCGCCTCTTACGACATCCAAGGGACGTTTTGGGATGATAAATATTTTTACATCGCCAAATTGGTCGAAAAATATAAAATTGTTATATAATAAACATTAAAAATATAAATAAACATTATAATGTAAGAAATGTGATTTAAAAATATTATGCTAAATAAGTTGTTTAAATTATAATAAACATAATTTTTGTTGTATATTTTCAACTAGGTTGTGCAAGAATGACGAAGATGTTTCAAATTGGGGATAAATACCGGTTCAGTTTTGTGGTTCCAAGAACTTGGAAGGCTGATTACATAATATCAATTAATTATATATTGGTCCTTTATACGCACACTGAGATGGATTCAGTAAGTACTAATTTTACTGTTATTGTTGTTAGTCTCTTACAGTGCAGTAGCGGTGTAAGAATATCCACTACCTCACCATCTCTTGAGCTTTGTAAGAGGCGACAGAGGGAAACATACTAAGAGATGGGCAGGAGCGTCTTCCCTTTAATGACAAAATACTGTGGTAACTATGGCAAGTATCCCTTATGAGCCAATCTATGAGTGACTACGTCCAGCAGTGGACTTCACTAGGCTGTAACGTTACCAGTAACGGTTCTTAGTCACTGGTCTCTTCAATGCAGAACTATTACTGTTTTATCTGTAATTAGGTGTAAGACACTTATAAAATCTAATATGTTATCCATTTTTGTTGATATTGATTTGAATATTTATTTTTCAAAGTTGCTACGGTAACGAAAATTTTAACGAATATTCTGTAACAGTACGTTTGGAGAAATTGATGCAGATAGTTCCCGCGAGGTATTTTAGTAAAGTAAATTCTGAAAAAGCATAATGAAATGCTACATAAAGGAAGATTTCCTGTGGAAGTAGTTTAGATATAGTATTAAAAAAAAGTAAAAATCAATTAAGTGCAATAAAATCCACATAATTAGTTTTATTACAAATCTGAAATTGTTACAAAGGACAATGCCAGAATCTCTATAGAACTTTTCCCCACCAAAAAGTGCGGTGTACACCAATGCCGTATGCCTAATTTTTTGCTGTTTTACTACTTTATTCAAATTGTATAAGTTAAAGTTTCTAACTTTTTTAATTACGTTTACCTTATGTTTGATAAAAGCATTCGTTGAATTTAATTGCAATTACCAATCTTTAAGGCTAGGTATTTCGCAGAGACCGCGCTTTTGAGTTCTCTTAAACCATCTGAGGCATAGAAATTAGTGTTTAAAATTCTGATAAAAATATATACTATTAGTAAAGGATCTAGTCTAGTCCAAATCGCATTCGGTTACAAAATCTAAAGAACTTCACTCGATAGAAAAAAATCCCGAAGTGACTCCTTTTTGTATTGTTTTTTCAATATTGTGACTAAACTACTAATATTTTACAATTAAATTTTGTACTCAAATAAAGCCACTTAATTTTTACTGACAAATTCGCAGAGTTTGACTTGATAAAAATATTGCGTTAATTACTATATTTAGATACCTCCTAAAAGCGCGAGCGCGGCGGCTCGGCAAGCCTGAACAGTCGCGCGCTGGCGCTTATGGACAGCGGACCCGTGTCAGTTTTCTCCGTGCACCAATAAATCAGTTCTTGACGAGTTCATATAATTGTTGTCACAGACTAAATATTGCGTGCTATAAATACAAATCCTGTGGTTTTAATAGTTATAATGAATTTCACTGTAAGTTTGTCTTTCTCCACTAGCGTTGTGTGTGTTCACACGAAACTTAAAAACAGTTCTCTACTCATACAGTTTCCATACCTATCAAAACGAACTGGTTGTTAATTTTCTTTTAATTATGTAACTCCAATTTATCGCTATAATAAAAAAAGTTTGATTTATTTTGATGATTTATTTCTATACTGTGTTGCTGGTTGGGTCATGCAAGTTCACTGCCTTGGAGTCCGCGCGAAATAATTCGTGCGCGGGGTGTCCCGGCCGCGACTTTTGCAGGAATATATGGCCTTAAATGGTCAGGCGTTTACAAAATTTGTAAATAAAGATTTTAGAAGCCGAAATAAATACTTCCGTTGAGTTTGTATATAACAATTATATGTTTTGTTAACATCAGGTGGTTTAAGTGCTCGTTTGCTGATTTCTATAAAGAAGTCATATAACAAATTTCTTAATCTTTGATACACGCAGCCGAAATGCAGTGTTCAAATATTATGTCCAGAAGAACCATGCTAATAAAAATATGTTTTATATTAATTATTATATTTTTACTTCTTCTTCATTACGTTCAATTGTAAGGCCATCAGCATGCTAGTAGTAATGCATAGCTGAGGCTTGAGTAGTAAGCATTCGGTAGGGATTGGGCTCAGCGGTAAGTCTGGCATAAATTGCGAGTGGCCACCACACATCATCATTATCCCAACAGTCCTTCACAAGTCCACTGCTGAAATAGGCCTCCTCCGTGCAATGCCACGAAGCGTGATTTTGAGCCACCTTCATCCACACTCCGTGTAGTGGGTGCCTTCCGACATTTTAATTACGAGGACGAAGCTTCTTTCAATTTCCGAGAAGCGACGTAAACATTTCAAATGGCTGTCACTAAGGACACTGTAACTCAAGAGCAATTTTTCACAAACGACGAACACTCTGCTCTGCTGTAAGCTAAAACAGATCGGGCACTGTCCTGATTGGAAAGCGTTAGGGAGGGCGTACATAGTGACGCGTTGAGGAGTTGTTGCCATTAAGGACACTGTAATCATGTGCGGCTAATAACTCAAATGGTTGCAATTCTGGACACTTATTAAGATCGTGTGTTTTGAAGTTCGCGCCGTATTAAAAAGTAAAGGTATTTTTATTTAAACTTTATTATTTCGCAGGTTTTGACTTTAAATTTAAAGCAAGTTTATTACAAAGTTTTCATTAATTTTGTTATTTACGTCTTGGATGTATGGATTTTAACCACTGCGATAGGTGCTGTGTACACGAAACTAAATGAATTATATGATTATGATTATAACCTTAAGAAGTTGCTTACTTATTTGAAACACACTGGATTGTCACAGACTTTGTTACAAACTACGGAGAATTACGCCAAACACTTATGGCAAAGGCAGAGAGGTAAATTATCTAGTCTTAACTTTTTAAAATAAGCAAAAAGTTATTTTAAGTCAATAATTCATTTTTATACCTCAGTGTGAGTCGGTATTTTCGCCATCATTCGCGAAAATACCGACTCACTCCCATTGAAACATTTTAACTGACTTCGCCATTTAAAATACTATGATTATTTTAAAACCTATATACTGACTTAACTATCAACGGATCTAGTTTAACGTTTTATGTGAAAATTTACTCCCATGAAAAAAAAATACAAGCGAAATCTATTATCACTAACATTGCTTTACGTTTAAAAAAATAATAGAGTGAATTTCATAACTTTCTGTTTTTTGAAGTCTCTTAAAACTAAGCCCTACACTCATGGACTAATTTAGAGGAACGCAAAAGCAAGGTTTAATTTCTCCTGTTAAAATTATCCTGCGTATTGGCCACAAACATAAGTAAATGCTATTAAGAGAAAATAAAGTTCTAGATTTTTTTCGAATTTCATTTTGTTTCTATGTAATCTTTGCGTAATATTGCGTTCTTTCATACTGCGAAAAATTTTGCCACGTTTTTATTTTTTTTACAAGAAGTTTTAGTTTTTAATTTTTCATACAAGAAAAAGTAGCGCATCTGTCATAATACAAACGTCATATCATAACGTGACGTAACCAAGGTCGGATTTCGTAGTATAATCATCCTAATTGTATCATTATTTCATAGTTTGTAGTATAAAGTATCTTAATAATACTAAGCGAAAATACCATAATTTTACCTAAAGGTGGACTTGTATTATTATTTTGTCCTTTTACTTTTTAATGTTAACCCTACTATATCGAAAACTTCTGTATTGTACATGAGTACCGCGTTTTTTTAATAAAATTAGAATTAGCTCCCTTTCCGGTCAATCGGTGCTCGATCGATGCACTTATGTTGCATTCTTGATACAACTATAAGGAGGGGCTACCACGATTAAAACTCTATGCTCCAGAAGCAATCGGTTTAAAAAGAGAATTTCAAAATATTGTATGAATCAGAGTTTCAAATTCAATTAACCAGATATGGTTTTTTCGTACTCTTTTACCGTTTTATCTTATTGAATATAAAATATATTAGGTACCAATATTCAAAATTTAACTTACACTAAGTTCTTTAGACAAAAATTAAACAGAAATAAAAATAAAACCGTTAAAAAACGAAATGTATAGATACACTAGACACGTGACGCTAAAATCCCGGCAGATGGGAAAAATAACATGAAACGTCAAATGTGATATAATTTTTTTTAAACGGTATATTTTTATTTTCCATGTACAATATTTTTGAGGGTCTTAATCCAACCCTGGCCTAATCTTGGTAACGTAACTAAACTAACTGTAAAATAAAACTTTAAAAATGCGTTGATATAATAATTTTATTGTAAGAAAATGAATACAAGGTTATTTACCGATTATATGATATCTCACGTTCCTTTTTAATCTTTGTATCGTAATTTTTGTATCCTTTTACCATGCAAGTAGACATATTTATGACAGGCAAATCTGTCCTGCGTGCGCACCACTGTCGACCGATTCGCGTTGGCCCTAATCTGTAATTTTAGGGCCAGCGCACTGATCCGTTTTAGTAGTTCGGTCGGCCCGGTCCTTACGCTAGTAATATATGTCAATGTTTAACACACACTTTTATTTGCATTCATCTAAATTTGTTTATGAGTATGTATATTTTGTATATACAAATACACATTTCAAAATTGTGAGTTAAAAAATTCTATTTATTTCTGTAATTACTAGAAATTCTACATATAAAACGAATACTCTAGTTAACACTTTAAAGAAGTTTAAAGTGCTTATAGTTAAGATAGCTCACAACCGTTTAATTGTTAACCGTGGAACTTTTGTCGAATATATTGTAAAATAATTATTTTTATTTAATGAAAAATAATCCTGTCACTCAATTACAGGTTATTGGTTACCGGAGCTGGCCCAAAATGCCCCACAGTGCCTTCAAGAAGATATTTTTTGTGCGCTGTATATGTACCATTTGATGACTCCGCCTCTTCTTCGAGACTTGCCTCATTATTTTATGCGTCAATTAGTAGCGAGGCTAAAACGGGTTGTTATCTTCCCTGGTATAAAACATATTTTATTAATTTGTATTGAATTATTTATGATACAGTAATACATCTATGATAACATCGTAAAATTATTTCGGTCACGGCAGCGAATCTCAACGGAGACTAGCTATTTGCACAGGATTATAGGGCCCGAGTGTATGCTCAAGCAGAGGTCCACTCTCAAGGGACGCCAAGTAGACACGACCGGAGTGCGATCTGGCACAGGACTGATGGCTTTAAGTATTTCCCGAGACACGGGACTCATAAACTGCCAATTACCTGACTCTGGGCTACTAATGAGAATTTCTTGACAGAATACCTCATTTTGACTGTTGAGCGGATATATAATATTTTTGAAAAAACTACGGAGACACTTTTTGTTAAGCTTAATAAACGGAACTGTCGTAATATGTGGAGACTTTCATATCAATTTCCTAGAATATTCTGCCACCAATATTAAATTTAGATAATTTTTTAAATCATATGGTCTTTTTGATTAATTTTTGAAGCCAACGCGTATTGCTGAATCTAGTGCAACATGTATAAAAAAATTTAAGTCGTTCCACAAATGTATTATTACAAAATTGATTTCTCATCACTGGGAACAATTGGTTTTGTTACCTTATGTTGACATGGCGTATGACACAACTTGGTAGTACCAGTTACTCGACTCTACGGAGTCAGTAATTTTTCTTGGGGCGATGTATACGCTTTTACAACAAAACCCCAGAAAATATACAATATTTCACATGCTCGAAGTTCAAAACTTTATTAAACTAAATTTGTATAAAAAGGGTTATTATAATATTAAGAAATTTATGGATGAGAATAACCCTTGAGAATGAAGTGATCGTCACAAAGCTATTTTTAATTCGTTTTGTGCTCATTAAGTGTGTAAACATACATGATTGTAAACTATGTGTTATTTAAAAAAAACCCTGCTGGGATTCTTATACTTTATACTTTTGATAATTTTGAAAATTTTGGTAGTTCTGTCGTATGTCAAAAGCCATTAGATTTTTCTGCCATTTTACATTTTTCCTCTTACGACGTCCTTTCCTCCCACGAGACAAAATGAGGTGATGGAAATGTTACATTACATTAGCAGAAATAGATTCCGCCCAAAGACATTTAAGAAGTACTAAATTTAAATCTCTTTGATTCCGCCTAATCTCAGCCAACATAAGCCGAGATATTATAAATATTCATTGTTGCATTCACATAATTTTAGTGCATTTATTTGCATCTTCGTCTGTAGTACTTTAGCCGATATCTGATCAACGTCTTTGCTAATTGCATAATTTGGACCCAGGATTTAAAGGTTGTACAAGTAACTTAACTTTAAGTGTGGTTTATTCATCTAACTAAAACAGATACCGAAGATGTTAAAATTAATGCGATCGCATACATCGAACTTAGGCGGAACAAAAGAAGTTATCAGATTCAAACGTGATGTAAGTGCTATCGAGTCAATAGCAAAGGCCTGGTACTTGAAAGTCGGTTCAAGTTTTTTGGGTAGCTGTATAATATGGATCCAGGTTATTGCGTTTACCAGATACCCAGTGAATTAACGTTTACTTCTATCAGTAATAAATGAAATAATGTTATAAATGATGTGGATGCGGACGTTAGCAACAAAGAAGTGTCTCTGTGTTAGCTCGATCAGTTACTTTCGTAATTATACTGACTTTCTATATTCTTCGGATTGAAATAGGCGGCAGAAATGAGTCTTACTCATGGTCTCGCCGGGTGGTACTGTAAAATGTACCTTAAAGTATGTCCTGAGTTGTAGTCTAACTATCAAATGGTCAAATGGGCCTTTGTCCATAGCCATAGTAAGCTAAAAGAAGTAGAAGGAAAAGGGGAGATCTCCCTTAAGACAAAGTGCCCGGGGAACGACCAACGCTCCAAGTCTTATTCTGGGGCTATTCTATACATAGCGCGGTATCTTCTGTGCTTCGCCGCCACATTACCTCCTTGTGCCCGGAGGTTCATAGTGAAGTCCGATTTCTGGTGCGTTATTATTGCTCGTGTGGAAAGCATACTGTCTACGTAAGGGCAATTGACGCCGGTGCGAACGATATGCTAGTGTGTAATGCATGCCGTACTACGCACTTGCAAGTGAAACCGGTGAGCAAGTACCAGAAGTCTGCCTTATTAATTTGCGGTGCGTCGAGAAGACAAGTTGGACTGGCTTGTAGGAGCTGAAAACTGCAGGAGACGATTCTAGGAAGTGAATAGTAGGGTTTCTAGAGGATAATGTCGAAAGCTTGAAGTTGTAGTTTCCAAAGTTTTTGCTTGCGTGTTCACATAGCGTCAGGGTCACCAGTTTGGCGATGGAAGGAAAAGGGGAGATCTTCCGCCAGGTGAGGCATTTTTCCCAGGGAGCAGCCAATACTCCAAGTGTTATTTTGGAGCCATTGTATATATAGCGCGGTATCTTCGGAGCTTTGATAGCGCGTTTTAGGTTTCGGTGTGTTAGGCTTGTAGCGCAACGACAGTGCCTCCAAAGGTCATTTGGTTGAAATTGTTAATTTAATTATCTATGTTTATTTAAAGGAAAATTGATCGTGCAAGAAGGTGACATACATTCTTGTATGTATTTTATTCACGAAGGAGAAGTTGAAAAGTGGCTCACCGACAAAAGGTACGTTTTACTTTTGATATCTTCCTTTTATTTTCTTATACGCCACCTAATGTACTACTGAAATGCATTTTCACGAATGGAATACTTTTGCTTAGTATGTACCCTATAATCACGTTCGACGGGGTTCGTGAATGTAGATCCGATAGCCCTCGCACTGATAATGCTATTCCACATTATTAGTATCCGTGATTTGAGTTTTTTCAATGTTATCTTATATCAACTGGTCTATAGTGGGGTGGCTAAGTGTTCGGCTGCGGCGCTACAAGTTGTTAGTTCGATTCCTGCAATCAAGCTTTTATTTCTATGGCCGATAAATAATTGCTCCGGGTCTAGTGGCTTATATAAATATGTGCAATTTATGTGCATAAGAATTACATATTCACGTCTCCACGATGCAGTAGAAACTACTTTTTTTATAGGATAGGATGACCAACGAGCACACAGTCCACCTGATGGTAAGAGGCTGCTGTGGGCCATAGACATTTACATCTATCCTCGATTACGAATCAAACTGCAGATGCGTTTTCACCCGTGAGGAATAAGATGGAATGCGTCGTTTCCAGTAAAAAGGGACTCCGGTTCTCTACACTAACTATACGAAACATAGCAGCATTAAGCTACTATTTTACGCTGGTATTCTGTGAGAGCGTGGTCCCTTCCGGCCATCCTATCCGACCCATTCGTGCTACAACTATACTACTAATATCAATGTAGCATGGCTCTACCACGTATAAATTTGGTGTTACTACTTGATTTAGTGTTTCTTGAAAATAAAAAATAAAACTAATGTATTATTAACAGGCACAATTTAAACATTCACCAAAACAATTAATCAAGATTTATACGCGGTATAGCTATGCTGCAGCTATATTATAGTTGTAGCACGAATGGGTCTGCTCGACCGCTATGTTTCGTATGGTGAGTGTAGAGATCCGGAGACCCTTTTTTACAGGACACGAGGCATTCCATCTTAGTCGTCAAGGGTGTGGTATATCTAAGTCTGGGTCGTCGTATTCTTAATCGAGGATAAGGCGGTGGTCTCCTATAAATGCCGTCGGCCGCTTACAGCGTCACGATGCTTACTATAGAAATGTACTGTTGTGGTCTCTTTTACACGCTGACGTCGGCGTATGGACGTCGTAGGCGGCGTAAGACGCTTTGCGCTGCGTCTCTAGTTATTTTGAACCATTGCAGCGTGAACGTCGTGTCTAGCGTCAGTACAAAATGGCCAAATTTAATAAAGAAAAACTTTTTCTTCAACCGATATGGGCTTAGGATGCCTTTTTGATGGCACTTTTATTACATACTCCTGCGCAAGCTCTACAATATGTTTAAATTGTTCTTGATTAATACGAAAATATTCAGTAAATTTAGAATCGCTGTCTTTTAAGTGTTTCATTATCAATAGCTGGAAACATCCTTCCTCATTTCTCTTCATAAATAATCGATGCCTTGTTGCCTTTATTTTTCTTCGTATACGGTCGTCTTGTGCCTCTTCTTCAAGTAACACAAGCGCCGCCAAAAGTGTTGAATTTATATCCATTTTATGAACAAATATCACACACAACCACACGTGAGCACTGTCGGCTACTTACTGTTGTTTGACCGAAAGTCTAGACGTCGTCCGTTTCTAATATGTATTGACCGCTGACGCTGTGCCTGGCGTTCAGACGCCGATCAGAGCGTTTACGCTGAAGTCGGACGTCGCGTATAGCATTTAATAGGAGACCGTAGCCTAAATGTAATCTATGGGCCACAGCATCCACTTAGCATCAGGTGTGCACAGTGTGACAGTGCGCCCGTTTGTTACACTTATTCCATAAGAAAAAAATAACAAGTTTTAGGCCTTTATACATAATCCTAAGTAAAATGAGTTTTTTCTAAGTAAATTTTAACTTATATCCAAAAACGGTGTCTATAAATAACGCATTTATTCTCAAAATATTTATAAAGAAATATAAGAATATTCATATAAAAAGAAGAATAATTGTGCGTTCTTAACATAAATTGCTTATGCTATCTAAAATGGATTAATGCTCGCCTAATTATGTTTCATTAAAATAGTAAAAAGTAACATCAAAAAATATGACTCCATACATTCCGTAGGTGTAGTAAGAGGTGACTGAGGGAAAGAAGCCAGTAGATGGCATCTTCCTATAATAACTAAAAAATAAAAAAACTGCAGTTGCCAACCCGCCTGCCAAGCCGCGCAACTTTGGCATAAGCCCCCCTCTAAAGTAGGCTATGGGGAGTTCTCTAGTTCTATATTACGTTCATCAGTAGAGTTTTGATAAGCTGTAATGAATGAAAAATGAATATCATAAGCGATTAACTATAGTTTTGTTACAAAATGTGCTTATACGATTTTTAAATTAATATAATAATGAATCTGAGCGTTAATTATCCAGAATTCTCATCTTTCGAACAACTAAAATTAACCCTAGTAGGTCATTTCCGGTTGCTAGTAGGTAAAAAAAAACCGCAGAAGTTCATATAGACGCCTATAACAATAAGCTACTGAAATATAAATAACAAGTGTTTGAAAAATAAATATTATCTTCTCACACAGTCTCCTGCAAAAGTTACCTACCCCATAATTCTCAGTCAGAAAAGAAGCATCACCACCTGGAAAATACTTTGTAGGACTACAGTTTCGTGTAATTAAAGATTAATTTTAATTTTTTCAGCGGCGCCAAAAATATGATATCCCTTTTAAGTACAAACGATTATTTTGGTTTTATACCAGGTCTCTTCCCAAACTCTCCGTTTCAATTCACCTATATGACACGAACGGTAAAATAATTTTTATTATTTAAAAAATGTATTCGTAACATAGTCATAAAATTACCCAATTCAAAATACAATTATTCAAAAATGAAAGTATGCTAAGTTAGAAATGCTGCATGGGACTAGATTAATACAAGTTAGGTATAATTGGAATACCATCACAACGAAATTATCGTTTAGGACGAAATTATCGTTCAGATATAGCCACGGGTTACGAGTTCAAATCTCAGAATAAAAAGGAAACAATATAACATCAATAAATTATTAAAATATAAAATAGAAATTGTTGAGATAAATCCGCTTCTACACTAGTAAATCTTCGGTCTTATACAATAATAATATAAGACTTAGGTTGATTTAGCGATCAGACTAAAGAGCCTATTTCACCTGATGGTGCCTCGTTTAGAGCTACACCAATGTCGTATTATTGACGGTGGTGGGTCTTTCCTATAGCGTAGCAATGGTTGGGAGAAGTGGTTTTGGGGATAGTGCATGCAATTGAGGGAAGGCGGGAGGTGCTATTCAAACTTAATTACTATTTTAAACCCTTGTATATTGCTTTCATATCATAGATCAGAATAACAGACTTTTTATACATACTCTGTTATATTAAGGACCTTTACTAGTTAGAGCCATTTTCGTTAAATTATGGGAACTTATCCAATTGGTGGAATATCTACTACCAGCCCTGGTAGTAACTCCGTTTTCCTCCATCACTATCATTAACTCGTATAGTGCAGTACTAGAATGGATTTTTCTCATTCTAGGAAGGATTTGACAATCGCAACACTTGGAGGACGGAGTTGTGATCGAATTAACAGACGTCACCTTTACTAAACTATCCAGCTGTTGCGATCTGGTTACGGTCAAACTGAGTACCGCGAAAACTAAGACGTGTCTTCCATAGTAACCCCATTCGAATCCCACTGATATATATACATGTCATCCCGTGGGTATCATCATAGGAGGACAGAGGGAATCTGAATGGTAAAGAGGGAAATGAATGGTGGATGATATGGGTAGCAGCATGTACTTCAGATACGGTTACCAATCCGCTAGCAAAGTGTGGTAACTATGGCAAATATAGTATATTCTATGGCAGAGGAGGGCTACGTTAGCAGTTAGCAGTATATTAGTGATGGGCTATAAATAATGTATGAATAAATGAATAAAGGTGCATGGAGCCAACACACGATGTTGTATGTTCTTTAATTGTCCTTGATTCCGATAATCGCTAGGAGACAGAATCAAAAATAGCTATATAATATTCGCTAATGTTAATTTGGTTTTGTTTTTAATTCAGGTCGTTGATGTAGTTTATTTGAGATATGAAGACTGGCAAGATCTTCTACAAGGGTACCCTGAAGTCAAATATAGTCTATACACGGCGGCAAAACAACTAAAAAAGGAGACGATGGGAAAACATTAGTCTAGACAATTAATTTATAATTTAGATAATATTAAAACAGCTATACTACATATGGATTGTACTTAGAGTTTAATAAAAAAAATATTGAAAAAACATGAATTTTCTTTTACTTCTTCACCAGCCCTTAAATGTTTACAGCTGAACATGATCCTAGGCAGGTGGGGAGTCATAATCGCCACCCTTGGCAGATGGTGTGGTGATCGCAGTAATAAACGTCTCGCATATTGTACGTCGCAGTTTGTCACCGGTTTGGGTTTGCAGAAACGGGATGATTGAGCCGCCATCAAAACCCATGAGATCCTTCTCTTTTTTTGTACAGTTGCCTCTTATGACACCAACTGGATGGAATGAAGAACCACCGCACGGCATAGTTTAGGTATAAGATCTCAGCATTTTATATTTTTCCATACTGTTATTGGAAACAGGCTGCTGCCAATTTTCTGGATTTATTTTATTTTTAATAACAATATATACATACATACATATATATATATATATATATATATATATATATATATATATATATATATATATATATATATTTACGTGGTAAAGCCATGCTGCAGTTCTATTAATAGTATAGTTGTAGCACGAATGGGTCAGCTCGACCGGGGAGGAATCACGTTCTCACAGAATACCTGCGTCAAATAGTAGCTTAATGCTGCTGTGTTTCGTATGGTGCGTGTAGAGAACCTGAGACCCTTTTTATTGGAAACGAGGAATTCCATCTAAGTCCTCACGGGTGACAACGTATCTGCATTTTGTTTCGTAATCGAGGACAGATGTAGATGTCTCTGGGCCACAGCAACCACTTACCATCAGGTGTACTGTGTCCACGTTTGTCACCCTATTCTATATAAAAATAGGCTCACTATTGACCTCCATCTGGTCCGAGGGCAAAGATGAGGTCGCCGGCAGGGAATTCCACTCCTTGGCTGTGCGCATTATAAAGATGACTCATAGCGCTTAGTGCGAATATTCGGAATATCAACCAAGTGTGGATAGTAACCTGTAGTATGTCTAGTACTCCGATAGAAGAATGTATATAGCGGTATGAACTTATGAAGCTCATGAGCACACCCTCCTCAGTACAATCTGTAGAAGACTGACAAACAAGCAATTTGGCTGCGGTGAGCTAAGCTGTGAAGCTGGGTTTCCACCAGTTTTTGTCACCGATAAGCCTCTTGGCTCTTGTTCTCTTGTCGTTGCACTAAGTAGAGTGCGGCAAGTTGATATTTTGCTGAGTCATCCTAAAAGTGACTACAATACTCCATGACATGTTTGAACTTGAGGTTTATACAAAATTATAAGCTATCCAGGCGTGAAGTATTGCTTCGCCTTGTTTAAAATACCCAGTTTTTTGGCTGCAGTTTATCTTTTCCACTCATTGCTAACGCCAAAGTTGAGGTTAGCACTCAACTCTATGCCGAGAAGCTTGAGATAATTATTAGCCTCTACAGATGTACTTCGGAAATTAGGAGTCAGATCAAACGGATTCCATTTTACCGAGAACAGACAGGTTTGGCATTTGGCGGCGTTGAAAGTGACCATGGGGTGACCATTGGGAGACAAGACAAGTTCGTACTTTATCGCTCCAACATGACCTCTCTGAGTGAACATACTACTGACCCTCCGTCTTTTGCACTGGACATGATCTCTCTGTGACTATGCTGTTAACTGCATACATAAAAATACCTGGTAGAAGTAGGTCATTTATGTGTAGCAGGAAAAGAGTTGCAGAGAAAACAGACCCCTCTCTGTGACTGTGACTACCCTAATCGATTATTCACTCAGAAACATTATTACTCTCTGTCACTTCTTACGATACTCACGAACTGATATGGCGTATATATATTCCGGCATCGCCACGATACGTAGCTCTTACATATTCTTACAAATTCCACATACTCCCAAACCATTTTTTTAGAATATGCCATTTTCATCTTAAATTTTTATTTTGCTAAGTGTGTTAATTATTCGTAAAACACGCTAACGCGAGCGTATTTAGTGACAAAGATTAATGTGCCCTTCATTTAATTAAGATTTCGTGAGCTCATCACGTTCTTTCATGTGGTCGTTTTGCGGGCTGTAATAAATATAATTCATACGAAATTTTGAGATGACCCTTTCACCACAACATTTATGGTGTGTTCACAGTGTCAATTTTAAATATTTTTCTTTAATTTTATTTTTTGTGCAATTACTGTAATTGATGTAATTGAATAAAATAAAAATTCTATAAAATGTCCTCATTTTAGGTGCATAATAAACAATATTTAGTAAGAACTACGGAGGAACTATAAAAGATTGTGATGAGAAAGTGTATAATGCAGCCAGTACAAACAGCTCATCAATTTGCAAGTTGTAGCGATTACGGCACGTTATTCAACAATTTTATTTTTTATTTTATTGTATAAAGGGGACAAACGTGCAAGCCACTGATTTCTGTATATGTATAGGTTAGTGGTGGATTCAGATTTAAAATGCTGATGCGTTGTCATGAGAGAATGCCTCGTTACTAGTAAAAAGGTCTCCGGTTCTCTACACTCACAGTAATAATACAGCAGCATTATGCTGCTGGTTTACATTGGTATTCCGGAAGAGCGTGGAACTAACTCCAGTCGAGCCAACCCATTCATGCCATATACAGTCATATACAGCTGCAGCGTGGCTAAAGTATTATCTATGTTCGAGACCGCATAGGCTGTCTCACGATGATAATAAATGATACGAAGATGAGACCTACTATAAGGTATTGTTAAAAACTACCCTCAACGGATTATATTTATAATAATTTTTATGTGAGAGAGAAATTTATAGGTTTTCTGGCACTGTATAGATATTTCCTTGAGGACAAAACAACATTCGCTCATCCACTAACTTCGTACTGGGGGTTATCTAATAACAACCACCATCGCAATACAGTTTTGATGACTTATTAATTACTCAGGTTTTGGTTTTTTTTTACATTTTGGATGTTTTTAGAATGATTACTTATTCACAGTTAACCCTGATCCCTAAAAACAGGTCGTGTAAAAAAAACAGTATATATATATATATATATATATATATATATATATATATATATATATATATATATATATATATATATATATATAAATTACGTGTCACGTTGTTTATCCGCAATGGACTCCTTAACTACTTAAACGATTTTAATCAAATTTGCGCATCGTGTGCAGTTTGGTCCAACTTGAGAGATAGGATAGCTTTTTTGCTCATAAGTGACCCACATTTTTTAATATTTAAGGATTTTTAATAGGGCATGACAAAAAGTCAATTCAATATATATATATATATATATATATATATATATATATATATATATATATATATTAAACGAAGTATGTAACCTTAGTCATACCACTTTTAGTTAGAATAAATCTAGAAAGTTACTGTTTGATTACTTTGAAAGTAGGTTAGGATTAATTATCTGTGCGGTTAAAGGGGCACAAACCGCAAGGGCAATGGTCAGAACTTAGACAGATTAGTTTAATTACGTACAATACTAGTAATTAATGTACTTACCAAAGAGCACATATAATCACTGCATTTTAGTACTAGTACGTACTGCGTTTTATTTATTTTTGTAACGATTTATTTTAATAAATATAATTTCATCAATCTGTACGTCAAGTATCCACCACCTCGTACCATCGCGTAGGTGTACATAAAGGACTACAGAGGGTAATGAAACGGAAGATGGGCATTATCGTCTTTCTGATAACAATTCATACTGCTAAAAATACTACGGCTGCTAACCCGCTTGATAAGAGTGGTAACTACGACAAACGTCTCATATATATGGGTTGTATAGCCACAGTGGTTATGCTAATTAGCATGATAATTTGACCAAGTTACCCTATAACTTTTCTTGCTAGGTCGAGTCGTCGTAGGTGGCAACCGAACCTCCACCGGAGATTCTTAGCACCCCCTGCCCCACCGTTACCATGGTCGCCACCGTAGGCAGGAATAGCGGGGCCGCCGGGGACTGGGGGCCGTCTATTTGTGTAATTGTTCATGAGGGGTATATTGCCATAGTTGGCACGCTTGGCGAGCGGCTTGGCTACCGCAATTTTTGTTGTTGTACAGTTGCTGTTATCAGGAGGATGCTGCTGCCCATCTCCTACCTGCTTCCCTGTGTCGCCTTTTACGATACCCACGGGAAGATATGGGGTAGTGGATATTCTTAACCGCCACTACACGGCAACGACGTTATCTACGGTGGTTGACTATGTATGTAAGTACTCGGAGATATAGATCAGGGCAAAGTATAATACGTAATGAAATATAATGAAATCGGTACGTGAAATGTACCAACACTTACTACGAGCTTGTAACGTCACAAACTCTTGGAGAAATGTTTATTTTAAACATCCGACGTCTTTATCACCTCAAGCTTCCGTTTGGATCATAATATAGTTAAAAATAATGGTAAAAATAAAAAAATGCTAATCAATCTATTTACCTTAAGATTATAAAATTTCATTACAGATAATAACTTATAAGAAAATGACTGGCTATTGTCCCATTTTAATTGGGGTCAGCCCTCCTAGTAATCTTGCGCCACATCGTGCGATTGTGAGTTGTCCTTTCTGATATATTAGTAGATTTCAGGTCGTTTTTTAGTGTTTCCAGCCAGGTTATTGGTGGTCGTCCACGGCCTTTCTTCCCCTCTTCTATGTTCATAACTCTTTTAGTCATATGGTCATCATCCCGTCTCATCACGTGTCCGTACCAGCGTAGACGGTTTTCTCTAAGTTTTTCGTGCATCATAGCAACCTTAAAACTACCACGAATGTAATCGTTTCTTATTTTATCTGTTCTAGAAACTCCTCCAGACCAACGTAGCATTTTCATCTCAGTGACGTGAAGTTTCTGTTTATCCGTCTTTCTCATCGGCCAGCACTCAGATCCATATAGCAGAGCTGGTCTTACTGCTCTTTTGTATACATTGCACTTTATTTTAATAGGCATACGGGAGTCGCATAGAATTCCAGACAGCGATCTCCATTTTAACCAAGCTGTTTGGGTTCTATTTTGTATGTCTCTTTCCATACATGCCTTTGGTGCTACAATGGATCCGAGATATTTAAACTCTTCAACTCTCTTAAGAGGACTGCCTTCAATAAAAGGACATGGAATAACATTCACATGAGACATTTCATTGACTTTCATTGACATTCACATTCAAAAGAGGATGATGAAAATGATTACGAAAATCAGAGCAGTGAACATGATGGTGATGGTGATAATTATCAAGATGCTTCAGTTTTTTGTGATATACTCGTAATTATGGATTAAAAAATCTTCTTCCTCTCGTTAAAATTTTCATGTAATGACCAGATCTTTTTTTTCATTTTGATACTTAAGCTTAATTATTTTCTTCAATTTATATAACAAGAAATTAGCGTTTTACTACTTTAATAAAACACAAATTAATTTAATGGTTTTCGATCCTTTTTTGAAAGATATACTTATGACAACTATTTCTTTGTCAACGAAAATACCGCACACTTTTCAGTTTTAAATTTATCGTGCTGATAGTTTAGGGTATAATTATTATTTTACAAATTAATTTTGGTATTTTATATACTTAAATAAAATTTCAGGCATACTAAAACCTTTTGATTTTTTTAAATTAAAATTAGCAACTTGCACATGGTACGCAATGATAAAAATATCTGGCAATAATATATTTACGTTTTGAAAAGCTAAATAAATTTAATTAAAAAGTCTTCAAATTATTTGAATATTTGTTATTTTAGTTCTGTACAAGTAGGTACAATGCAAACTAATATTATATTTAACCTCCACCGTCAGTCGGCTAGCCCGTAAGCTGACCAGGAGAGTGAGAGAAAAGGCATATCTAAAAACAAGCCTACTGAAATGCTCTCTCGAAAGTCGTTCTAGTTCTTAGATCACAAGTGAACAAGTACAATAAAAGTTAAAAAATATTTATTATTACAAGCAAAAAATTATTCATAATAATAATAATTATCATTAGTATGAATAATTCTCGTGATGTACAAACAATGCGTGTTGCCAGTGATGACTTACGGATCTGAGACGTAGTCCTTTACTGCTGGACGTATGAGGGCGCTCAAGGTCGCTCAGCGAGCTATTGAGAGGGATATGCTCGGGGTTTCTCTGCGTAATAATCTTAGAAATGAGGATATCCGCAGTAGAACCAGAGTGACCAACACAGCCCGACGGATTATTAAGCTGAAGTGGCTAGCTGGCCATATAGCTCGAAGAACCGACAACCGATGGGGAAAAAAGGTTCGCGGGTGGCAGCCTCGTAACTGAAGAGTAGTTCGACCCGGTGGGCGTAGTGTAGGGTGACCTCCCACTAGATGGAGTGTTTGATGATAGACGCAGGTGGCTCAGGACCGTCCTTTGTGGCATTCTTTGGGGGAGGTCTATGTTTAGCAGCGGACTTGTAGTAAGGGCTGTAAACAAATATGAATAAAGGTTTACTATTTATTGCTCATATAAAATATATTCACCGTTTTCATAATAATTTTTTCAGTTTATAACAAGTTCACTGTTGAGCGCAGGCCTTCCACAATATCACAACTTGACGGACAGGTGGCTTGAAACTCTAGCATCCATTAACTTCCGACACTTCTTGCTAGCTTGTCACTTCATCCAGTAGGAGCTAAATGCTATGTTTACTAGTATAATGCCGCCGCTCGAGAATTCCTCACCATTGGTTGTCGATCGAGCTACGTGGTAGACGAATTTCCTACTATACTTTCTAATTGTTGTCGCAACATGTACGATGCAAAGCTAGTTACACGTTTTTCTAATTTCTATTTTTTTTAGTGTGCAGTAAAGAAAACAAGTTTATCCAAAATCGATAAATAGTCGAATGCACTAATATTATAAATGTGGTAGAATGTTTGTTACCTCATCACTACTTAACCACTGGAGCCATTGTAATAAAATTTGACAAATAGAAAGTCTTGTGCATGAGGAAGGACATAGGCCACTTTTCATGATTAAAGGTGATCGAACTATGAAATTCAACTTCGAAAGAGAGTAAAGAAACATTACGTATCAACTTAGAATTTTAAATTGACATACATTTTATGTATTTATATGTATATTTGTGTGTATGTAGATAAATATTATATTATCTTTATTTAAATAGTATATTTAATAGACATAAAAAAAGAAAATATACCTATATTTTCTACATATATATGTTAATTGTTCACTTTGACTTATAGCTTAACTAGTGTTTTGTTAATAATTAAGTACGCACGCCGCTACTTACTTGCTTTTTATATAAAACTATTTCTTTCCCCCAAAGGCTTTGCTGGAGAACAAATCTTATTAGAGCGCCTTTGTAAATCTTTTTTAAATATGTAAAATTGTATACCGCCACTACAAGGTTTATGTAATTAATACTCCATCAGTATCCATTTTAATATCAATAATAATATTTTTATAAAAGTTAAAATTTAACGCGATATATTCCACTAAATAACTTTTATTCAACACTTAATTTTTTATTCTTTACAATGAAGTAAAATATTGAATAATATAATAATGAGAGTAATTTTTGTTCTCTTCACTCTATCACTTCATCCTTACTTTTACAACTGGAAACTGGAAAAACTGCCTTGGAAAGGACCAGCAAGACTTACTTTTCAAAGGACCATTTAAAATAAAATAGGTTGTGAAATGTTATATAATATTTGATATATATGTTTGTTAGCTGTTCTATGTATTTTATATGTTATACCTTACATCCGATTAGAATAATGAAACCTTGGTAAGTTTTTGTGTGCGCTTCCGCGAAGAGTTCTGACATGAAAAAGACATTGTAACGCGTGTTATGCACAACTAGTTTTATAGTTTATTCTCTAAAAATCATTTTGGTAGCTTTGATTCTAAGACCTAAATCCATGTCATTTGGTTGCGGCGTAAGAGAATCCATCACCGTATTGGATTGATCCCATTTTGTCCTGTACGGCGTTGGAGGTGACTATTGGATATGTCAGAAACATCTTATTGTTTCTTTCTTTCTCTTTGAAGTACAATAGGTACCCAGTTCGGTAACGGAAAGTAACGTCAAAGGTTGCCTGCCAAGTACATCCTTCTTATGTCTTGAGAGGCTCATGACCAGCATTGGAAATTAACGGGCTGATGAAAACGATGATAAAAACACGGAAGCCAGCGCATTCCGGCTATGTAACCACAAAGTAAAAAGCAAGATGAACGATAAAGCGATATACGATAAGGCTGATATAAACCGGAAAGAGCAAATAGATAACGTATGACGTAGTATGCGTAGAATTAATCAATTTGTATATCATTAAATACGTCATACACATAACAAATATTATAACGGCAATTGCAAGGTCCTTTGTATATATATAATAAACTATGTAAATAATGTAAATTATTAAGTGAAAGATTATATAAGAAAGATTTGTATAATTGGTTAACAATTCAATGCTTTTGATTCGACTTGAATTTTTTTTTGATTTAAATAATTAACTAATATTGCCATTATGTAGACATTTATGATTTATAAAACGTCACGTTGGGTAAAGTGATGATTGGTCACTGTCTGGCACTATCCGAACCGGAAATACATAGGTGTCAGTGACGTAGAAAAAGTAACATTTAAAAATATATAAAACAATATAATGTATCAATAATACTGCTTATTCCTATCCTGGACAAGTGTGTGTGTGTATAGGTACATCTCTATTGTGTGTCGTATTTTAATTGAGAGTATTCAGGGCACACATATTCAGCCTACATAGTAAAGTATTCAGTTCACATATTATTTACTTGCTCGCGTGGAATCGTGAACATCTCAGAAGCATCAGTTGAATAGTCACCGGATGTCTGAATTTAATTGGCTGCATGTCGGTGTATAGGTACGAGTATGTTGATAATTTATTTTTGATGCCCCTGAGCGGCACAGGAATAAATTCACGGAGGATATTTTAATTACTTATTATTCACCAACATTAACTTGTAAATACACCTTTCGAATACTTCTACCCTTTAAATAAAAGAAAAACTATGTCCAGAAATTGTACTAACGCTAGCTTAGGTACTTTATTTCAGTGTTGTTATGAAGTACTCCAATAATTTTCAGTATTTTCAAATTTAATTATTTATTAAAAAAATGAAACCACATCTATTTTCACGACGTAAATATTGAACGTAATGATTAATTTTTCAGAGTGGACAGCTTGCGGCGGCATACAGTTTGAAAAATGAAGCGAAATGCGACCTAGAAAGCAAGTCTTTTGAGTATTTTTCGTAAAATAAACCTAGTCATCCGCATTCATTCATGATGAATATTTTTTAAATAAGAACGCACATAGATATTACGCCCAAAACTCTGGTTCAGCGCTGTAAAAAGCTGTTGTAAAATTCTTGCACATTGACATTTTACACTAAGTAGAATAGGGTTTCAGACGAACAAACAAAATAAGACGGCGTTCTGCATACATTCTAAGTGATGTAAAAATCAAGCCACTACTGTACTAAGACGGACTAATAAAGTTAATTTCAGCATCATTTCTTTTCCCTTTTATTCATTTCTGGGAGTGTTCTTTTATAGAGTAAGTAAACGTACTTGACTTGATGCTTTAGTCAATATATATTTAACTTAAAAAAACATTACCACACTATGATTTTCTCCCGTATCGTTGAGAGAGTATATAAACATAAATTGTACCAGGACAAATAACAAGACCAAGAAAAATTACTTGTAGGCCGTACAAATACTTGTTCTGTGCGGGTTTTGAACCCACGGCCCTAAACGCCGCAACCCACTGTGCCACGGAGGAAAAGGAAGTGATCGCCACGCTACAACATTAAGTGTTGGCAGGTTTCATATATGTCTTTAAAGTATTTTTAATTACCCCGCGATGTTTTCTCCATCCAAGTACGTGAACTGAAAATTGAAATCGATGATTTCATTGGTGCTGGCAAAGCTCGAACTCGGTTTTCTTGCGTACTATTAGTTTCTAAGATGACCGTTTCAGATGCACCTTCTACTATTGCATTTTTCTCTTTTTTTCTCTTTGTTTTAATATAAGGTTGAAGAAACGAGCCAAAAAGTTCATTTGATGGTAAGTGGTTTGCAAAATACGGACTCATCTACGCGTGTTTAGTAACGAGGGCTAATGCGCCTGCTGTTTAATTAAGATAATGTGGTTTTACACGAGCTTATCACGTAGCGTCACTGTGGACTTTCAGAGCAAAATTATTTAAAGCTTATATAAAGCAGTCTTATGTTGTTGGCGACGCGAGATAACATCTCATTAAATCATTCATTATTTCTTAAGATAAATGTCTAATTCATATTAATTTTAGAAGATGCTAATTTTTGAGAGAAATAGAGATATTTGAACTAACTTAGTCATCTATTACATAGCAATGGGCTATGTGATACGAATGAAAGATTAAGAACATTTTATTTGCTTCAAGCACTTTTGATTAATGTTTGCTTAATGTTTTGATAACTGATAAGATATATCAATTATAAGTTAGATAAGGACTTACGACACAGATTAAAGACATTTTTTATAGACATAAGTTGTCATATTTAAAGTTTATATCAATATACGTAGGCAACTTTATGCTCGATATTTTAAAAACTTTCCAAAATTAATTGTTGAAAATAGTTTTTTTGTATCTTGTAATTATTTTTTAAGATTTGTTTTAGTGTTTAAGTGGAGGGAACAGAGTTACTGTGTAGTGACGTGGATAACCACTATCCTAAATCGTCCCGTGCGGATTGTAAGAGTCGACAGAGTGAAACAAACAGAGAGCAGCAGTGGCTTCCTAATAAAAACTAGAAAATAAAAGACTGTGGTTGTCAATATGCTTGCTAAACGTCGTAGCTATGGCGTGTATATATATGTAGGTGATCTCCCTGCTTCACGATTTTGTGGAATTGTTACCGCCGGCGATTTTTTCGGATCTTGGACTTAGGGATCTCCAACAAAACAACTTACTTACTTAGGCCGGCAACGCACCTGCCATTCCACTGCTGTTGGGGTTGTTTCTGGGCGGCGGTAGACACTTACCATCAGGTGAGCCGCATTCTCGTTTGTCCCATCTTCTATAAAAGATAGAAGTGTCAAGCAGTCCTCAATTTAAAACGTATGATACGTTTTAAGGACAACCACGTGTTTATTTTATTTAGATTAACTTAACCCGACAAATTAAAAGAAAAAGAACGTCATCAACAATTAACCTGTTTGCTGTTCTTTCTGAACTAGCGGGTTAACATCATTTATTAATTTTGCACATTGTAACTCTTTGTTTGAAGTGCAATAAACACTTAATAAACTGCAAAGCATAAAAAGGAATTTTTACCAAGAAACGAATGGTAAAGAATTATTATAATGATTTATATATTTTGGCAGTTTTATTCTATAACCGACACAGAGACGCAAATAAAATTAGTATAATATCATAAAATCTAAACATAATATTATTATGTATGCAGAATACCCGTTTACAACGGTAACAACATTATTTTCTCAATTTTATTTAAAGTGCATTTTATGTCTGCAGCCGATAACGGATAAACCATTATATAATGCTAGTGATAATTAAAAAAAATATTTCTATTTATCTTAAGAATATAAATTTTTAATTTATATATCAACGCAAAATAGCAGCTTAACGCTGCTGTGTTTCGTATGTTGAGTGTAGAAAACCGAATATTTTTTTTTTACTGGAAAGGAGGTGTAGTGTAGTGCTCGCACGTTAATATACTTTAGTGTTAAGGTAGAATATAAGAATAGATTTTAATAAAATTCGCACACCGTGTGCAGTTTGGTCCAGCTTGAGAGATAGGATAGTATTTTTTTTTTTTTAAAAAAAGCTAATGCATTTTGTGATGTATGTAAAAGTAACATAAATATTAACAATGTAACTATTTCTAAACTTCTGTGTAAATTAAGGAAATGTTTAAAACTATCCTTGTAAGGTATATTTTACTTGCATTCATATTATAAAATATTGTAAAAGTTGTATCTTGAAATTAGGCGTGAATCACACCGTGTCATCCTAGTCCGATGTAATTATAAACGATGCCTTATGCGTATACGTGCTAGGATTACAATTTGTATTTTGATCTGTGTGTTGCTATATTAATTATAATGATTGCGTTGCTTAACATTGACTTTTTTGTTCTGTTTATCTTAATGTGAAATGTAATAATTTATTTTTGGTTTTATATTGTTTGAATATTTAAATCATAAGCTAGTTAGTAGTAGCATAGTTAAACTATTATAATTTATTATTTTCTTGGAAAACAGTACTAATTTGAGTAGATTATGAAAGTATTTTCTTCGGATAATACGATTTTGAAACTCACTACGTAAATGTTTTACACAACTTGTTTGTTGTTCCCATATTGTGAACCTCAATCCCTGACTGACACTGTAACTAAATATTATACGAGGTTATTTTATGACATAAAGTAAAAGATGTGATTAAATGTATGGTTAAGTTACGGAATACATAACTATAAATGAAAATATTGATAATGTATAGTTGCGAGAGTAAGATAAAGAAAATTATCGGAGGCTAATATCCACATACAATCAGCCTGTTCAGCTGAGAGTTTGGAAAACCTAATAGCCGATTAATTTTTTTAAGGTTGTTCGGACACGATTAAATGCGGAATAAGTTTTAATGTATTTTAATGAGGGAAATGATAATTTATTATGAATTGTATAGGAATATTGTCCACTATCTTGATCATATATGTAAGCGAGCCGTGTACGTGAAAGTTATGGTACAATTAAATAATGAATTACATGAGCTGAAATGTAAAGAAGTGAATTAAATGATATTGGTAATTTTCTTGATCACGTATATATGCGAGCCGTGTACGTGAAAGAAATGACATACATGTGTAATGAATAGCTAAAGTACTAGCTGCTAGCCCGGCAGACGTTGTTCTGCTCTTTTCGACGACCCTTTGTCATAGCCTATTAAAATCCTTAAATTTTCAAAAAAATGTAAGTCACTCATGGTCAAAAAAAAACTATCCTATCTCTCAAGCTGGACCAAAATGCGCACGGTGTGCGAGTTTTATTTAAATCGGTTGAGTAGTTTAGGAGCCCATCGCGGACAAACTACGTGGCATGTAATTTATATATATATATATTATCATTATTGTCCTGACTAGATAAATGATAGGCATAATAACAAAATGATTAAAGATACGAGTAAATAATATTGTAAATTTTCGTGAAAATTAAAACATAATTTTATGTTATACATAATTATGCCTGATTATGTCAATTATACTACTGTGACTATGCATTTTTGCGTTCTAGATATGTCTTAGATTATAGTTTTCATAATGATATTTACCTTTTTTAGAATAATCTTAAGGATCTATTTTAAGAATTGATAAATAAAATATAGATAGCATATTTTTTTATTCTTTTGTCGGTGGGAGGTGTAGTGTAGTGCTCCCACGTTAATATACTTTAGTGTTAAGGTAGAATAATGAAGTAGTCTAATTAAAGTTTTAGTACCAACCACACGTCTCCTTCATTGAAACCTTTCCTATAATTACAGAGGCATTCCATCTTAGTACTCACGGATGACACTTACAATCAGGTGGACTGCGTGCTCGTTTCTCACACTTATCCTATAAAAATACCAAAAAGCTCTCAAATCGTTATTAATTTCTTTATAATCAACAATTATTGTTCTAGGACTTATGAAAAATCGCTCATCAAATATTCCATATAAAATAAAACCGTTATCTTTGTATCTCTACCTTTGAAAATTATCAGAGTGTACGAAAGTACGAAAACATCATAAAAGTATCTAGCAACGTACGCACACAAGCACCGGGCTCACCTACATTTTAAAAATTAAACATATTCCTGTACGAGTTTTCTTAATTGTTGGTACAGTTTATAATAGTTTTTATATCATTGAAATATAAACAATGATTACATAATAACATAATTACAATTTTTATTATTATTAATTTTTATTAGCGAATTACGTTAGCTGCGGCCGGTGGTTCGAAAAAAAACCAAATTTACTTATAAAATATATTTAAAATAAAATTAAAAATTATGTTACTATAGCTAATTAATCTAACAGAATGAGCGCTGTGTAAGTGAGTACGTGATATTTTATACATCCGGCACGTGGCTTGAATTGCTGCGCCTGCATTCCTGTTGGTTTACATAGCAACTGTTCTAGGTGTAGTAGTCAGCGATCTTCATATCATAGGTATATGTAACTCCTCCACCCTCAGAACGGCAACTATTTGACTATGTTCAGGGAAAATGTTGCAGGAATTTCGGAGTTTCCATGATCTTCTGAATTAGGTGTTGGTGATTGCGCTGCTTTGCTCGTTTCCTTTCTGCATCTTGATATGTAGCGACGGGTGGCCAGTATAAAGATAAGGATACCTCCACTCGATAATATGATATAAAAGGGAATTGTCGTATGATATAATGTGTCACTTATGGCACGTAGTTGTACTGGTGATTGAGATGAGAATTTTGTCTTGGATGCTGTGTAATCCTTGGAGATGGATTGAGTTTAGGTGGATGCGGGTAGATGCTGTAGCTTGTTCCGGAGATCTGAAAGGTAGTCCAGTGAGCTTTAGAGGTTGACCTTTTATCTCATTATTGTCGTTGACGATGGTGAATTTGGCAGTTTTGAGAAGACAGCTGGCTGGAATCGTAATGAGATAACTCCCTAGTAGCATGGTGAATTCTTTTCTTCCGCAAGACAATTGTACCTTGCTATAGTGTGGAAAGGACAGGATATAATGCTGGTCATCTAGTTTTTCCATCGCTTCTTTTGATAGGATGATAGTAGTAAGATTGCAGGCTTCTTGTATGACTTGCTTGGTGATCAACTCTTGGATGCAATCGGGTTGTGTTCGAATCTGATAGGTAGTGTGTTCTTCACAGAGATACCAGTGGTTAAACTTCGGACATTCTGTCTCAATGTACACGAATGATAACTCGTTAGTTGCTATGAAGGGATAGGTTGGGATAAGGGCCTGTGAATTTTTATTTGGGACAATGGATAATCTATATAAATCAAAATTATCTCTAGAAGTTATAGGAAATTTAAAGATGAACACGATTTGTTTCTCCGTGTAATATGAGCCGGGTTTTATTACGTCATAATAGTCTCTGAGTTCTAAATTTAATATCTGATCTGAGCTGTAAATATTTCTAAGCTTACTTAACATGGAACCTAATACGTCTATATCTATCATAGAGTGGTGCGTGCTAGATGCACGAATAAAAGCTAAAGTGTTTTCTATTCTAATTAATTCTAGCATTAAGTCCTCTACATTATCACTAATTATTTCTAACAATTGCGCGAATTTAGCGTATTTAATTAAACTAGTTTGTCTATATGCATTACTATTTAATATAAGTATCAAAGTCTCATTAATTTTTCTTTGATTTTCCGCTATTTTAATAATTGCATTACTATGCTTAGACATCCATTCTTTACTTAAGCTGAGATGTTGATCGAATTCGGATGCAACGCTCTGTTGATTATCCTTAAGGGTTTTAATTGCCTCGTTTTATCTTAACGCGTCTGTATAATCTAAGTTACCAGTTATGCTTTTTATGACTGAACCAAGAATATCTATAAGACCTCTTTTAGCTCTATTGGGCTCTAGGGTTCTGAGATGACTTAACACCTTGCCAAGTTTGTTAGACAGATAATCTATTTGGATTTCGTACAGTAAATAAGTACAGTTGGTTTTGGAAAGTCAGTAGTTGATTCTGTAGGGAGTGGATATTACCTTCAATGTCATCAAGTCGTACGTACTGTAAAAATGTATGGTAATAAGTAGTCAATTTCGTGGGTCCTAGTTTATACGGTAGTAGTCCTGGTCCGTCTGATAGACTTTCAAGTTTTATCTCTGTCGTCTGAGTCCTTTGAAGGAGCATTATTAGCAGTATCCTGCAACAAATTAACTGCTTTAGGAACACGCTTGAGCCGTGATTTTGCTAATGGACCACGTTTTTTAGATGTATATATATGAATAGGTAAATCGGCTAATACAGTGTCCTGAGTATAACGTGGTGCGGTTTTTTGGCGGGCGGCAAATGGATTTTTAATAAAAACTTGCTGCTGCGGCGCGTATTCTATTTCCGGTTCGCGGTCCTTATTCTTACTCTATATAATGGCTGTGCGATTGGCTAGTGACGTGCTATTAATAATTTCGTACACCTTTTTCATTTGATCCCTATGCGTCTGTACATACTGCTGTAGTAGTTTCTGGGTTATGTTGATGTCAAGACAGTCTCTATGGTCAAAGTGTCCCGTTAATAAGTCAAATGGTCGACATCTAGTAAAACTGTGTATTGAGCTATTGTAGGCTATTATTGCGTAAGGCATGAGATTGATGACCGGTTCGTCCTTATGTTGTAATTTTAAAATTCTAATATGTTCCAAAAGGGTCGAATGGAACCTTTCAATATTACCGTTATCGTTAGGAGAATGGGTTAAAATACGATGGTGATTTATCTTATGGAGTCTAGTAAATTCTAAGAATAATTGATTAGTGAACTCTGTTCCGTTGTCAGTAATTATTGTTAGGGGAACACCGTGATGGGTACAATATTGTAGAAGGGCCTGTAATATACTAATAGCGGTTCCGTCGCGTAAATGGTAAGCTTGTCCGTATTTTGTAAAAACGTCTATAAAAGTTACATATTTTTCACCTTGAACTGTAAAGAGGTCCATGTGAATTATCTCAAAGGGTTTGGTTGCAGGTGGTACTACATTAAATTGAGGTCTTACTGGGTTTCTATCATATTTGGCCTGTCCGTAGATGGTACACTCGTTAATAAATTTTGTAATATGGTCTTTCATTTTTGGCCAATACTATTTGCGAGATAATGCTAGGTAACACTCATTAATACCACGGTGGTTGGTTTTACCGTCGTGATAGTGACGAATAATTTCTTGTTGTCGCAAATATTCCTTAACATTCTCTAACTCGAATTTAGTTAAAACAAGGTTAAGTGAAGAGGTTTTAAATTTATCCTGTAAGATTGGTATTACTTTATATAATGCTAAAGGTCGGTCTATTAAGAGAGCTGTTTTGATTTTCGGATTGACATACTCTTTTACAGCGTTTATGACGTCTTCTTCGAGACTATTTTCAGATAGTTGAATGCTAACACGTGTATGGGTATCGAAGGGTTTAGTCACAATGGTTTTTCGTTTAACGTCGCTAACAACAGTCAAGTGAATCTGTCTATTAAACTTATTGAGTGGTTCGTCAGTTATAGGAATTTCAAGTATAGGGTGTTCGTTACTGGTGTGTACGGTCTCAGTCGAAGAGTTCGCCATACCTTCGCTTGGGTTGCCTATTAACGAGTTTAGTTCGTCAATTTCGTTCATTAACATCCTTATGTCTTCATTGTGAATCTCTATACATGAGAGAGCATCGGCATTGGTGTTAATTTTGCCTTTCTTATAAATTACTGTAAAGTCATACTCACTGAGTCTAAGTCGCCATCTTGTGAGACGAGAATTTGGTTCTTTCAAATTCATCATCCACTGCAATGGTTTGTGGTCTGTCAAAATTTTAAATTTACGTCCAAACAAATATGGTCTAAAGTATTTCGTAGCCCAGACTATGGCGAGAAGTTCTTTTTCGATTGTACTGTAATTAACTTCGCTTTCGTTTAACGTACGAGAAGCGTAGCAGACTTGTTTGTCGGATCCTATTAGACCTTGTGACAGTACGGCACCAATGGCAAAGTTAGAAGCATCTGTCGTTAGGTTAAACTCTTTAGTAAAGTCTGGATATTGCAAGATGGGATCGTTTGTCAAAAGAGACTTACATTTTTCGAAAGCGTTAACGTAATTATTGTCTATTGTTACCTTTTTGCCTTTTTGCCTTAGTGTCTTAACACTGAGTTAATGGTTTAGTAATACGGGCGAAATCCGGAATGAACTTTCTGTAATAACCGAGAAGGCCTAAAAATTGTTTAATTTCTTTTGGATTCTTTGGAATGGGGTATTTTTGTACAGCCGAAATTTTATCGGGGTTTGGCTTAATACCGTCCCTGGTGATAATATGACCGAGATAAGCCAGTCTACTAAATACTTTCTCTAGGTTAACTATGTGTTCTTGGAGTGAAGTGCTGAACACAATTATGTCATCTAGGTATACAAGGCATATATGATTCTGTAGCCCCCTTAAGACGTTGTCCATAAGTCTCTGGAACGTAGATGGACTGTTCTTCAGGCCCATTGGCATGCGAAGGAATTCGAAATGGCCATGCTCTACATTAAAAGCGGTTTTTGCTATGTCCTGAGGGTCCATTTCTACCTGATAAAATCCGCTTGCTAAGTCCAAGGTGGTAAAATATTGGCACTTCCCTAATTTGTCAAGAACATCACTAATGTTCGGGATGGGGTATTTATTGTCAAGTGTCTTTTCGTTTAATTTGCGAAAGTCGACTACAAGACGTCACTTCTGTTTGCCAGAAGCATCTACTTTCTTTGGCACAACCCAGATGGGTGAGCTCCATGCAGATTCGGAAGGTCTTATAATACCCTGATCTAACATTTTGCTTATTTGGTCCTTAACTTCTTGTCTATGTATGAACGGATAACGATAGCTTTTAGTGTGTATTGGTACTTCGTCCGTGGTTCGAATCCGATGTTTTATTCTATTTGTGAAAGTGAGGCTTTCACCTTCTATGTAAAAAACGTCCGAGTAACGAGAGCAAAGTGCTACTAAATTAGCCTTTTCCTCCTCGTTTAGGTGGTCTGTACGTAATCGCGAAACTACGTCTTTTGCACTCAATATTAAATAATTCCGCGTGGGCTGGTCGGTCGAGTGAAAATATTATATCGTTTGGCGTTGGGTTCTCTACCTCAATATAACCGCGATTATTGACGACAGTGGTAACACATTCGTGAATAGTGCAATTACATAGAACCTGTTCCATAATATAGGCTTCGCCATCCCTTGTATCCAATGGAACTCTAATAATTTTCGAAGAGTTTGCAGGTATTATATCTTCGTATAAATTAACATTACGCGAGTTATATAATTTTATGGGATTACATGTTACTAATTGTCCCTTTTTTAAATCTGTATGGGCCTCCCATTTACTTAATAAATCCAAACCTATAAGGCCGTCAAAATAGTCGTGAAAGCGATATACAAAGAATTTCACTTTATCGGAATCATTAAATTCAGAAAAACAAGGTAACGTTATAGAATAATTATTACGACTTGTCGCGTGTATATTTGTTACTTCGAACGGGTCAAAATTTAGTGGGAAATCGCTGAAAAATTTTCCTACAGCTTCAGGGCTAATAAAAGATTGATTCGCGCCAGTATCTATCAAAAATTTTAATGGGGGGTTTGCTATCTGTATATATGGTAATTGTCTTTGAGTCTGAAGATTTAATTCTATTTTGGTTTTTTTATAGTCGAATCGTCCTGAAAATCCTGATCGGAGTGCTTAGATTCTACTTGTGATTGATTTTGAATATAATAATTATTATCTTGGTTTTCGTCAGTCTCATATCATATCTCAGGTCATAATAAGAAAAATCAGAAGCGAAATCCGGGGCATAAGCATTGTTAAAGTCGGTATAGTGGGTGTAGTATGCGTACTCGTATTCAGGGTTATACTCGTAATATGAATCGTTATACGCAGCGCATTCGTTTGTATTCATTTCGCGGGATTTAAAATAATTTGTTGGTGGCGGATTGCCAAATTTATTCCAGTCATGTCCTGTCAACATTTTTGTTTATGGTAAAGCCTTGGGAATAAAACGCTGGACTCCACTCATGGAGGTTGTTGAGGGTTATTTCGGGGTGGTAATCGGAACACGTTACTACGCTGGTTGTAGTTAGGAGGGGGTGCACCGAACATGCGCTGGGTATTAGTTGGCATGCGCTGTTGGTGTGGTACGGGTTGAGGAAATTTGAACGGCTGAGGTGGGGGTCTATAAGGTCTTTGCCCAACAGGAGCTGGCCAATTAGGTACTGGAGTTTGGAAAGGTTGATGTTGAGGAATGGAAGGTGGTGTGGATGGTGGAATGAACTTGGGGGAATGTTGACTTTTTATGGAGTCGTTGCGCTGTTGGAGATACATAATGTTTAATTCCTCCTGTACATATTCTAATGCTTTCTCTACTGTCGACGGTCGCATGCAACGTATACGAGATACTAAAGGTTCCTTTAAGCCGCGCATATGCTTGCATTGCCACTTTCCTATAAAGATCCCGTTTGGCATCGATGGTGGTCGGTATGGTCTCATGTAAGGACACGTAAGTCATTATCGTGCTAAACAAAGTTTGGCAATGGTCGTAAAATTTTTGTGGAGTTCTATTGCCTTGCGAAGCTAAGGAGAGGTCGTTATATAAAGCCGTTTCGTCCCGCTGGTCGGAAAAATTATTTATTAGTGCTGTCCTAATACCTAACCAATTTTCAGGAATGCCATTAGAGTTTATAGTGCAGGCAGTGGTTCCTGTTATTTTGTTAAGAATACCGTTCAAAAGACATAAATTAGAAAATTCACTACCGGGCGCATTGCTTAGGTACTGCGAGGCTAGTGTGTCACATATTTTTATAAATATAGTTAAAACGTTAGGGTTCCCATCAAACTCCGGGACGAGGCGTAAAGCCTTAAAAATTGTGTCCGGGTCATGGGCCATCTCTGTTAAATTTAATTCTAAATCTAAATCGGTTTGCCTATTATTATCTAATATATGACGGTGAGCCTGTCGAGATTCAGGCTCCCGAGAACGAGTTACTCTAGGATGATAAATCTTGATGGGAAAGATTTAAAACTTAGGGATAAGGGAGAGCAACACGAGATCAATTCAAGTGTACTCACGTGGATTTCATCTGGTTTCTCTCGATGAATCGAAGGCTGGATTCTCCTCCTGATCTGCGGCTGGTCCGTAGATCCGGATACTCTTCGAAGGGACTTGATAGCCGCCGGGGTGCTTCACGGTTCATCATCATCATCATTACAGCCTTTCACAAGTCCACTGCTGAACATAGGCCTCCCCCAAGTAATGCCACAAAGCACGGTCCTGAGCCACCTGCATCCATCGACTTCCTGCATGTCTTACCAGGTCGTCACTCCATCTAGTGGGGGGTCGCCCTACACTACGCCTACCGGTACGAGGCTGCCACTCGAGAACCTTTCTTCCCCATCGGTTATCGGTTCTTCGAGCTATATGGCCGGCCCATTGCCACTTCAGCTTACTAATCCGTTGGGCTATGTCGGTCACTCTGGTTTTACTGCGGATATCCTCATTTCTGAGTCTATCACGCAGAGAAACTCCGAGCATAGCCCTCTCCATAGCTCGCTGAGCGACCTTAAGCGTCCTCATACGGCCAGCAGTGAAGGACCACGTCTCAGATCCATAAGTCATCACTGGCAACACGCACTGGTTGTACAATCTAG
The DNA here is from genome assembly GCA_036936625.1 of Parnassius smintheus behrii. Taxonomy (NCBI): domain Eukaryota; kingdom Metazoa; phylum Arthropoda; class Insecta; order Lepidoptera; family Papilionidae; genus Parnassius; species Parnassius smintheus. The sequence continues at coordinate 16,183,321 of JAUPFT010000010.1, read as the reverse complement.
TTTTTAGAGATTGAGGTATACCTGACGAAAAGATATGTCGTAATTTCCCGAACGCTGCCCAGCCGAGTTGAATCCGTCGATTGACCTCTCGGTCGAAGTTGGACTTACCTAGTCGGACTATTTGTCCCAGGTAAACGTACTTGTCAACAACTTCGAGCATAGTGCTCCCAACAACTACCGGCATAGGTGTGACATGGACATTGAACATGATCTTTGTTTTGTCCATGTTCATCTTAAGACCTATCCGTTGGGAGGCACTATTGAGGTCATTGAGCATAGTGCTTAAGTCCTCCAGCGATTCTGCCATAAGGACTATATCGTCGGCAAATCGAAGGTGAGTGATGTACTCGCCATTGATGTCAATACCGTATCCTTTCCAGTCCAGTAGCTTGAAAACGTCTTCCAATGCAGCGGTGAAGAGTTTCGGGGATATAACGTCACCCTGTCTTACACCTCTCTGCAGTTGGATAGGTTTCGAGCTCTGGTTCTGTACTCGGATAGCCATCGTAGCCCTACTGTACAAACACTTCAGCACTTCGATATACCGACAGTCAACTTGGCACCGCTGAAGGGACTGTAGCACCGCCCAAATTTCGACGGAATCAAAGGCTTTCTCATAGTCCACATACGCCAGGCAAAGTGGCAGATTGTACTCTTCAGTCTTCTGTACAATCTGCCGCAGGGTATGTATGTGGTCTATGGTACTGAAGCCTTTTCGGAAACCGGCTTGTTCGGGAGGCTGGAAGTCGTCAAGTCTGCGTGCGAGACGATTCGTAATGACTCTCGAAAACAGCACGTAGACGCGGCTCAGAAGGGAAATCGGTCTGTAGTTCTTTAAGAGAGCGTTGTCGCCTTTCTTAAAGAACAAGACCACCGCACTTCTGCTCCACGCCTCTGGAGTAGTGCCACCATGGAGGACGGAATTGAAGAGCTTCTGAAGGACTACAAGTACCGGTGTTCCACCCGCTTTCAGAAGCTCCGCTGTAATTCCATCCTCGCCTGGGGCCCTGCCGTTTTTAAGGTGCTGGAGAGCCATTCTAATCTCGCTTAGACTGACGTCCGGGATATCATCGGAATAGTGTCGGATAAGACTTGCTCTTGGATCGTTACTCACACTTGCGTGTGGCTCCAACGATGATGTGTACAGCTGCCCATAGAACCTCTCAATCTCACTCAAAATCTCAGGTGTCCCGGAAACGATGTTGCCACACTCAGTCTTCAGCTTTGACAGTTGGCTCTTTCTGGCAGACAGATCTCTGGCAAAGACTTTGGAGCCCTGGTTCCGCTCGATCGCTTCTTTAATACGAGAAGTATTAAAGTTGCGTAAGTCTCGCCGCATGCATTTGGAGATCTGTCTGTTCAGTTGCCTGTATGCTGTCAAATCTGTTGACGATTGCAGCCTCATCTCCCGTCTAACAGCCATGAGATTAAGAGTGTGATCGGAGAGTTTTTGTGTTCTTCTGCGGCGGGTCTTGCAGAACTTAGCTCCGACCGCATGGACAGTTTCCACGAGCTTGTCGTTCATATCGTCCACTGCATTGCAATCTTCTAGGCACTGGAAGCGGTTACGTAACTCGAGCTGAAAGGTTTCGGGATTCTGGATTAGAGCACGAGGGGGACGGAGCGTTGACTTCATTAGACGAGACCTCTCCAACTTAACGTTTAGGTTCAGTGTGCCTCTAACCATTCGGTGATCGCTGCCAGTTTTCACCCTTGCGATCACTGAGACATCACTGAACAGTTGGCGTCTGGTCGTCATAATGAAGTCAATCTCATTTTTTGTCGAACCGTCGGGGCTCGACCAGGTCCACTTCCTGTGGGGCCGCTTCTGGAAGAAAGAGTTCATCATAAAGAGTCCCTCTTTCTCCATAAAGTCGGCCAGCTGCTGGCCCCTTCGGTTCCGTTGCCCTACTCCAAATTTCCCTACCTTCAGCTCACCGCTTTCTCTTGTGCCTAGTTTTGCGTTGAAGTCTCCCATCAACACCGTGTAGTGGGTTTTTGAGGAATGTATGGCTCTGGAAATATCCTCATACATTTCCTCCACCTCCTCATCGGGGTGTGCCGAGGTTGGTGCGTAAACCTGAATGACCTTCAGCGAATACCGTTTCACGGTTATGAAAAGATATTCCCTAACTATCGCAAAACTACCCCTGAGTATCCTACCGACTGCGCCAATTACGTTAGCTGCGGCCGATGATTCGAAAAAAAACCAAATTTACTTATAAAATATATTTAAAATAAAATTACAAATTATGTTACTATAGCTAATTAATCTAACAGAATGAGCGCTGTGTAAGTGAGTACGTGATATTTTATACATCCGGCACGTGGCTTGAATTGCTGCGCCTGCATTCCTGTTGGTTTACATAGCAACTGTTCTAGGTGTAGTAGTCAGCGATCACATTGTTTTTTACTTTTGGAGCGATTATTTCCGAAATTATTGACATTATCAAAGAATGATTTTAGTAAACCCCTATTCATTTCTAAATACCTTTCCAACAATATATCACACATAGGGTTGAAATTAAAAAAAAATCACTTCCCACTTTATATTTAGGGGGGCTACCCTAATAAAACATTTTTTTCCAATTTTTATTTTACTACTTTGTCGGCGGGATTGACACACATATTGGTACCAAATTTCAGCTTTCTAGTGCTAACGGTCACAGAGATTAAGCGAGGACGGACAGACGGACAGACAGACATGGCGAAACTATAAGGGTTCCTAGTTGACTACGGAACCCTAAAAACTATAGATTGTGAATACGAAAATAAAAAAATAAGAAAAATAATACATGTTACATGTAAACTGTAATCGCTAACCGGCGTGGCGCCAACTGTGGAAAATGCTCCCACCTATGAGGCAATCTATGTAGAGGCTACTATCTACATATAACGAATTATATCCGTACATCGTAATTATAAGTTTTAAAAGATGTTCTCTCTCAACTCGTAGGCGCAATAAAGTGTAGTAATCTCTGATTTTAGTCTACTGCGTAAATCTGATTACCTTGTTTACGAGTCTGTTAATGAATTGTGGGATCTACGCCAAGCCTAAATTGAGAGAAAGGTAATGGTAAAGGTACGTGTCACGGGTTAGCAACAACATTGTGAAGTAATAAAGGAGTTCTGTATGATGAGTATATATATATATATATATATATATATATATATATATATATATATATATATATATATATATATATATATGTATAGTGAGTATGAGATGTATCAATTTTGTATAATGTGTAATATATCAATTTTGAGCATATACGAGGGCGGCACTGAAAATTTCGAGAATCATGGAAGTGACACAACATTACTATTTAAAAATGTATTTATTGCTTTTCGAAGTATTTTCTGCGAAATTTGACACATTTTTTCATACGATGGAACCAATCATTGAAGCAACCATTCCATTCGGAAGTTGGGGTTTCCAAAATGGCCACAGCTTCTTCAGGTGATGAAAATCTCTGTCCACGCAATTTATTCTTTATTTTAGGGAAAGTATAGAAATCATTAGGGCTTAGGTCGGGGCTGTACGGCGGATGGTCTAATAATTCTATGTTTTCTTGCTCTAAAAACTCTTTTGTTCTGTGTGCGGTGTGAGAACTCGCATTGTCGTGATGGAGGATGATGCGGCGGTTGCAGTTCTTTTTACGGAGTTGAGAAACGACCTGTGGCAAACAAATGCTAGCACACCATTCTGCATTAACCGTTCTTTGTTGCTCAAGAGGAATAGTCGTAAAATGGCCGGTTTTGGAGACAAGCGTGGCCACCATTTTTTTTGCAACACTCCGTGAACGAACAATTTTTGTTGGCTTTAACTCATTTTCGAACACCCAAACTCGTGACTGGTTTTTTGTTTCGGGTTCGTACGCGTATATCCAGGATTCGTAACCTGATACGATGTTGTATACAGCATTTGAGGAACCTGCGTGGAATCTTTCGGGAGTTCTGACGCACCAAGTAACGCGAGCCGCTTTTTGCTCTTCACAGAGCGAATGCGGTATCCATCGGGAAAACAACTTTCTTACACATAATTGTTCATGCAAGATTATTTGTATTTAACTCATGCCAATGTCTAAAGTTGCCCGAATTTCGCGATATGTCACATGTCGATCTTCCTCAATCAGCTTACGCACAGCATCAACGTTTTCTTGGGTGACTGCAGTTTTTGGACGACCTTGACGGAGATCATCATTGAGCTTGACAAGTCTACGTTGAAATTCAGCAAACTAGCGATAAATTGTGGTTTTGGATGGGGATTCATCACGAAATGCAGAAATCATCGGGTCAACACACTGTTTTTGTGTTAAACCACTTCGAAAGTCATAATAAATCATCGCTCTTGAATTTTCTCGAGTCAATTCCATTTTCTCAACGACAAAACAAGTTTTACAAAACCTTGTGACAAGACCGAGAATCTTTTTAAAATAAATAAATGGTATTCTGTTTTTAAAAACAAAGAGTTTTCAATTAAAAAAAATTAATATGATAGGAACAGTGGAAATTTCCATTCCCGATACTATTAGTGCAGCCTAGTAAAATTTACTTACCTCTTATTTCATATATATATATATATATATATATATATATATATATATATATAGTTTTTAAGGGTTACAAAGAAAGGTAGTTGAATGGTGGTCATAATTTACAATTTTTTCGCTGGCTCATTAATTGGGCTCCTAATTATCTGTGGTCGCACAGCGGTGCAACTGTGCTTTGAATCCCGCTAATTTAAGTAGCCAGGTAACAGACACCAAGAAACGGCCGCGCTGTAACTAGTTAAGTTATTTGTCATATTTTAATGCATCAAACTACATGAAAATATAACGTTACTTGCTATGCTTTATAGTAAAGAGGGTGGGATCTTTGGGTACACTGTGTTATTACAACGAAACTGTCACTTTACTTTTTAATATTAAAGATAAAGAATTTTATTTCGCAAATACATGTACATGGTAATATTATAGGTAGTGTATTCAGCCATATTTTACCAGTAGGCGTGCAAAAAATACAGAATTATAAACTAATCTCTTAATATAGTTACAAAATAAAATAATAACACAGAACCAAACATATTTCAGATTTTTAACATTAAACAGTCTTAATCTCAAAATTAATTTTTTTTCAGACAAGAACTCTTTTAAGCTATCGTATGCTTTGACTGTCAATAAGCTTCTAAGCCTTTTTTAAATATCGATAGCGGCAATTCTTTCCAACTTTTAGGTATTTTATTATATATGACTGGAGCCACGCAGTAGGTACTTTTGCGCATTGGTGCTGTCTTAGCGGATTGATGACACAAAAGGGTATTGTAACTAGCTTTGTTTTACTTAATACAAAACGAAGACTATTTAGAGTACGCATGTTGATATTTTTTTCTAAAACTACTGGACTGAAAGCCGGAGCTGAAGGCTTGTGCTACGATGAATAATCTTAATTTGCTTTGTAGACAGCAACTTTGATTATTAAAATTAAAAGCGAATAAAGCGACTTTACAATTTGTTTTCATTATTATTTTATAAGTGTGAACTTCAATGTGAAGGGTATAATTTTAAAGTTAACCTATGAGTAGTAAAATATGCTGATAGGTTTTTACGATACAGCTCTTTGAACAATATCACCCAAAAAGCTCTTGTCTCTATAAATGTTTTTTTTTGGTTTTAGAGCCTTTTGAAATATTTAGAGACGATGGTAAGAGCGAGTTCCTTACCATCGTATCGTATCGTCAGTATGTCTTTAGTTCCTTGGGAGAGAGGCAGAGCCATAGTGTAGGATGCTACTAACGTAGACACTTTGGCAAGCTCTCATCTCAGGGGTACCTAGAACCGGGGCAAATGTGCTTGACACTTCTTGAAAACCGGAAGCTTTGCTTAGAAAATATGAGTTAGTAGTTTATTAGTTATTTATTCGGTAAATAGTGATTTCTATCGATCAACCCTGGATGATTTCTCGTTTCGATTTCCTTGAATTATATGTAATAATTTTCCTTCTTTTTCATAAAACTGTTATAATCAACAGTCGGATATGGGGCTTTCCATTTGTAGTAAGGAGTTGTCTTAAACACCATGCATGGCCTTAACAATCACAGTACCAGATGTTTTGCACATTCGATTCTGCTCTTCGTCGTTGGTTCATGTCTTTAAAACCTTGATTTAGCGAGATAAGCATACCACCAGCCTTGACAGCCGTAAGTTCTTTCTAGCATTTTCTATAGTCGCTTATAAAGTCTCTTAAAACACACATCGTATCGTAGATAATGTTAAAATTAATTAGCTATAATTCGCGTAATAAAATAAAATGATGGCTCTTATCTAGTTTGAAGAGCACTTCCCGTCTTCCTTCAATAATCTCATCACCATAATCCTAATACTACTACTCCCAATCCACTACGCAAGAAAAGAATCATCACCGTCGGCAATATGACACCTGTTTCACCTATAAACGAGGTATCATAAGGCGAAATTAATCTGGTATCTACGATGGCTTAAGTGGTTGTCTTTGCGGGTATTTTTTATACATCAATAGTATAATGAATTTCCGCAAAGAAACAGTATTAGTAATTATATTACGGTATTAATCATTCCACCTATTTGATGAGATATATCGAATAAAAATGTAAATTCAGCATCCGAAGTGGCGCTTATATCAGGTTATGCCTATTTAAAAGTCCCATGTCAAGCGGTGGAGTTTATCGGGTGCATAAAGAAAAGTGAAAAAATGTTTTAAAAGATTTTAATTTTTCTGTTTAGAGTTAAAAAAGCTTTTATTATAAAATACTATATGACGAAACAATTTCAGTCTGAACTAAACCTTTAATTAAAGAAATGATAAATATTCACCCAACATGAAAAACATTAAAAATACTTTTCACGTTTCTGGTAGTTTCTCAATTACGCAACTTGGAGTACAACCGCCACTGGCTCTCTTGTTTAAATAGTCTTAATATAACCTCAGCCTTGTAGCCAGGTAAATGAAAATGAATTATAAACTTATCTTTGAATTGCGACTTTGCAAACTGTGTAGTTAATTGTGTATTCAAATTAAAAAAATTAAACATTATAACAAGTAAGGTATTTGTATTTAAAATTTACTTATTGGTTTTTTACAGGCTTTCAATGAGAATTATTTTAAATCTATATCGAATAACAATTATTGTATTCTACCTATTTTGTTGGTCTGGGACTAGTCCCATGTTTATGTGGAACTAACTACTTAAAGAAGGTGTTATTTGTGTTACTTGCCTAGCATGTCCTAAAAGGTGACTAAATCGTTTTATAATAGGAGAAGTACGTACAAAATGACATACACGGACAAAATGACACAGGTATCATAATTCAAATTCTGTCAATTCTAGCCCGTCCTAGATAACAATATCACGTGACTACCAGCTCATACCTATCTGTCAAAACGTGAACTCGCGCCTGTCTTTCGTTCGGGTGTCATAGCCGACAACAAAAATTGGTAGTTTACGAGTTTTTTTTTTGATGGCAGGGAGTTTTTTGTATCAATATTATATTTTTCGTAGTTTTACCTTGCTTATACATTTATTACACCCCTTAGGTACTTATTGTTGCATTTGAATAACTTTTTCTGTAAATAATATTAATTTTGAATTTATAGTCGAGTTTTGATTTTTTATAACGCTATAAGGCCAAAGTGACATACGTAGGTAACGGACAAAATGACTTAGGTATGTCGTTTTATTCATAAGAACTTAATGAGCTAATTGTGCACTAGCATATCTTTATTCAATGTTGTTAATTTCTTTAGAGGTAAAACTTTACAAAAACACCTTACAAAAACGATACAGTTCTAACAACCGACTAATAAACAAGGCTAATAAATAATTCAATATCAAACATTGGTCAAGACCTTATTTTACCCGCTCCAAATCAAAATCCGTTGGTAATAAAGAACGCCCTTCTTCCTACACTCTAGTAGTGCCAAACATGAATGCAATTAAGTCAAATAAAAACAACAAAAAACCTAAAGCTCTTGCAGGAAAAAGGAGAAGAAACGTTACCAAAACCTTGTTCGAAGAAGTCGGTGAAGAAGAAAATTTGGCAGGCAACGCTCAAGATGACGAAGAGATTTTTCCCGTCAAGACCTGGAGAAGACTGGTTGCGGTGTTTAAGTCTTTCGCAGTGGACCCACGCTTCTTGCGCGGACGTCCCTAAACGAACAAAGCAATTCATTTGCGAGCCTTGTTGTTAATGTTGTAAATTTAGTGCGTGTCATTTTGTCCTTATGCTACGGACAAAATGGATTTTCGTTGAACTCAGTTAAACTTTAATTTAAAAAAAAGTCAGTTTATCTTTCAAATATCCATTAGAATTCATAGGTATAAAACCAAAGATTACTGGTGTACAATATGAATGTGCTCTGATTACATGTGATACAAAACTGTATGTCATTTTGTTCTTATTTCCCTTATATTATGTAAGCGATGCGCTAGCCGCTAGCCCATATTATTTGGCTAAACGTACTCGTTTGTATGTATGTTATTTAACACTTAAAGTTTAATAAATAAAATAGAAAAAGGTAAAGACACCTAATTCCGAGGGGTTCTAAAATTGACACCATATTCCGAGGCATTTAGAAAAACTGCGTTTACAAGTAACAAGAATTGAATATTTTTTTCGTTATATTATCAAAGATCTGGAGTAATGTATTCATTTTAAAATAATTGGTTACTTTTGCGTTAGCAGTTGTTCTGAACCCACGTGTTATATATTTTGGCATTGTGCACGCGAGGACCATGGTTTTTTTTAATTAGAAAATACTATTGGTTAATTTTGTACCGTGTGTGTAATTCTTTGAGGCAAACTATTTCATTGATTATATTTTTGATCGAAAACTCTAAACTTTTGTACTTTTTCTGGATAAATCGAGGTGATAATACTTCTCGAAAATACCGCGGCATTATGTGCCAAATATTTCATTCGGTTCCTTATTTCGATGTATACCGCGGAATAGCGATTTCAGATACTTTATTTCTTTGTGATTTTCAGGTTTGATACTATGATTAGGCGCTTTTGGTTTGACACTTTAAAAAGACAATCCATACAAAATTCTATTTCCGATGTAAACTTTTGCGCTTAAATCACCAATTATAGGATGTCTAGAAGGTGATTTATTTAGGTATTTCGTTATTTTATTGTATAGGAAAGCTAGAAGGTAAATTTAAATTAATACACAATCCCATGTAACTTTTAGTTAGTATTGTACTAAATTTAAAATGATTTTGTAATTATTTATTTTTATATAAATTATGCAAAACTGTTTCATTTTTTAATACTCAGAATTAGGAAACAAGATCTTTTTCTTTGAATCGCTATTCCGATGTGTATTAGATGGAGATAAGGTTCTATGGGCTCCTTATTCCGCGGCATAATATACACACGCAAAATATTGTTCACATTTTTAGTTTCAATAACGCGTAGGTTCTTTTTTTCTTTATGATAACTTTCACAATAATGCACAAACTACCTTATATCATTTTACACAATATCTTTCTTTAGAAAGAGCAACGTATTGTTTGTACTACTATTGTAATATTACGACGAGTATTAAAACAAATAAAATTGATTAGCTAGATATATTACGTAATATTAGGATTTTATTTCATAAGTATAAAATATTTATATTGATTTATGAGTATATTTGCTTATTACGCAATGAATCCATATATCCCCCTAAATGTTCACATACCTACAAAATAGTGCAAAAATAATACATCCAAAAATTTGCTCTTTCTGTAAAAGAAAATCAAAATTGGTCAATAAAACCTTGTTAATTAATTAAATGAATTATTTAAAATAAAATCAACTCGTTGAAATTATAATAATGTTGGTTTTAGAATAATGAGCACCATGTTCCTACCTTTTTCGTTTGCATTTTGAACACTTTGAATTAGTAATCCAGTATATCGGAACAAGGATTTTTACATCGAAATAAGGATTTTGACATCGGAATAAGAGCCGTGGTAGCTCAGATGTTTAACGCTCGCTGTAAATATAACAGGACGCGAGTAACCCGGGTTCGATCCCCGCCGGCGCCAATGAAATTGTTAATTGCAATTTTAAGTACTGATATACCACGTGCTCGGCGGTGAAGGAAAACATCGTGAGGAAATCTGCATGTCTGAGGAATAAGAAAAAAAATATTTAGAAGACATGTGAAGTTCGCCAACACGCATCGGGGCAGTGCGGCGGACACTTACTTGTCCTAAAACCCTCTCAGAAATGAGGGGAGAACTGTGCCCAGCAGTGGGACGTGGGCTGTAACTTTACTTTTACTTTAAGGTGCTTCCGACTTCTTCACCTTATTAATTAATTTACAATACAAATCAAGATCTAACTGTCAAACCTATTGTCTATTTTAAGAGTAGAAACAATAATGGTACTGATAAAAATAGCTAAACCTTTAAAAGGGTCAAATAAATGCTTAATTTTCGATCTTTTTTCGAGTTTTTGTAATAATACCTCGGAAGTAGGTATTTTATCTTATAAGAATTCTATAAAAGTATTTTCTTATGTTTCTTAAGAAATATTTTTAAGTATGGTTAAATCCTTATTTAAATTTTAAGCGATTGCCCGGGGCTACAAAGCTAGTGAGTTGTTTCAAATAATAACTATTGAAGATCAAAATTTTGAAGACTTGAATTTTGTAACTCTATTTAAATTTAAAAAAAGGTGAAGAATAAATAATTATTGAAATATAATTTTATTGACTTTGTTCTAAAACAAATGGCTCTTATGACGAACTTCGTGAAAGTTGTAATTTAATTATTTTTTTACGGAAACTTTAAAAACTTCTTTTATCAACGTATTTTTATGTTTTAAGTTTCCTATAGTAATTAAAAAAAAAACAACAAAATATGATGAAATTGTAATTTAAGAGTGGTAATTTAAATAGAAATTATTTGAAAGCGAGCAGCGAGGGTAAATGTGCCATATAATTATTTAATTAAGATGATGTAAAATTATACCGGCTTTTCATATAACCTCGTTATGGTTGATAAAACAAAATTATTTATAATTGTTATGATTGAAATTGCGTTCATGTTAAATGTTTAAAAATTAAATTAGAGAGAGAGAGAATTATAACTTATGAACTTAGTTTGAGTAAAAGTAATACATAATGATAAAATAAAAGTTTTTTTTATATGCAGTAATGGATGATCGAGCTTTTCTCGGCGTTAGAAAAAATATAATTCCGTGAAATTAGGTGAGAGTAGACACACATTTTAAAAATGGTTCTTCATGTCTTATTATAATGCAAATAACCCCTTTAGCTCAATAAAATGCATTTACTTCGATATAACAGACATACACATTTATTTTTGATATATATGTGTAAATAGACAACGGTGTCCGGTGTAAGAGTCCACTTCAAATCTGCTAGGCTCAACGTGCTAATTACTTGGTAAGAAGAAAAAAAATTCTAAGAAGTAAACGTTTCTTAACAATAGCTTATTTTTGACGTATTATTATGATTGCCGTTTATTTTGATTAAAAGAAATAATCATCTTTAGCTTTATAAAAACTGAATAATTTTGATATAAGGACCGAAGTATTTGGTTATATTATATACTAGAGATCCGCCCTGGCTTCACCTGAATATGATCTCTTCATGAGGCATTTTTTAAATTTCAGATAGTCAAAGACCGTTTATTTTATCAACTTTTCGTTTTTTTTTTAATATTGTTTTTCGAATAAAATCTGTTCGTAAAGTTTCATCATAATCGGTTTGGCCGTTCCAATGATTAGCCCGAACAGACAGACAAAAATTTTAAAAATGATTATTTATGTCATAATCGCATTATATTGAAATCCCTAGCTTAACAGAAGCTAAGTACTTCAATATTGTAGACAGACACTTAAATTTTGCTTATATTTATCGATATAAATTATGATTTATTTTGGATTAAAAAAATACTTTTCTCCCATGTAACCTTAATATATATAAATTACGTGTCACGTTGTTTGTCCGCGATGGACTCCTAAATTACTTAACCGATTTTAATCAAATTTGCACATCGTGTCCAGTTTGGTCCAACTTGAGAGATACGATAGTTTTTTGCCTATGACCCACATTTTTTTTTGCGAATTTAAGGATTTTTAATAGGACATGACAGGGTCGTCGAAAAGGGCAGAACAACGTCTGCCTGGCAAGCTTGTATAATAAATAAAATTCTAGTGAGTATCTGTAGTTTTTGAATTACAGATTTAAGATGGTATTGGATTTGTTCACATGAAACTATAGTCGAAACAATTTCCTCTATTTGTCTATACAAAACATTTAAATGAAAACTATGGAATCTATATTCAAATCCTACTTTTATTTGAAAAAAATATAAATACGAGCGTCAAATTTATGTCAATTATAATTTTGGAATATATATTTCATACTATCTATCCTTCCCTGTTAATCTTTCAATTTCTGTGTTAACATCAGTCGTTTCAAAATATATCAGCTGGGAAATATTTTATTTATGTTCTGACCATACTCCCTGCGTTGGTAAGATTGGGGAAATTATAACCTCACTCAAAAACGGCGTCTACCGTTTTTGCCTCACCAGTCTGTGGTAATGGAATTCGGCAAATTGAAATGGATATATCGCTATCAGATGTTCGTCTTGTCTGTAAGGAAGGTAAACAGCATTTGCATAGTTTACAGATTTACAGTAATCGTCTTCCTCATTATAATAATTGGGGTTTGGAAACCCGCCTGCCAAGTGTGTCAACTATGCCAAATATCCTCCCCAACATGCAATCTGTCGGTGCGTATTTCAAGAATTAGACTATTGAAAGGTTTTAATGGGTATTCGTAATTAGTAGATATTGTATGGTAAGAGTGATGCATTAAAATAATTTCAGTATTGCAATAAAGCAAAAATTACATGCACTGAGAAAAGAGAAAAAGAAAACTCATCAATACTATTTCCGATAATTAAAATAGTTTTTCATTGAATACTAATTCACAGATAAGTTTCATTTAAAAGTTGCTTTAATGTTTCTGAGATAATTAAAAGAACGCAAAGTAAATCTCTCCTATGCCGATTGGACGTATTTTAATAGGTATTCTTTTGAAAAATTATTAGCGATGCTATTGATACTATTTGTACTTCCGGTAACTATTCGAACATAGCTTAAAATAGGGTTACATTTTAAAGAGTATCCAAACTACACAAATAATGCTACACTGTTATTGCAGTTTTTGAATATACGATTAAATAAATCTTCTACTTTGATTTGAAATCATCCTAAAATGAATGTGATTTATAAACAACAACTACGAGCACGTGCTCTTCTCTGTGTAAGATTTAATTAACAACGTTTTTGTCAACCGCGTGATCACTATGGACGTGTGCGAGTATAGAAAAATAGTCGGCGTTAGGTATTTATGAATAACAATCAGTTAAAATAATGCATTACCACGCATTCAGAATTCAAAAGTTAAAAAGGACAGAAAGTTTAAGGCCTTGAAAATAATGCATTACCACCACTGACCTCAATTATACAAGCACGCTGGACTGGTTATACACCGTGGCATAGTGAGGTAATTTGATTTTCACCATATGTGCGCTGATAGTAGAAGTAAGAGTCCACGGAACTAATAATATAGATAAAATAATCGTAAAACCACCCTGCAGTTATATTACGGTTGTTGTACGAATAGGTCGGCTCAAGCGGCGAAGGGCCACACTTTCACAGAATACCAGTGTAAAGTAGCAGTTCAATACTGCTGTGTTCCGTATGGTGAGTGTAGAAACCATTTATTACTGGAAACAAGGCGTTCCGTCTTAGACAATGCATCTACATTTCGATTTTTCATCGAGGATAAATGTAGATTCAATCAGCCACATCATCCACTTACCATCAGGTCGGTCGTCACCCTAATGCTATAAAAAAAGATACAATGAAAATATCGATTACCTAAATTATCGTGCGAAAATATATTGGTAAAAATTCTATACCCAGGCCTACCATTCCATTTATGTATCATTTTAAATACAATGCCATTCGATTAATAAATGCATTAATTATTACTTGTGTCTTAGTCCAAGATTTTTTTTATTGGATGTACCTACACTACAGTTTATATTCACTTTTACGTAACATAAATAGCTATTATATTCACAGTTTTGACCTGGAATACAAACTAAAAACATGTGCGTACAGTAACTGTTGCAACATGCATTATATGTAAACAGTACAATTTTTTAAATTTCACAAATTTTATGACAATTTAGTAAAAGTTTTATTAAGACGATAAATTATTATTGTGGAGTTAACTTGAAGTAGTGGAACACTTGAGTGCGAAGCTTATTTATATTATTTTTAAAGACATCATGTAAAACAAAAATCGACTTCGTTAGTCTATCTATGTTTTTCTTCTTTTTTTTTTTTTTTTTTTATAGGATAGGGTGACAAACGAGCACACAGTCCACCTGATGGTAAGTGGTTGCTGTGGCTCATAGACATCTACATCCATCCTCGATCACGAATCAAAATGCAGATGCGTTGTCACCCGTGAGGACTAAGATGAAATGCCTCGTTTCCAGTAAAAAGGGTCTCCGGTTCTCTACACTCACCACACGAAATACAGCAGCATCAAGCTACCATTTCACGCTGGTATTCTGTGAGAGCGTGGTCCCTCCCCGGTCGAGCCGACCCATTCGTGCTACAACTATACTACTAATATAACTGCAGCATGGCTCTACCACGTACAAAATTCTTTCGGACGGGTTTTATTCCGGGTTTCACTAAGCGGTATGTATTGTATCCGGTTAGTGCATTCGAGAGGTTGAAAAAGGTCAATGATTAGGAAAATTTGTTGTAGGCAATTACAAAATAAAATATAAGGAATTTTGAAAGGAATTTATTGCTAACCTATTATTTAGTCCTCGCAATAGAGAAAATTAAGAAGCTGCCACAATATTTTGCCTATTTTAACTATTGTAGGTACAATTAGGATTTTACAATCTTTAAATTACATTAAAGAACACCACAAATCATTGCTGTCACAATCAATTTGCTTCGGATACCAATTCACAAGTTTTATGCTTTCTAGTCACAGTTTTAGTATAGAGTCAGCTGAGAACCTGTGAAGTAATAAATATTTGATAATTATTATCTGTTGTCATCGGTTTTTAGTGGTGTAAACTTATATAGCTAGAAAAAAAAACACGATAAATGTTATCGGCAAGGAACTCGTCAACCCTATTGAATTTTATTGTTTATCAAAAATATTTTATTTTAAGCCAAACATGTTATATTACACATTTATAATTAAGATATTTAACGGATTCTTAAGAGACTATGTTTGTGTATTATAAACTATAAATCCTCTTCCTTGTGGAATGTTACCACACGAGTAGTGTGGTAACAATCCACTTTTTTTTTTGATCACAAATCTTACGTTATAATTTTTACTAAAATACTTTTTATTATATTGCTAACATAAAACATTACTGAAGGATACAACACACTTTCTTTTCCTCGTTTAAAACTTAAAAATACTCTTAGACCTTTGAAAAAATCAACGGTCATTTGCAAATTATGTCAAATTTATTTCCCAATCATTTTGTAGGGCTTTGAGAATACTCAAAGTTGTAGGGTGTAGCCAGTCCAGTGTAATAGTGGTATCAGTATATATGGAGTTCAGCGATTGATTGACAAAAATGTTTGAATATTTTTTTTATTAATTTTCAGTAGTCTCTGCAAATTTGGGCATATATTATAAAATTACCTAATAATATATAGATAAGAGCGTGAAAATAAATGTTTACATAAAAATATTTAAGTTTTTCATTTTTGTTTGGTTACCACCTGTGACTGAGAAATAGTTTAAATTTAGCTTTGACAGGCAATGAATTTCAAAGGACATAGTTACAAAAATTGCTTTCGGAGTCAGGATTAAGAGGGCTACGCTACATTCCGCCCTAATTATAAATTATTAACTTATTAGTGAAATAAGAGAACAGCATCTATCAAAGTAAATGTTGAAAAATGGTGGTACATTTACAATTTAATAAATATCAAATTTACCTTTAAGAAAATGAAAGTATTAATTTCAAGCATTTTGCAGGATGTTACTGTGTCACCAAGCGAGAAATATTTTATAGCAAAATAAGGAGAATAGCCCGATTATCATTTTTTATTAACTTTAACGGAATGAGTTCATGTTTTGTTCTTTTATACTGGCAATTTTGCGACGGTTTATTTTCTCATAAAATTTACGAGCTAGGGTGCGAAATGGAATTAATAAATACAATTTTCCTTTTCAGTTTTTTTTTGGTTATAATTTATTGGGTCTTATGTAATAATAGGAATAAGTCAAGTTGCAATTGGAAGAAATAATCGAAAGGGTTATATTTTTGAGACCTATTGCTGATTTATATTTCGATATATTAAAAAACTTTTATACCGCTCAATATATTACCAAAATTAAGACATCTAATTATTACTATGACGTAATAATATAAGGACTTATAAATTGGTTCTGATCGTCTTAAGTATCACAGCATCATAGTCAAATAAAAAAAAACACATCGGTTTCTTGTATGATGTTCATGTAAATCGTTAAATTCGTTTCTGTGCGCCCAAGTGTTAAACCGACGCGACCAGAAAGAGATCAGGCGCAGGACCAACGGCTTTACGTGCTTTGCTCGTGCCAACTTCCTGACTCCGGGCATCTACCGAGAATTTCTTGGCGGAAAACTCAATAATTGATTTTTAGCCCGACCCGAGATTCAAATCCAGGACCTCATTATCAGTAGTTGCACGAATAAAATCACTAGAGTAACAAGGCAGTCGTTTTAAAGTATAGAGTTTTCAAATAACAAAATCTGAAAAAATGATCTTTTGGATAATTGATTAAATTTGTTGTTGCTGGGCTCTCGAATCTGGCTCGCAAACTTCACCAGGCCTCCAGTTCCAGGAGAAGCTCAACTCCACAAATAAGCACATAGAACTAATCGACACGATCTGTTCTTTCTAGTGCGCATAACTACCACTAATACGATCGTTAGGAAAATCTACACCACGCAGAAACCAAAAAGACGAGATCGCGCTTTACTTGCACAACCACGAAGCGTAATGCTACAAGAGAGCTTCGTAAAGCCTAGCTATCGCGATCCTAAGATTGCAAATTACAACTTAGCTAGAAATTATAGGGTGATCAGTCCTAGAGGCGGCACCTTAATCTACTACAATCTTATATAAGATTGCAAATTACAAGTTAGCTAGAAATTATAGGGTAATCAGTCCTAGAGGCGGCACCTTAATCTACTACAATCTACCTTAATCTTGCACTGCGTACCGATTGGAACTCCCCCGTTACTTAACATAGAAATTTGTAAGATAGCTCTCACAGGCCATCCACCACTTACCATTTTTCGGTGTACCTGCCGCTGCGCAAACGAATGCTAGAAGTAGTCATCTCTGAACTATTTAACCTAGGCCCCAGTGTCATAATAGCTGGAGACCTAAATAGCAAGCATTCCTCCTGGAACTCGCTTGTAAATAATTTAAGTGGTAATGTAACTTTGGATCCAATGTAACTTTGGATCTCACGGATCCAAAGTTAACGACTAAAGATATTATTACGCCTGAGACTCACACTCCCTACCCATTCCCTACCAGCTATCAACCGGTAATACTTGACGTAGCGATACTTTATGATATCCCTTTGTCGCTAACATCAATCGAAATGATTATAGAACTTGAATCGAATTAACTTGGCCTCTAGCTACAGCTACAGACCAATCAGTCTCCTCAGCATACTAAGGTAAATTTATTTTATTTTATTTATTTATTTATAACAGGAAAACTTACGGCTTTTAATTAATACTATATGGTATATAATATAATTTACAAAGTAAGCCTATTAGAAGTTTTCACAGATGAGTAATCGGTTTGGGTAAATACATGGAACATATATAAGTAGATATATAATTTATACATTGATGTTGATTAGATTTAAGAGTTCAAGAGCGGATTTACGAGCGACTCGTATTGAATCACCTCTGACAATACGTCTTTGTTAATAAACTTCTTTCCGACGAGGTCTTCTCTCAATGATAGTGCCCTCTTCTTCGATGTTGAAGAGGCGTTTGAAGCAAAGTATGGCACGATAGCTTTGCAAGCTGTTCAAACTCAACGTGCCTTCCTTGCTAAACCCCCCTCACGAACATGTTCCCGCCTTGACGTAGCGAGGCTTAGTAGCCGTGGCTTGGTCACCCGCGGTAAACTAAGAGGAACCCACATGGCTGGCCCTAGTTGTAGGGTCGGCCCGAGGAGGCCACTCGAGTAGGCTTACAGAGTGCACTTCGTACACGTTGGTCTATGGTAGGAAATAAACTTCACAAAATAAATTCAAATATCCGGACAGCAAAACCTGCTTCTTAATTATAATAAAAAAAAATTAAAAAGGCTAACAGCTCTAATCTTAGAATCTAGAGTAAAATTTTGGAATCTGGAAGATGCATAGAGCAACACGGGTCACCGGTGGAACGTGTTGTTCTATGGTAGGAAATAAACTTCAGAAAATAAATTCAAATATCCTGACACCAAAACCTGATTTGTAATTGCAATAAATAAATGAAAAAAGGCGAGTTGTGTGGAATTCACCTTTGGCAAATTTTTTTTCAATTATCTGTAGGTCAAAATCGCTTACTACCGGAATTTTGACTACTTGTAACTCATAATCCTTTACAATAAGTGAAGTGAATATCAGGCTTTTCAGAAGATGAAGAAATAACCAACCATTCTGTGTGGTAATTGGTAGCATTACGGTCATATTTTGAGTTAATTTTTCATCTTTACTAGTTCTGAGAGGAACCTGTACCGATTAAATCAACGCATGTTTATCGTTTTTTTTGGCTTAGAATATATGACCGCGCTTGACTTTTGACATGGGTAGCGATGTTACGAAAATGAAACGGCAAGAATATACGATCTGTTCTTGAATGTAGAAATTATCAAATCTGAAAATGTAGATTTTAACTTAATGATGAATGTTTGTGTAAAATATTTTGTGAAATAAATGGTGATGTCTTCCAATAGAGGCGAACCAATGAAAATAATAAGTGGTAATAACTCTTGGTTGTGTGAATAGCATAAAATTACGTAATGACAAAGTGCATGCAATAATATTTACGTGGTAGAGCTACGCTCTATCTGGAGCGAAGAAGGCGTCCATGGCTCAGAATACCAACATAAAAAGCAACAACGCAACAACTCCTATATACCTTGATTAAAAAAAACTCTCTATGAATTTCGTGGCCGCAATATGTTTCCAGTATATAGCTTGGCTTTGAAAACTCCTTTCTGCGTAACTTCATTTGTAATTAGCCAATTAAATTGCAGGAAGTGTAATTGTTTTAATTTTAAAAATTAGAAAATTTTTCAAAAGTAGTATTTGATTTTGCATATTAATATAGTATATATCTCAGATGAAGTAAAAAAAAGGTAGATATCGCACCTAGAACAAGAAACTGTAAACAATTTTATAACTTTGTGTGAGTCAGAGAAGTGTTGCCACTTTTTTTCAAAGGTCCCTGAAAATCGAGATACAATGCTAGAACTACAAGAGTAATATGCGATGCGAAAGCGAAAGTATATCTGTCTGTTTTAATAAATTTCAACAATTTGACTATTCAAAAAAAGATGAAGCACATAGGAGGTGTCTGTAGACCACTTAAAAGTCTTCTTGATAGATTGTCCAGTGAGCATGTAAGCATCGATAAAATATACAACATATGTAATGTAAAACATGTTTATTAGAAAAAATAACTTAATAAGTACTAAAAAGAACTAGTTAGAATAAAAAATAAATTTCGATGGAAATAAAAAATATACTTTTCTAAATGAAAAAAAAAGGTATATTTGAGTAAATGCAAAATAGAACAAACTACAGCCCACAGTACAGGGGGTACAAATTAGGGCACAAAGGAGTGTTCTAATTTGTACCCCCGGGTAGGAGAGATATGAAGTATCAGCCGGAGGGGACACCTGAGTCTAGGTTAAAAAGAGCAAGGCCGGCTTCGCCGTCTCCTGGTGGTAGTGGATAGCATTAAGATTAGAATGAAGCGTCCTGATGTTGCAAAAATTCACTGATAGCGTGACAGGAGTCGCCTTATTCTTATTGCTCCGCTTGCCCCTAACAGTGTTAGTCGCAAGCAGAATTCCTTCCTCCCCCCCCCCCTCCCCCAGAATACGTGAAGCAGCCTAAGCATCCACGGTCAGGAAGAGTAAAGTAGCTTGGTCGTGGATGCTCAGCGACGGATTCTCCGTCACCAGGAGTGAGGGTACCCTTTTGGGGTAGTTTTTATTTGATTCCGCTACGATGATAAGCGGGAGGGGGAATTGGGCCTCCAGCCCAAGTGAAACGCAGAGGTAAACCTCTACTTCACGCAGGTATTATGTGAGGTCGTGGTACCACCTCGGTTCAAGCTGGCTCATCCATGCGACATAAATAGCCGCTATCATATAATACATATAATAAAAATATAATAATCTATCACTATAGAGCCACGCAGCGGCTATTTATGTTGATAGTGATCAAGTCAGGAGGATGGCTGCCATTTTGGTTCATTTCAGCTCAGTCTTATAGCAGCTACCCTTCATTTTTTTATAGGATAGTGTGACAAACGAGAATACAGTCTACCTGATGGTAAGTGGTTGCTGTAGCCCATAGACATCTACAGAACAATCCTCGATTACGAATCAAAATGCAGATTCGTCGTCACCCGTGAGGACTAATATGGAATGCCTCGTTTCCGGTAAAGAGGGTCTCCGGTTCTCTACACTCACCATACGAAACAGCAGCATTAAGCTACTATTTTACACTGGTTTTCTGTGAGACCGTGGTCCTTCCCCAGTCGAGCCGACCCATTTGTGCTATAACCATACTACTAATATTATAACTGCAGCATGGCTCTACCACGTAAAAAAATCATCTTATTAAAATATTCGTTGGTAGCCTAAAATCATAAATATTTTTTGATAGTAAAATAGTTTGTAAGAACTCAACAATTAAAACAGAAACATCAGCGACTTAAAAAATTAAATATTTACCTTGAATTCAATTTGATGTAACATAATTACAACAAATTAAAAAATATGCTGACTACATATATTTTTATAACTTAGCCTAAAATTAATTACCCAAATCTTGGACCATTAGAAATAAGAAATACTGGTAACATTCTCCTGTTACGTAATCTCGAAACATTGACATTCGTGCTTTGAATAACCTTCAAAATTGTGTTGGAATAACAAATTAAAATATAGTTATATGAGTGTTTACGAGTGAAACTATATTGTTTCAGACTTTTTGTTCACTTTAGTATTGTTTTTGCACCATTTAACTACGCAGGACGGCATTTTGTAGGCAAATTTACTGCACGACGCCCCGGGAAATACTGAGCGATAACGAGCGTAGTTTGATGCATGTGTGTGCGTGAACGCGTGTGCTTACATAAAGGAGCGGAGTTTTTTTGGCTTCACCAATAACAAAGACCGCGCTATATCTACGTTTTTTTACTTCATCTGAGGTATATATGTATATATTTCATCAATCTTCATTAAAATTTGATTTACGTTTATTTTGTAAAACTTATCTTTGCATTATTTATACTTTCAGTTTGAACACTGTCTATAATTCATAAGTTATGACCACCGTTTGTAGTTTATAAGTTTCCGTTATTGTGAAGATTGGAATGCATTAAGGAGGTATAATATATCTAAGAATGTATCTACTTACATTCTTGCGTTCAAGTCAAAATTCTCGTTATGATATATCGCTTCGGATGATATATTTCAATCGATTCAAAAAGAAATAAGTCATCATCAATACAATCTATTCAAGTACACTGATGAATATTTGCATAAGGATTACACACTTAGCAGGCGTGTTTGTAACCGCAGTTTTTTTTACTTATTTTAAAATAATTTTTAGGAAAATGCCTATGCCCATCTGCTGTATGAGTTTATAGAGTGAACGAGGAATATATAAAATTCTATAATTTGATATTGTTCGTCATGAAATAAATACATTATACCCTTGATAAATTACATTATTAATTTGAAACTCATTAGTATTTAGGCAAAAGAGTTTGCCATTACCCTTGATATGATATCAATCACTTCGAGCGTAAAAGGTTTCACCCTCCCGTAATATAATGACAGAACCGAGCGATTGAATGTAATCAGCGACAATTTATCACTTACTTTAACTGATTACTTACTCGCTAAATAAGGCCTTAAAATGATGACTACAACAGGAAATATGAAATGTAGAACAATTAAGCTTACGTTCACCAGATGTCAGTAGTTGGAACTAAGGTGAGCTTATTTGCTACGTAAGTGGCCCCACGGTGTTATCAGCACTGAAAAGTTGCGATTTTATTATCAGTATCTTGGTTTATCACTTTCTTATCTAACTGCATTGAGGTATTACTACTGCGTATAGAGAAGACAACGCCTTGCATGATTTTGCGTTACACTTTGCGGTGCACTGTACCGCAACTAATTAGTGAGTGTTCAACGCTTGTACAGACGAGTCGTGTTCGCTTCACATAAATAACAACTTCAAAATGCCTGGTTGTGTTCTTAAAGACAAGTAAACCCTCCAGAATCTCAAAAAACTGATAGTTTAACATTTCGTCGGTAAGTAGACATTAAAACGTTTAAAACTCCTTGAGATAAAGTTTTTTACGTTGTTACAATGCTCACGAGATTCGGGTAAAATGTAAAATCTATGGGAGTGATTTGTTGTACAATACGTTGAACGATATGCGTAAGCGCCATGAAATTCCTGGCGCTTATGACATTCTGTTCGCGAAAAAAAAATCCCTAATGCAAACTAGCGCTGCATGTTTTAATAGTTTGGTTAGACAACGTAACTATTATTTTAGCACTGCAGCGAACTTTAGTTATAACTTCTCTAACTTACCAAAATGAAGCAAACTTTTAATTCGGAGTGTCTGTTCTATACGCTAGTAATTTAGTTCAATGTCTACCTAACCTTCTAACACTTCTACCGCTATGAAATCTGACAAATATTTTACCTCATTTCTAAGTAGCGCCAACCTGGTGGCAGAAAATGTAGATAGAAGTCATTGGATGTAGATGGACAAAAATAATCAAATCCACTTAATCTAACATCTTTGAGGATCGATTTAAATTGCCTCGTAACTAAAATAGTGCCTTCGGTTCGCTACAAACACCTACCAAATATTAGCTTTAAGATACTATTTACACATTTCCCTGTTGACCAATACATTTATGCGACAACTAATATAGCTGCGGCGTGTCTCTACAGTGCTAGAAAATGTACCACGTTCGTTTTTTAATATTCCTTTATTAGCTTGACCTGTTTGTATGTCTAGATACATTCGCATATAAATGTATGATTTTAATGGAGTTTTATAATTCAGTTTTAACACAATTTCGGAAGTCTTAATGTTCGGTTATTTTACAGTCGTATTAAGACCGACGACAATAAAATAATTTAATGACCATTGCCTAGTGTTCTTAGTAGGATCACAACAGCCAATAATAATCAAATAGTGTTGTTGGAACTTTAATATCATTCGACTTTTGTTTGAATTATATTCTCCGTATAAAAGCGTAGAACATAATATATGATACGAGTATCATCTAAATAGATGATGAATAAAAAGTATTACGATTCCTTTGGTGTTTTGAAGAATTGTTCATGGACGGCGGTAGTCACTTACCATCAGGTGAGCCGCATGGCACATCCTACTTTGAACAATGTGGACCGCATATTTTGGCATTGCCACCATAGAGAACTACAAGGTACTTAGCCGTGAGTACACTGTTGTCGTAGAAATAGGCATGAAAGTGGAGAAATTTGAGCCATCATAATTAAGGGCAAAACAATACGATTGAAAGTCGCTCTTATGTTAAATTTATCACTGGTTCGGCAAATACTTCCTTATCGGAAAAATTAGCAACAAACCAAGAAAAGAACAACTTACATCAATTAAGTTCTACAATAGTTAACGCGTGCTATTGTATACTTCTCACCTATTGGCAATTTTTGGCAATTTATTAGATTTCTTATAACAATATTACATGATAAAGTCACGTTGCAGCTATATTCTGGCTGTAGCACAAATAGATTGGCTCGACCGGGGTGGGACCACAATCTCACAGAATACTAGCGTAAAATAGCAGCTTAATGCTTCAGTGTTTCGTATCGTGAGTGTAAAGAACCGGAGAACTTTGTTACTGGATATGAGGTATTTAATCTTAGCCCTCAGATGTGACAACGATTCTTAATCGAGGATAAATGAAGATCTGAAAAAATGAATATGGGCGACAGCATTCACTTAATATCAGGTGAACTGTGCGCTTCGTGATGTTTTCCTTCACTGCTGAGAACGTGGGATATGCCAGTGTTGTCATCTGCGAGGGACTAATATTGTTTATCCCTGCAGGTTTCGGGCCTCGGGGTGTCCCCCATTACCCGGGTAATACTCACAGTCCATTTCTATGGACCGGTCTTGGGAGACGTACAAGGACGGCATTGTAGGTATTCTTCGTTGGCGTATTGCGCGCCACCAGGTAGGTGCTTCCGGAGGGTCAGCAGTCTCGAAGCCCCGCGGAGTCCCGCGGACAGGGAGTCGATGCGGGGACAATCCTGCCGACAGGTGCGCGCTCCTAAAAGCAGCACTCCGGGCGTCCAGTGCTCCTCCGTGGCTCTAGGTTAAGGCCTGGTGAATTCTTAGGCAGAAATTGGCGTATCTCGCGCCTCTGGGAAGGGATCTGCCGAAGGGTCAGCAAACTCCAGGTCCCGCGGTGACGCATCTCGACGCGGAGCCGAAGTCACAAACAGGCGCACGCTCTCTTAGCAGCACGCCGGGCCTTCGGAGTTCGCTTCCCAGCATGGTAGATTAAACGCAGCGTTGGGTATGTTACATCCCGGGCGGGGTCAGGGGCGTCCTCGAGGCTCGACGCAAGCCAAGTTGGCCCCACAGCACGTGCACCCACTGCGAAGCGACGCGCTGTACTTCTCCCGCCCGGGCGGGAGCCGACGACCGACGGACGTGACCGCCTGCTAGCGCGGTCCGGACGCGACTCGAACGTGGGATATAATATGTAGATATCTATGGACCACAGTATCCACTTACCATCAGGTAGACTGAGTTTTTATTTGTTATTGAAATAAGCGAACTTACAGTCAACTTGACGGGAAGTGGCTATTGCAGTCCATGGAATCAATTTCGTACGAAAATACAAAAAAGAATCCTATTATTTAGTGAAATATGATTCAAATTCATTTGGGTTAGCGAAGAATTGTAACTGCGTAATAGTTATACTATGTTAAATTTCAGTAATATGTATGAAATAGTATTAAAGGATAAAAGGTTATGAGATATGGACGTAACAAATACAGCACAATAAGAAAACAACATCGATATGATTCCATTGTGTTAATTCTTGCACAGAAACAAATGCTACTATTTAAATACATAATATTATTATAATTCATGAATGTGGCGCAAACAAACTTTTTCTAATACAATTAAATAGTACAAATCGCTTCTGAGGATAGCAAATGAAGTTGTTATAGAACTAGAATACACAAGTGACGTCAAAGTACGCTGCTATTCAAAGGAAGAGTTTATAATTTATTCCGATTTACCTTGCTTCAACATTGCGAATTATGAATAATTGAGTTGTGCTAATTACAAATAACATAAAGCTATTACTAGAATAGAATTCAATACTTTTTTTTAAATCATCGCTATTTTCATAATTTTGCTTTATTACCTGTTGACTACGCTAAACTAAATGAATGTCAAGACAAAGTAAAGTTACACTATACCGAATTCTTTATTCACAAAAAAAATTGTATTAAATGTAGTATAGAATTGAAAAACGTAAATTAAATTATTATCGTCATCATCATTACAGCCTGTAATTTTTTTAATGGAATAAGGGTGACTAACGAGCACATAGTCCACCTGATTGGTAAGTGGATGCTGTGGCCCATAGACATACATTTATCCTCGGTTAAGAATCAAAACGCAGATGCGTTGTTTCCTCTGAGGACTAAGATAAAATGCCTCGTTGCCAGTAAGAAGGGATCCCCGGATCTCTACATTCACCTTACGAAACACAGTATTAAGATGCTATTTTACGCTGGTATTCTGTGAGAGCGTGGTCCTTCTCCGGTTGAGCTGACCCATTCGTGCTACAACAATAATATAGCTGCAGCGTGGCTCTATCACAAAAAATTAGCGTTAACGATACAAATTAGCGTAAAATATACGTAAGTAGGTAGCGATAGTACATCTGGCAACTGAAACTGAACTAAAGGACTTGTTATAAATAAAAAAAAACAAGGGAATACGTGACCTAAACTTCATTAAACTTGGAAAACTTGCATTGATACGAGGTTTGTATATTTAACTGTCTCTTTCGACTCACTCAGATGACCATGACATAGAGTATTAACATTTCATTTAAACCACGTTTTAAATAAATTACGTAGGCGTTTAAATAAAGTATGCAATTCCCACCAAAACTGGAGTCAGTATACTGTAAATGGTGATGTATTTCCTTGACATAATTTTATACTTGTAGATGCGCTATATAAATTTCTATATATTAAATGCAAATATTTACATATACATACAAATAATATCACAATTGTAAAATACTAAATTAAAAAAAAATACACGAAATAACAAAATGATATGGAACTATAGTCTAATAAATAAACTTAAAAATAATCTTAAAAAGTATTTTATTTTTAAATTTTTAATTAAATTAAAGTTTTAAGTAAAATTAAAAATTCTAATATAATAAACGGTAAAATATCCAGTGCTGAACGTAGGTCTCTCCAATAGACTTGTAGAAACCACGTTTTATTAATATTAAGTCAGTAATATGTTCCTGCCGACCTCTGTTTTATTTTCATCTCTCGTCTCCGACTGTGTATTTTGTAAATATGTACATACGTCATGTAGTTTAGTTTACTGTTGTACTGTACTACGATTTGTCTCTGGTTGTCTCGCCCACGACAAGCATTCACTTTTGTTCAGTATTAAGTTGGAATGTACTACGAATTGAGCGCAGCAAAACTTTTAATTGCATTCTGTCCACAAGGGTAGCTAGAATAATTAACATAGAAATTTAACACGATGCTTAGTACCTTAGTGGATTAAGTTTTTATTTTTGTTGAACTTTAAACGACACATACTCCTTCAAGCAGCCATTTTGTTTACTGTACAAGATTTATATTATTTAAGCATAATAATAGTCTTTGGAATTTTTTTCCAGATTATTATTTTTTAATTCGAAAGTTTTATTAAAAAATAACAATTATTTGTGTAATTTATTATTTACCATATTTTTAGGAGGACCCTTTCAGCAGAAAACCTTTTCAGATAATTCTGCAGAAGACTTATGACGCACTCTGATTTTGATAATGATTACAATATTAATTTACTCAAAGTGAAGCTATTCTGCTCAAGGCGGGTTATATTCAAGTATAGGATAGGTTTTATAAGAAATAACTTAATTATTAAAATCTTGTAGACATGATATAATTTGCTTACGCCTGGATCAACGATGCATTCTTTATACGCGTCAATACGAGAGACTTTGTTAAAAAGTTGTTATGTTGCATATAAAACAACAGTTTAGGCCACTTAACTAAATTAGTATTTTTTTTAATCTACTTCTACACACAAATCTACACACACGAGACGAATGGAGTGATATTAATTTTGTATTTATTAACATTTAATACTAAAAAAATTAATTCATGTGAAATTTACCAAAAAACGAAATCTTATAGTATTTACTTTTAATATAAAATGTTTACTTGGATACAATTTATTTTTATACTAGAAGTGAAATATATCCACCATTTGAAATCTGCACAGTGCAGTCCAACTTTGTGTAGGAAACGAGGGAGCTACTTGTTTAGTTGTTGATGGGACAACTAGCTGGACACAAATTTGTACGGAGTGCCTTTACATAGTTATAAGATGAGATGATTAAAACTACTGTTACGAATTTTATCGCGTTTATTTCTACTTTTTATTTTTAATTCTTGACGTTTCGTTAATGAAAAAATATTTGAAAGTTAATCTACAGAAAATATCAAAAACGTGCTTAAAATTTTTCGGAAAACATAAAAGGTTAAACTTCTACCACATCGCTTAATGATTACCATAACATAAACTTTTAAATTTTTTTTATTCTTCTGTAAATACCATTTTATTTATTTAACGAAGTAGATACCGCCTTTTAATAGCAAATTTTTGGGATAAAAGGTAGCGTAGCTTTTTTAATGTTTCCAGCAATCTGAATACCACATAATATCGTCAAAATCGGTTCAGAGGCTTAGCATTTCCCTTCATATTTTTTTCCCAAGTTCGCGGTTTAATGGCCAATAACGACTAAATTTGTACCTACTTAGCCTTTTTAACTTAACCAGACATCGCGTCAGATTTTGGCTAATGCCAAAGGCTAATGACAAACATTTTAATAAATAGAAAAATATGCGATAAATTTTGGCAGCAGATAATGTTTTGTCTTATATTTTCTGATGTAAAATTTAAAATTGACAGCACAAAACAATAAATAATATATATATACATATATATATATATATATATATATATATATATATATATATATATATATATATATATATATATATATATATATATATATATAAAAAAAAACAGCACGTAGACGCGGCTCAGAAGGGAAATCGGTCTGTAGTTCTTTAAGAGAGCGTTGTCGCCTTTCTTAAAGAACAAGACCACCGCACTTCTGCTCCACGCCTCTGGAGTAGTGCCACCATGGAGGACGGAATTGAAGAGCTTCTGAAGGACTACAAGTACCGGTGTTCCACCCGCTTTCAGAAGCTCCGCTGTAATTCCATCCTCGCCTGGGGCCCTGCCGTTTTTAAGGTGCTGGAGAGCCATTCTAATCTCGCTTAGACTGACGTCCGGGATATCATCGGAATAGTGTCGGATAAGACTTGCTCTTGGATCGTTACTCACACTTGCGTGTGGCTCCAACGATGATGTGTACAGCTGCCCATAGAACCTCTCAATCTCACTCAAAATCTCAGGTGTCCCGGAAACGATGTTGCCACACTCAGTCTTCAGCTTTGACAGTTGGCTCTTTCTGGCAGACAGATCTCTGGCAAAGACTTTGGAGCCCTGGTTCCGCTCGATCGCTTCTTTAATACGAGAAGTATTAAAGTTGCGTAAGTCTCGCCGCATGCATTTGGAGATCTGTCTGTTCAGTTGCCTGTATGCTGTCAAATCTGTTGACGATTGCAGCCTCATCTCCCGTCTAACAGCCATGAGATTAAGAGTGTGATCGGAGAGTTTTTGTGTTCTTCTGCGGCGGGTCTTGCAGAACTTAGCTCCGACCGCATGGACAGTTTCCACGAGCTTGTCGTTCATATCGTCCACTGCATTGCAATCTTCTAGGCACTGGAAGCGGTTACGTAACTCGAGCTGAAAGGTTTCGGGATTCTGGATTAGAGCACGAGGGGGACGGAGCGTTGACTTCATTAGACGAGACCTCTCCAACTTAACGTTTAGGTTCAGTGTGCCTCTAACCATTCGGTGATCGCTGCCAGTTTTCACCCTTGCGATCACTGAGACATCACTGAACAGTTGGCGTCTGGTCGTCATAATGAAGTCAATCTCATTTTTTGTCGAACCGTCGGGGCTCGACCAGGTCCACTTCCTGTGGGGCCGCTTCTGGAAGAAAGAGTTCATCATAAAGAGTCCCTCTTTCTCCATAAAGTCGGCCAGCTGCTGGCCCCTTCGGTTTCGTTGCCCTACTCCAAATTTCCCTACCTTCAGCTCACCGCTTTCTCTTGTGCCTAGTTTTGCGTTGAAGTCTCCCATCAACACCGTGTAGTGGGTTTTGGAGGAATGTATGGCTCTGGAAATATCCTCATACATTTCCTCCACCTCCTCATCGGGGTGTGCCGAGGTTGGTGCGTAAACCTGAATGACCTTCAGCGAATACCGTTTGGTGATTCTGAGTATCAGGTACGCGACCCTCGTCGACACACTCCCAATCTTTACAACGTTGCTGACGAGAGACTTGTGGACGATAAATCCGACACCTCCTTGGGACAGATGGTCGCCCTCCCGGTGATAGAACAAGTTGCCGGACTCGAGGATTGCCGTGTCCTCCCCCTCTCTTCGGACCTCGGATAATCCAATAATATGCCAGCGCAACTTGTCTACCTCTTCTTCCAGCTCCAGTATCTTCTCGTCAGTCCTCAGGGTGCGTGCGTTATATGTTGCCAGGTCGAGTCGTCGTAGGTGGCAACCGAACCTCTACCGGAGATTCTTAGCACCCCCTGCTATATATTATATATATATATATATATATATATATATATATATATATATATATATATATATATATATATATATATATATATATATATATATATATATATATATATATATATAATTACTTGTCTCGCTGTTTGTCCACGATGGACTCCTGGAGACTGGAGATAGGAAAGTTTTTTGCCCATGATTGAACCACAATTTTTTTTTGCGAATTTGAGGATTTTTAATAGGACATTACAAAGGGTATGTCCTATTAAAAATCCTCAAATTCTATAATTAATGTATATGTATAAATTATTAAACATGTTGTTATCTATTGTTTAATTTAACCTCATTTTGGATCCAAAAATTTTTATGGCATTAGTATTTATATATATCTTTTAGTAGAAGATTGTAAAAAACTAATTGAGGTGCTGCCGACTCTTATACAAGCAAATAATATTGAAATATATATATGTTTCCGGTAAATCACTAAACAACACTACATCCCTAGCTGTGATAAAATTATGTACCTACTACAGTTTCTTTAAACGCACATACAAATATTATGCCACACATCATAAACGTATTCAAAAACTTTTTATTTAAAATAAGAAAAAATAATACCTACTGCAATTGTATTTGCAATTAGTTTGTATTCTATTTGCAAATAGATATGTATTAAAATTTAAATGATTTCTTTTTTAAAACTGATGTTTGTGAAAATTGATCAAAAGTCTAAAATATCCAAATTCACTCAGTCTGTTGACACAGCTATACCTTCTATTTTTTTTGTTATAACCTTAGAATAAAGTCTGTTTGAAACATTTATTTATTAAAATTAGTCAATTGGGTTTATAGTAGTGATAATACGACGTAACCACTTGTATGTGACGGCGATATCCGTTCGAGTACAAAATAAGGTTGGCAGTCATTCTATTGTGTATTATGGTATTTTATGGGTATGACAGTATATTCCATTCAATATAGTAAAAGCTTTTGGCAAGTTAACGAACTAACTTGTATGGGGTCTCACTCTATCCATTGACCAATTCTGACCTTCTCTGTTAAATTGAATCATACAATTTGTCAAGCTTATGACAGTACGCTTCGGAATTTATGTTTGTGTTCAGGTAGAAGCTCACAAAAAAATTCTTTTAAAATACCACCAAACAGATAGCACCAACTTTTATCGGCATATCGGCTTTCGAACTGCTTTGAGTCGTTTCATCTTTTATATTCTGTGATCTCTTGCGTTTAACATTGTTTTGGACAATCCATTTCTCGTCCCCATTGCTGATGAACTTCGAAATGGATCATTTTCTTGACATTTGAAAAGCACATCACAGACGTCAATGCTAGGGCACAAATTTCTTTCCGTAAGTACATTAGGATATATGGACATGTCAAGTATTGAGATTAAACCGAGTGGTTCCAAATGATAATGAACGGTTTAATTCAATAAATTTAATCTCTCAGCGATCTTACCTATATATGTCCCACTGCTGGGGCACAGGCCTCCGCTCATTTCTGAGAGAGTATAAGGGCAGGGAAAAACTTCAAATGTCTTCGAAATATTTTTTATTTTTCTTATTTCTCTGACATACAGGTTTCCTCAAAGTGTTTTCCTTCACTGCCAAGCACTTGGTAAATCAGTACTTAAAATTGCAATTAACAATTTCATTGGTGCTGGCGGAGATCGAACCCGGTTTGCTCGCGTACTGTGAAATTTACAGCGAGCGGTAACCATCCGAGCTACCACGGCTCTTTTTTGAAAGGGTGCCTACCAACCTTTATTTGAAAGGGTACCTACCAAAAACTACTGCGTAAAATCAATCGAATATTTCTACAAGCAAGCCTTGCTATATCAGCTGTCTTAATTTCTATATATATAAATCAATTGCTATCAGTGAGCAATTATTCAAGCAAAGAAGTCTCACTAAAACTTGAAAATGGCTAGACTGATTTGATGAAATTTTTTGTGTGTGGTCGAGTGGGTACCTGGATCGCTTAGTAGGTAGCCCTGTTGTTGAGATCAGGAAATCAGAGGTGCGAAGCGGGGATGGATCGCTAGTGTATAATGATTATGCGGCTTTAGTGTGGAGTTGGCTGTGAAAAAATAAAATTAGTCCTATTTTGAGAAAAAAACTAAATTACTTTCCAAACAACCTATTATATTTATACTGGATTAGGAACCTAAATGCAGATACGATAATATATACGATACGAGATTTAAGAGATCTAGTTTTGTAGGGTTTTTTTTGTCATCAAGTAAACAAGTATAAATAACTATCTATTTTTATATTCAAAAAAAAAAAACAATTCCATTTGGAATCATTCAATTATTTAATTATTAACCGTTATGATTTTCTAAGTGATTGAAAATAGTAGAAAAAATATTTTAATGAAGTACTCAAACACACTATAGTAAAAGCAATGTGAAGTGGCTTACATTGTTTATTACTAAAATGAAAACAACGGCTGAAAACTTGAACAAGTTATAATTGAATTCCTGATAAATGATTGCGAAGCCTTTAAAATAGATTTTAATAAGTGAGCTACCACTTTTGCTTGGAAAATTTTACTTTTTTATAAGATTGAATAAAATTACAGGAGAAGAATAAACTACAGGGAATAGAGTGAATGGGGCACTACACTCTATTGTGAAGAACCAGAATGTATCAAAAAAGGCTCGTATGGTAATTCATAATGCTGTGTTAGTCCCTACTATAATGTATGGTAGTGAAAGCTGGGTGTGGCAGAAGAAGCACGAAAGTAGAATAAATGATGTAGAAATGCGGTCTTTAAGGAGTATGCTAGGGTTGAATCTGAATGACAGGGTGAGAAATTGCGTGATAAGAGATAAATGTGGTATGCAAGATGATGTTGTGACCAGGATTAAGAAATGCTTCGGTGGTTTGGTCACGTAGAAAGAATGAATAAGGAAAGAGTGACAAAGCAAATTTATATGGCGGATGTGAACGGCCGAGTCGGGAAGGGACGCCCTAGAAAAAAGTTTATCGACGAAATTGGCGATATTTTGAAAATGGGCCACGTTAAAAGTACCCTTAACCGACGAGCATGTATGCGTAAGATATATGGATGTAAGGGAGGCGAAAGAGGTATGTCAGGATCGTGTCAAATGGAAGTCCGTAGTCTCTGCCTACCCCTCTGGGTGACAGGCGTGAGTGTTTATGTATGTATTATGTATTATGAATAAAACTAATTTTGTTTTTCAGGCACCGCGGATGTAACTAATGTTATTTAACATGTAGTACATGACCGTGTATTGACGGTATAAGAATATCCACTACCCCGTAAGGTGACTTAGTAGTCATAAGAGAAGACAGAGGAAAAAGCAGGAGATGGGGAATAGCGTATATCTAGTGCCATTTATAAAATAAAAAAAACTGCGATTGTCAATACGCATGCCAAGTGTGGCAACTGTGGCAAATATCCCCCTCATGTGGTAATCTATGGGGAAACCTAAGTTTAGCGGTGGACTTTGATAGGCTGTAATGAATTATTGGTAAATTATTACGAATTATACTTATGAATATTATATTATTATAATAAGAAACGTTATCATGCAAAAAATATTAAAAAATAAAAGGGTGCTTGATAATGAAGGGCAAAGTGAAGAAAAATAAGCAGGACAGCGAAATCAAGCCGGATATCACATAAGATATTATGTTGTGTCTTAACCTTGTTTACAAAGTAGATAGAATTTTTAATCACGAGTTATAAATAATCTGCTTATCTACTGCTGTTGAGAAGCGAAGACCGTCAGCGACACTGATAATCACATATTGTAAATGTACAAATGACAGTATACATTTTTGAAAGTAGCTTAGCAAAATATTACTACGTAGTGTTTTATGGTATAACAAGATCCCGGATATCGGCTCACCAAATGCTTATTAAACGTATAATATGGACTAAGAATATGATTAGGATTAAGAATAGTACTAAAATTGCCTGCCTATTTGAGTGATAGTCGTCAGAGCTTATTTATTTGTGTATGTACATGTTTGGAAACCTGGAAAAATATAAATGCAAAGTTTATCTAACCATAGGGACACTTTTTCTATTGTTTTTCCGCCCTTTAAAATACAAACACAACAATCGAAAACCAAAGTGAATTCCATTAGTTACGAAACAGACTCGAGCGTTGACAACAAGATCTAAAGATTATTTTCTGTCTCCTTGATTTTACAAAGGGTAAAAATGTCAGAAAAGGCCACGATTTGTTTCTATTTTTGTCGTGAGTTTATTTTTGATAAAAATATTGTATCTCAAACGACCTGTTAAATGTTATGACGACTATTTAACTATTCGTTTGAGATTAATGATATATAAAACATTATATTATTCAAGTATCACGTAGACAGGCAGTATATTTTAGTGCTTCAAAATTCATATATTAGTACCGAATGTTTGCTGTCTGAAGAATACCATATCTATAAAAAGGTTTCGTAAGAGGCAAAAGAGAGAAAACTAAAACAGAATATAGGTAGCGGTATCTTCTTGATAATAACTGAAAATACTAAAATCTGCAGTTCCCAACCCGCTTTTCTAAGTGATAAAATCCTTAGGACAAACTAGGGGACAAATAGTGAATATTTTATAGGCTGTGATGAATGAATGGACCAAGAATAGAGAACATTACTTGTGTCCATTAATCACGGTTAATTGATCATAATTGAAGCTATGATCGGCAAAGAGCCGTGCGTGCAAATTTGCCATTGAAATTTTTGAACCACTTCTAGTACTTGCAAAATGCTTAATAGAAGAAGCTAGTATCCTTTAAAAATATTATGTGAAAATAATAAATATAATGTGTAAATAATAAATTATCACAACAGATGATTTATATGGTCAGTACAACATTGCCTGCGCACTTGAGATATGAGATTCATCTTTGTACACTTCAACGGCGGATTAACACCGTGCTCTCTGAGGGCCGTAAGTTTGACTGTTCGTGAGCAACCTGGGTTAGAAACCTCCCGGCACGAACTAAGTTAAAAATATTTTATCAGAATTTAAGCTTTGGAGTAGTAATTCAGCTAAGCGCCTCCTGTTTTTTTTAAACCACAGTGAAATCGTTAGTTACAATTTTGAGTACCAATTTACCACGTTCTCAGCAGTGAAGGTAAACATCACGAAATTGACAGTCCACATGAAGGTAAGTGGATACTGTGGCCCATAGTAATTTTCAAATCTACATTTATCCTCGATTAAGAATCAAAATAAAGATGCGTTGTCACACCTGAGGAATAAAATGTTATGCCTCGTTTCCAGTAAAAAGGGTCTCCGGTTCTCATCATACGAAACACAGCAGCATTAAGCTACTATTTTACGCTTGAATTCTGTGAGATGAGGCTATTCCGATTGGGACGACGCATTAGTGCTACTACTATAATATGAACCTATCACGTAATAGCGTGCTGGTAACAAACACGCTTTATAAAATTGGTAGAAATTACGAACTCGTAACCCTTTCAAAATGAGAGTAGATCTGTGTGGACATACTCATATATACTGTACAGGCTTTATTTTTTAAAATTTTACCCTGCAAACTAACGAAAGCACTAGGACCAACAAATGGCAAATACTATTTAAAAAGTCCTGCATAGGAGAAGCTTCCGCTGTATAAAGAATTTAAAGAATATTTTCTACCAGTTTTATAAATAAGATACTTCTAAAATAAATAAAGATACCCAAAAAAGTCTGGCTCCAAAAATATTCATGCAAATAGCATGTAAATTGAAGGGACAGACGCTTTTCTATTTACATGATCAGCATATTTAAGAAAATTACTCCGCGTTAAAGCAACTATGCGATTAAATAACTTCGTTTATTTTTTAAATTAGAATATCATCAAATTGCTTTTAACAATATCATTGGTAGCGGCAGGGATACAAATTGGCTTAATCGCTTGACATGAAATTTTAATAATATATTTTGAAAATAATAAATATAATGTGAATAAACAATAAATTATCAGAACAAATTATTTATGCGGTCAGTACAGCAAAGCCTGCGCTTGAAACACGGGGTTCATCTT
This sequence comes from Parnassius smintheus behrii, assembly GCA_036936625.1. Taxonomy (NCBI): domain Eukaryota; kingdom Metazoa; phylum Arthropoda; class Insecta; order Lepidoptera; family Papilionidae; genus Parnassius; species Parnassius smintheus. Next base: position 16,146,869 of record JAUPFT010000010.1, on the reverse strand, counting down.
TGTAAACTTCTCAGCGACTGTGAAATTTTAACATTTATCATTATTTTTATAACATTACCATATTTAGTGTTAAGGTTTTTTCTTATGAGATTTCTTATGAGCTCGAATGATAAGGTTATATTTTTCCTTCTTTCTCCTTCTCTCATGTAATCTTTGTGAATTCTATTGCAGCCGCCATTTTTAGTGCAACTACTACTGTGTCCACAACTGAAGAGGGTTATTCGGTAAAGTTAAGGACTTGTAAGTCACTCCATTTTCGTCATTAGAATTAATAGTGCATTTGTAGCCTTCTCAGTTAAAACAACATATATACACCTTTAACATATCGCTATGTATAAAAAACAATTGCTGTCGGTTAGACTCGCTTAAATTCGAAAACGGTCGAACGAATTCGATGAAATTTTTGGTGTGCGTTTAAGTTGGTCCCTGAATGGTTTAGATTCACAATTTGACCCGGTAGGTGCCGCTGCTATTGAGATACAGAAATCACCCGTGCGAAGCCAAGGCAGACCGCTAATATTATAATACAGTTAGAGGTTGTGTATTGTAAAACTTAATAAAGGCGCGCATCCAACTGTAGGAGGTTTATTAATTGTTTGATTACTTGTTTAGTTTTGTTTTAAACAAAGTTGCCCCACACTAGGAATCATTTATGAATCATTGCGTCATTTTATACCATGTATGTGTCGCGACGCTGTCGTCGTGCCACAAGCGAAACACATGGAAGCCTAAATCGCGCTATCAAAGTTCCGAATCAGAAACAGTATATATAGAATAACTCCAAGCTATCACACCGAGCGTTGGCCGCTCCCCGGGCAGAACACCTTGCCCAGCGGGAGATCTCCCCTTTTCTTTCTGCCGACAAACTGGTGAAACCAACGTGATCTGAATTCTAAACACGCAACCAACAACCTTCGGAAACTTCAACTTCAAGCGTCATCACCGTCGTAAAGTAACCCATCCATTCGCTCCCGAGCAGACATCGTGTGGAGTCTTGACATCTTGCAAGCTAAGCTCTACAAGGTTTATCGCAGTACTGGAATAATAATGCTTCCTGTACCTTCAAGCTACTTTTCGCGCTACAGTATTCGGCGCGGCTCTGAGCCATACTACTCGCTTCTGCTTCACAGTACTCTCGCAGATTACTTGCCTTATTCTCGACTAAACGTAGACTACAAGGCAATCCCCCACACACATCATGCACATTCATCGACAACAAGACTGTACCATCGATCTCCGGTCTGAGCAGAGGGGTGATGTGGTGGCGCTGTCGACTTTCTGTGTTAAATATTTAAGAAGTTTGGATTTTGAATTTGTGATTAAAATAGGCATATTTTGTTTTATAAATTAAAGGATTTTTGTGATACGAAAATATAATGTATATCATGGTGTAGATATTGTTTTGTGCTATCTAAATAGATAACTTGTATTTGTGTATGACTTATGTGAATAAAGAAATTAAGTGAAACCTGAGAGAGTAATAGTACAAATTCATGTTATTAAGTTGCGCAGGCACGCGAATGGCGCGGCTCACTTTCGCGTATAGCTCTGGGGGTAGCTTAGTGAACGGGTTTTATTGCAATTCGTTCGGGGAAATAGTTCGGGGAAATAGTTCGGGGAAATAGTTCGGGGAAATAGTTCGGGGAATTAGTTCAGAAAAATAAGAAAATCCTTCGGGAAAAGTGAAGAACCAGCAGTCAATAAGAAGAAAAAGTGTGGGGAAGTGATGGGGAAAAGTGATTACTCTCTCACGGAACGGTTTGAGGATAATTGCTGTTTTATTCCCAAGTAATTCATCCCTAAAGTTATACAGTCCACATCGAAGAATTAAGGCGTTGGGACCGGGACGACTTCGGAAGACCCGTAATCCCCGTCTGAACCTACTTGCTGAAAAAGAAAGAGGTTATCGCCCTAGTGTGTTACTCCGTTGCGGAGATCACATACGTTGTTCCCGAACCCAACGTAGGCGTTATAGGAGGCCGGATCGAGAGAAGCCTCGATTCCTCCCTTCTGTTTCTTAATCGAAAGTCAAGTTCCGTTAGGTTCTTTTTCAATTGGTCCTTGCGAGCCGAATTCTTTTTCAATTGGACCTTCGGAGCCGGATTAAAAGGACCACCCGAACCCCACCAGCTGGATCAAGGAACCAGCTGTGGACTGCTGGTTGTGGAAAAGAAGACCTTCGGAGCCGAGTGAAGATCAGCAACCGAAGGAAGCCGGAGGTTTGAGCTGAAGCAATAGGACCAAAGGCCAGAAGACCAGGACGTCAGCACTGAAGGACTGGACCTGGAACTACCGGAAGAAAGAAAACCGGGATTGCGGCCTGGGGCGTGTGCTCGCATGGGGCACGTATCGCAGCCGGGCGCAGGTGTCTTGTGAAGGCACTCATCGTGGCCAAGCAGGGCTTGGCATTTTTCCTGTCGGGCAAGCGTGCTCGGCATTTCCTGTCGGACGATCGTGTCCGGCATTTTCCTGTCGGGTCATCAGAGTGCAAGAAGAAGCATCCACCGCTGGTGCTGCCAGGCGAGGGTGCGCGCGGGCACCTGACTGTATCGCGGCCGGAGGAGGGCGCTCGGACGAGGCGTCACCGGCAACTGGGCGGCGAGCACAACATACATCCCGACCACCTAACGGTGCCAAACGGTCGGGCTCTGGCACAACACCTTCGGGTGGAGCAGTTCTCTCGAGCGAGACTGCGCTTGCACTACCGCTCGACTGTCTCGTCATATTCCTTGGCGGGACAGTTCCTAAACCTTTCCTCCATTCCATTCCTGCACGACTCCATCCCTGGACGGCTCACCTCGGTAGGCCCCGTCCAGGATTGATAGGGCTGATAGGGCTGTTAGGGTGGTAGTAGGGTTGTAGGGTTGGGAGATAAGGGGGGGGAGGGGTAGTGGTGTTAGGTTGGGGTGTAGAAGGGTTGTAGGTAAGGGGTTGTAGGGACCGTAGGGACAGTTAGGGACCGTAGGCCAACAATCACCTTCCTGCAAGATGAAGAAGGCACAGGACCAGACAGGGAGAAGCGAAGGGAGCAGGACAAGGACAGGGCTCTCAAGAAAAGCTAAAGAAGCGGAACCATCTGGAGCGACCACAGCTACTGCGTCAAATGGAGCAACTCCTTCAAGTGGAGCCACCACCGACACGTCCACATGCACGTGGGACTCAGGGACGTCCATGGCAACGACAAGCAACAGGACGGACACCAGTGGTACGCAGGCCAGCACCGCACAACAATCCGTTATATCCAGGAGTGAAACGGTGGTCGAAAAAGTAGGTCAAAGGATCGAAGAAGCGGCATCGTCAAGGACAGTAATCGGGCACACTAGTGATAAAGGGTCACAGAGAGGTAGTAGGTCATCGCGATCGGCGAGGCTGAAAGCCGAATTAGAGGCGCGGATTAAATTCGAACGCTCAGAGCTCGAACGAGCACAGGCAGCTGCTGCCTTGGCCAAGTCTCAATTGGAGTTGCCACGACTCAACCGAGAAGAGGAGATCGACTCGAGTGAGGATGATGAAGAGCGGAATACTCAGGTGGAACCTTTCGTAAGGAGTTGGGTTCAGGAGACCATAATGAGCGCGCCGGTTAGTGTAGCACAACCCGATATTACTGATAAGGAAGCGTGTAAAGGATCACGCCGCAAAGGGGCGGAGATCGAGCGCAACCAAGGAAATGCACAGAAAACACACGCGAGTGAGGTGTCAGAATTGACCGAAGCGATTGTGAGTGCAATAAAAATAGCGGGTAAAGATAAGTCTTCTCAGCTTCGTTTCCTCCAGAAATTACCGGTGTTCGATGGAGACCCGGGTGAATGGATAATTTTCAAAACGGTGTTTGAAGACACGAGAAGCCAATTTTCAGGGGTGCAAAATGTTGCACGCCTTAGGAGGGCATTAAAGGGCACCGCTAAAGAGGCGGTAAAGTCGCTGTTATTTACTTTGTGTGAACCGGAAGAAATAATGAACGCTCTCGAAAGAAGATTCGGTAGGGTCGAGATGCTCATTCTAGCCGAAATCGAGAATGTAAAGCGTATGCCAAGATTGGCAGAAGATTGCCGGAATATAGGATCTTTTGCAAGTCGTATTACGAACGTGGTTGCCACGATACAAGCGTTGAATCAACCACAGTATTTGTACTCACCGGAGTTAGTGAGCCGCATAGTGGAGAAACTCGGAACTATGATTAAATTTAAATGGTTTGAATATCGAGCTCAGTATCCTTTGGAGCCAGAGTTACAGAAGATGGCCAAGTTTTTAAATTTATTGAGTGGACAATTTGGAGCGTCCTTAAACAATGAAAATGCGCCTGAAAAAAGGAAGCGTTCTGAATTCAGGAAGCAAACTGTACACACTGCAAAGGGAGGTGTACGCAGCTGTGCCGTGAGCGAGCGCTATATGCGCCGAAGTAATCCGAGCAAGCGTCTAGAACGCCGAAATAATAAAGGGCACAACCGACAAGTGGTTATGATAACCCAGGACAAGCCTGTAAGTCGGGTAACACATAAGTGTGTTATATGCAACAGGGAGCACTCTATAGTGAGTTGTTACAAGTTTAAGGACATGGATATTCGCGAGAAATGGGAAGCGGTCAAAAAAGCGAAAGTATGTTTCCAATGTTTGTCACCTAACCATAGGAGGTTAGAGTGCAAAGCGAAAAAATGTGGTGTAGAGGGATGTAGAATGTCACATCATCGAATGCTACACCGATACCCCAATGAAAAAACCTCGCCACAAGGGGACGAGGGGGGTAAAGATGCTCAGATCACAACTGTTAATACAGTGAATGCACTGGCATGTGCATACTTGAAGATTATACCGGTCGAGTTGTATGGACCTAGAGGAAAGGTCAAGACAACAGCTCTTCTGGATAAGGGATCGACCATGACACTCATAGAGGAGTGTATGGCTCAGAAATTAGCGCCTCGCGGACGTAAAGAGGGATTACGTATCGAAGCCATGGGAGGTAAGCGAATTAACGACGACAGTTCGTATCGCTTAAACGTTAAGATAAAAGGCATTTACTCGAGCGACTTAGAAGAGATAAGTGTACAAACAATTAAGTCACTTAACCTTTCTCCTCAGTCGGTAAGCCGAGAATTATTGCAACGGTGTTCTCATTTGACACCGATTAAGGATGAGTTGATGTATGAGAGGTCCAAACCTACCATATTAATTGGCCAGGACAATTGGCATCTCATAGTTACTCGTGAATTAATTTCAGGAGGTAAGAACCTACCTGTAGCATCGCTCACCAAACTTGGATGGGTTTTACATGGTCACATATCGGGTGGTATTAAACCGATCAAGATCGTTAACCACATTTCCACCAAGAAGGAGGAAGATATGAATAAATTGATCAAGGATTATTTTAGTTTGGAATCTCTGGGAGTGTCGGCTAGAAAGCCCGCGAACGACCCAGAAGAACGAGCTTTAAGTATTTTGAACAAAACGGTACGTCGTATACCTAATAATAGGTACGAGACTGCTTTGTTATGGCGCACAGACAATGTGTGCATGCCGTCGAATAGAGCGCAGGTTGAAAGTCGCCTGTTGAATATTGAAAAAAAGCTCGACAAAAATAGCGAGTTGAAGAAGGA